>VWZF01000449.1:581564-609290 GCA_013396755.1 Sclerurus mexicanus | reverse complement strand
CTTCACCGGGAGCGGCGGGACCGGACGGGACGGGATGCGATGCAATGCGATGCGATGCGATGCGATGGGATGGGATGGGATGGGTCCCTTCCCCTGCCCGCAGCGCCTGCCGGGGTCCGGAGTGGCCCCATCGGCCAAAGCGAGGTCACGTCGGCAGAGCCCGATGTGAGCAGCTGGTTGGCACCGCGCTTCTGGTCTGTTACCTTATTCCAGCCCGCACTTCAGCGGTGGAGTGTCCCAGGGACCCGCTGAATAGGTTGTATCGACGGCTGTGGACCAGTAATTTTAATTACATTTAATGGATTGTTCTAATTTGAAGGAGTTTTTGGCGAAGTGTAGCGTGGATGGGAATGGCATGCATGCGGAATCAGCGCTTCACTATCAGTTAATGGCATCATTTAAAGGGATGCATAATCACCTTGTGGTACCTCAGCAATGCATGCATTAAACAAAAAAGTTTATGAATAATGTAAACAAACATAGCTCGCACGATGCAAACTACAAAAGTCATCTGAATGCACTTGTATTGTGCTTGAGAGCAGCTAAGGGGGAGTTCCAGTTGTCCTGGTTTGTAATCGGAATAAAAGGCGTGTGTTTGACTCCTGCTGCAGTGGTTCATAAATTGTGCAGTGTCAAAATTGTGAACAACTCAAAACTGGTAAAGTTCTGATGTGTAGATTATTGGGGAGGAGTTGGTTGTTGCCCTTAACAGTTTTCTATCACCAAAAACTAGTGCTTGATCCCCTAAAAGGTGTCAAGACTTGAAATACTAGTGAGGACTCACTCTTGGGGTATCTAATCTATATTCTAGAAATCCTAGTGCTGCTTTTAAAAACTCTCCATGACATTTTGATCAAGAAGAGGGGATTTCTTTAGTGCAATATTTAGAGAAACTGGGTAAGAAATAAGGTATATTATGAGCTGTAAGACCTGTAATTCCTATGGTTCATTTAATGAAAGCTTTGTGAAAAAACAACAACCTTCCCAAATTACAGCAGATCTACAGAAACAAGGAAGAGCACACAGTTTTGTGATGCCTTATGTTTTTCCATTGAGAGCTCCTTGTTTTGTGTTAAATCTTATTGAACACTGGTAGAGCTCACTTGTGTTTGAACACTTTAGTCCTTCCACTGAAACCTGTTGCACAGTTGTGGTCTTTTTTTCAGTTCTGTCCCCTTGCCGAATTATTAAGGTTTTGTACTGTCTGGGCTGTGGACCATTTGGTGCATTTGTGAAGTCTTTGGGTCATACCAAGCTGACTAGTGCTGTACAAATGCAGTTGTACCTCTTCCTAGAATAGATGGGCTTGGTGTGTAACTCTTCTGCTCACATACACATGGGGCTGATGAGTCCTGCAGGATTTGAGCAGGCTCCATGCACGTGCTCAGGTCACCTAGGATGAACTTGGATCCTGCTGAGTTGAAGTTCTGTCTAATGTCCAGAAGGAACTCCCAAGGGAGTCGAGGCATTGTGTGAGTTGGTGCTCTAGGAAGACTCCATGAGTTTGAATGGTTTTGTCCCATTTTCGCTTCTGACTAGTCTTGGATAACTGTGACTTTACTGTGTGTTAATGAGCCATCACAGATAGTTACTTAAACTGCAGCAGCTAAAGTTAGTGATCTAAATTTGTTTTGATTTGACTTGTTAGATAAGATGCATGTCGATGTACTGTATCTTTACCTGTGTAATCACATCCCTTAGTGCTCTTCCCTGTGTTAGCAACTGTTGAATGATGGCTGTCTTTGTGTTGTGCTAGGTGACCTTTGTAACATGTGTGATTTATAGCCATGAAAACAGCAAAATTATAGTGATTTTAAAAACGTTTTATGATTTCAGACCCCCAAAGGTTTCTGATTTAGTTGCACGAAGAAAAGTTTAATATTTTTTTAGCCTGAGAGTTCTATCATGTTGCGCTTGGATAGAAAGCAGAGTTTAAGATGATAAAGAGTAACTATTTTGTTGACCAGAACTGCTCATAATAAGTTTTATTAAAATATATTTTAATTTACAACAAATTCAGTAATAAACAAGGATAGTTTCTGTTCTAATCAATTGACTATTTTGCTTTCCAGGCATCAAATCTTCCAAAGCTGTTAAAACACCTGGAGAAGGTGATAGGAAGCTATAAGCTTTTCTTCCCTCTCCCTCTATAGGCTGGATAAGCTTTGATGGTGCCGACATATTCATAGATCTGCTTAGGTCTCTCTTAGAGGGTACAGATAAGAGTCCAGGAAGTGGAACCAACCATGTAATAATGTGGTTGAGCAGATATCCAGGTGTGGCTTCTTGTGGGACTTTTAAGCTTATGAGAAACAAAACAAAAATTGAGAAGAGTAAAACTCCACATGGCCAAGCTGAACTCATGTTTTTCTAGGCAGTTTCTCAGTGTGCCTGTCCTTGCTGCTCTCTTTGCCATCCAGTGTGCTTGTGCTTTAGATTCTTAGAAATAGATTACATGCTCTCATTTATTTTCAGGAGTAAAGCAGTTTTTATTGTTTTCTCAACTGATATTACCAACTACTAATGAGTTTACTGAAATGAAAATAATTCTTTATTGGTACTTCTCAATTCTGATAACTGCTGAAATAAAGCCGGTAAACAAACCTTTAAAAAACCCACAAAAATAAAAAATATTTTTAAAAATATTTCCACCCAAAGTCCCCAAACCTATAAACCTTTATGAAGACTAAAGTCTTTATAAAAACCTCCGTCTCAGTTACTAATGGCAGTTACTAGATAAAACTTATAAAAACTAAGAATAATACAATGTCCAAGGTAGAAAATATGAAAGGACAAAATTCTATAAGCCTTTTATAGTTTTCCTCCTATAAGCAGCTCTGTGAGCAATGGACTGGTGAAGGCCAGCTCCCTAGAACACGTCTGGAGATCTGGCTTCTCTATGGATTATCTGGTGTCTAAGAAAGGTTCCATTGCAGCCACTTTCTTATGTATCTTCTAACAGTTTCTTTGTAGCTGCCTCTTTTCCTGAAAACTCTAGAAATGCCTGGTTATATAGTTGCCTAGATTTCGCTGGAAGTATTTGGCTGCACATTGAAAGGACATTTGTACATCTTCCTTATTCCAGCTCCATACCAACTCCGCACTGAATTTGCTTGCAAATGCCTCCTTTCTGTAGGAACACAAACTAATGTGGTGCTGATTTGATGTAAATAAAAAAGCTCTCACTGTGAGCACAGTCTCTCACTGGGAGAGGTTGCCAGAGAGGCTGTCAAACCTCTGTGGAGGTTTTTCAAGACCTGACTGGCCAAAACAAAGTGCCCTGCTTGCAGTTAATGGCTGAGCCTGCTTGTAGGAGGCTGGACTTGGTGTCCTCTTGAGGTCCCATCCACGGTGACTGAGTATTGTTCTAAGGAGTAGAAGAAATAAGAATTTTCCATATTTTGGTGATTTCCCACTTTGAAGAGGTGAAATGTTAATAGTTTTTCTTGTTTTTTTAATATGGAGAAATGACAGTAGAAGATAGTTACCTGGCAGACTAGTGACTTTGACTACTGTCCAGACTGTTACCTTGTTGTTTAGGCTGGTCTTAAAATACTCTAGTACAACTGGAAGAGAAGAGTTGTATTTGTGGTCTTTGTTGAAAAGCTGAATGTATCTGGATGTTTTAATCTATGGTAACATGTAGAAATGAATGAATCCTGTAGTATTGCATAAAACTCGAGTTTGTTGTATCATTATGGAGCTGTTTTCTAAATGAACAACACATGCAAGAATAGACTGATGGATAAAATGCCTGAGCAAGAGTTGAACAGGTTTTTTACAAGTGAATTTGAGACATCAACTGCTAAAATGATTCTTTTATTTTGTTATTAGCTTGCCTTGGTTTTGTTTTTGAAATGGTACTGACTGTGAAAACTCAATGGATTATCAGGTTTTTTGGGAACAACAGTTAAAAACAGTTAAGGATAAATTTGTCTTTTAAGTAGGCAGCACGGTTAAAGGATCAAGACTCTTGGGCTGGAGTAACTGATTTAGTTTTAATGTAGTTCTTTCATGTTGAATTTGCTGGTTAAGAATGGGATGTGTACCAACAAATGGTAACTATGCATGGAAACAAAGTGCAACTCAAGGCTTGAAGAATATCGAAAATACAAGGAAAACAAATTAGTAGTAAAAGATTATGGTTAATAAACTGTGTAGTAATCAGGGAATTGAACTGAGGGCTTGAGGGAATAAGCTTAGAAGGTTGAGATTTTGTGACCTTTATGATGGGACATTGATGGTCTGATAGATACAGAGAATCCAAGAGGGTAGATTTCAGAATAGACATGAGGAAGAAATTATTTACTGTGAGGGTAGTGAGAAACTGAAATGGGTTGCCCAGGGAAGTTGTAGGTGCCCCATCCCTGGCAGCATTCAAGTCCAGGTTGGATGGGGTCTTGAGCAGCTGGGTCCAGTAGAAGATGTCCCTGCCCTTGGCAGGGAGTTGGAACTGTATGATTTTTAAAGTTCCTTCCAATCCAAACCATTCTGTGATTCTAGTGTCAGATGAATAACTTGAGAGCCTTACTCCCAAGCAGGTTGTTTAAATAGCAGATGAATAATCTTACACATGGTTGCACATAGCGGTCTTTAGATTGAAGAGCAGCTACTGGAAAACTGGAAAATAAGTAATTTGTATTCAGGTTTCTTTTCTTGTGTGTGTATGTGTGTTTTTCTTTCTTCTGGTTTAATAATTTCCATCTCAGAAAGGTTACTGGTTCAGAAAACTCTTGAGGTACATGAATGTCACATACTACACCATTTTTGTAGACTAATATTTTTGTTTTGTGAGCTAGACATGCCTCAAGAAATGTCTGCTTCACCTTTTGCAGTAGCATCAGTGTCTGAGTTGAAGGACTGAGATGGAGGAACTGTTTCCAGTGAACCACATCTTCTAGCTGATCTGAGCATGTTGACATCAACCATGCAGTGGATCGTGAGGTTGATGTGCATAACCTTCTGTCGTAGAGGGACTGACCATAAAGCTTTAACCAGAGACTATGCAAATTCCTGGTAGACTTGACTTTAAAAAGATTATTTTATGTCCTATTTTTACTCCTTGGATTTTGATAGAATGCCAGATCAGTTACTGATTTATTCCATTCTTATAGGTTCCCATTCTACACCCAGGTATCAGAATGGTATCAGAATGCCTTTGGGACTTCTGGCTGATGAAAAACATTAGAAAACAAGACTAGTGTCTGTCAAATGGGGTTCCCTCTCCACGTCTCTCTCCACATCTTTCCTTTTGGTGGAGAAGAAGAGAAGAATAGTATGTGAGTTGTTTGAATTTTAATTAGAAAACCCTCAATTGTATGTTTTGTACATAAATTAAGGTTTGGGGGGGTTACACACAGAGTAGAAAATATTTTTGTTATTCTTTTGGGGGTTTGTGTGTGTGTGGGAGGTTGTTGAAGCTTAGCTTATAGCTGGCATCTTGGTGCGAGGGGATTTTGCAGCTGTTAGCAGGAAAGTCTTGTCATCTGAGGCAAAGATTTTGTGTTGACAGGGATGTTGGTTTTTTTGGTGAAGTATAGCTTTTCAAGGCATTTGAGACAATTGAGGCTGAAGCACTGTTTGGGGATTTTCTTTATTTTTTTTTCTTGTTCAGACTTGTCCTGGATGGATGAATTATTTAGAAATAAGGACTAAGATGTTGTAAACGCTCCTGAATCTTCTGCCAGCTGTTTAAGAACCAAATACCTGAGAAGCTCCCAGTGACCTTTTTCAGTGGAGGATAGTTCTGCATTCTGTGCCCATTTCAGTTTCTTAAATCTCGAATCTAAATTAAATTTTTCTGTAATCTAGGAAGCAGTTGACAGAGACACATACTTCTAAACTTAAGCCCGTGGGATACCTGATCACTTTACAACAGCAGAAACTTCTGCAGGAAATCTAGATTTTACTAGCAATTATATTTTAAGCATGTACATACATGACAGAAAAACAACTTATCAAAGACTTCTCATCTTGATGCTAACATTCAATTTGAAAGGTGGTGTTCTCCTGCCTGTATAATAGTGATTTTCTGAATAGAACTTAATAAAATTTTGTTGTTCATGTTCTTTTACAAGAAACCCACAAAACAAGTGTTCCTGCCATGTAGATATAAGGAGATCTGAAAGAAAAACTTGGAATTTTATGTAAATAGAAGAAATGTAAAGAATTCTTTCCCCCCAAGAGTCAGGTTCTGTTTCCTTTAAGAGCAATCAAGTGATCTGCTGGGAAATATTAATGAGACCAGTTCTTTGGCTCAAGAATTTTGAGTTTTCCTATTTAAGAAATAGAATCTTGGCCTGTATCAGAAATAGTGTGGCCAGCAGGAGCAGATTGTCCCTCTGTGCTTGGCACTGATGAGACCACACATTGAGTGCTGTGTCCAGTTTTGGGTCCCTCACTACAAGAAAGACACTAAAATGCTGAAGCGTGTCCAGAAAAGGACAGTGAGGTTGGTTAAGGGCCTGGAGCACGAGTCCTGTGAGGAGAGGCTGAAGGGGCTGAAGGTGTTTAGCCTGGAGAAAAGAGGCTCAGGGGAGGTTTTTGCCAGGTGGGGGTTGGCGTCTTCTCCCAAGGAGCAAGAGATAGGACCAGAGGAAACAGTCTCAAGTTGCACCTGGGGACATTTAGATTGGATAATTGGAAAAACTTCTTTACAGAAGGGTTTTCCAAGGACTGGAATGGGCTGCCCACGGAAGTGGTTCAGTCCCCATCCCTGAGGTATTTAAAAGACATGTAGGTGTGGTGATGAGGGAGGTGGTTTAGTGGTAGATTTCGCAGTGCTGGGTTAACCATTGGACTTAGTCTTAGAGATCTTAGAGATCTTTTCCAACCTAAATTATTTTATTCTATGTTTTTTTGATTTTTAGTTTTCAACATTGTTAAATGCAAGTGCCTGTGTTCAAGTATTCCATCACTTTTTTCTATTTGTTTTTGTTGTTCTTGTTTTTTCCCCCAGGAAAAGTGCAAAATGTTTCAAATTCCTGTTCAAAATCTTGATAATGTCAGGAAGGCTCGAAAAAAGGTGAAGGACATTCTTGCGGATCTTGGGCTTGACAGCTGCAGGGAATTGTTGAAGGTAAAGCATTTGAAAGAATGTAAACCAATCTGAAATGTAAACCCTTGAAAAATATTTCACTTTCTAGTGTATATATGATGTTCCTCTTCCATGGATCTTTATGGAAGGTCCTTACTTCAAGAATTACTCAGTAATGATTGCTCAGATGCCAGGGAAGAAATTCAATGTGTTAGTATGTAGCATTGAGAACAAATGGATTTCTCAACAAGATGTGTTTTAGATGGTGCTGGATATTCTGTGCTAATAATGTTTGAACAAAAGGAACAGTACAGCTTCAGGAAAAACACCACAACTGTTATTTGTGTGCTAGGCAGTGGCTTTTTTCAATTTTTTTTTTAAAAATCACAAGCAGATGAGGACTTGAGTCTACTCAAAGACATCATATGTCAAGGGCAAGCCTCTGAAGAGGCATACCTATCGTCAGGATTTCTCAAAGAGGACAGGCAGTTAAACCCAGTAATCTTGTTGCAGGTGTTTAAACTTTGTGACCAAGGAAAAATACCAAAACTACCTTACTGAGCTGTAGTTTGGTTCTGCATCTTAAAAAGTATGTGCAAGTGTACTGGGGTGATTAAGATGAACCTAGTACCATTATTGCCCCTTCCTGGAGAAAATTCTGTGCAACAATCAGGACAAATGCACTCCAGCAGATTGGCAAGCCTAATAGCAGAAAAAGTGCAAACACAGTAATGCAGCTCAGTGTATTTCAGCAGCAGTAGTGTATTTCAGTGTGCTGGGTCACAGGCTTTTTTGGCTGTTGAATATATTCATGACTTCACACTGATCCCAGTCAAGAGTTTGGGTTGCTGCTGTATGATGAAACTAAAGTAGATTTAATACTCTGTAGGGGTGTTGTGTCTTTTGTGGTGTTTTTTTCTGAAACTCTGTATACAGATGATTGGAAAAAAAATTGTACATGCATAACTAATTTTGGAACATTGTTGGTTATTGCAGTTGAACAATGTTGGATATAGCTAAATGCCATAATAGCTCAGGGAAAATTGTAATGTCTAGTAATTTCCATTTACTAACTGTTTTTATTGTATTATATATTATTTTGTAATCAAACCTCTAATTTAGAGCCTGAGTCTGTCTTGACTGAAGCAGAAGTGTTTTAATGATGCCATATTTTTGCTATGAAGTTGCTTGTAGTCTAACTCTTTGTTTGCAGTATGGGCTTCAATGCTGAATGAGTAGTAAGGTGTTTTCTATTTGGTTGTTTTTTTTGTGGGGGTGTGTGTAGTGTGTGTTAGTATGTGGTTTGTTGGTTTTGCTTCTTTTTTAATAAATGGTTGTGGTGGGAAACCCAGTAAACATTTCTATTGTGGTAAAAGCACTGAGGTTTGGGCCACAAAAATACCATGTGAATTTTTTTTTACAAATAATTTTCCCTCAACCAAGTTCATAACTTCAGGGATTTTTTTTTTTTTCAGGTAGTCTGGGGCTGGTTTTGGTACAACTTTAGCAGCAGGAAGAAAGATTTCTAGAGTTTGATTTGCTCATATGATGATGGTATTTCTTTTTGGTAGCATAGGGTGCATGAGGTCTTTATAGAATGGAATCGTAGAATGGCCTGGGTTTGAAAGGACTTTAAAGACCATCTAGTGAGAAGTTTATTTTATCAAATACTGAGATTGATTTCTGTGGTCCTTGTGAGGAGGCTGGATAATTTAGGAAATAGTGTGAAATTATATGACACAAATGTGACTTTCCATCTCATCTTAAAATTGGTCTTACATTGTTCTAATTAGGCATGATAATGGCCAGAAGTTTGTGAGGAGGAAGGTGAAGGAATTTCACATATGACTAGTATCTCTTTGTAGCTTAGAGACCAAATGGATTAATTTTTAGCTGCTGGGAAGAAAATGTGAGCCTTTTGTGCTAGATTACGGGTTTGATTCTCCAAGTAGTGTGTTTAAGTACACTGTGATGTCAGAGGCTTTCCTTTAATAAACTGTTTTAGCTTCTCTAACATATTGTGATCTTTAGGGCCAAGAAGGTGATCAGAGGGATGGAGCACCTCTGCTTCGAAGACAGGCTGAGAGAGTTGGAATTGGTCAGCCTGCAGAAGAGAAGGCTTTGGGGAAACTTCACTGCAGCCTTCCAGTATCTAAAAAAGGCTCATAAAAAGGAGAGAGGGGGACTTCTATATGGGAAGATGGTGACAGGACAAGGGGCAGCAATGGTTTAAATTGAAAGAGAGCAGGTTTAGATTAGATGTTAGAAAGAAATTCGGAGATTGATGAGGCACTGGCACAAGTTGCCTAGAGAAGTTGTGAATCCCCATCCCTGGCAGTGTTCAGGGCCAGGCTGGATGGCACCCTCAGCAGCCTGGGACAGTGAGTGGCCTCCCTGCCTATGACAGAGGATTGGAGCTATATGATTTTTAAGGTCCCTTCCAACCCAAACCATTCTGTGATTTTTCCATCCCTGGAGGTTTTTAAGACAAGACTGGATGTGGCACTTAGTCCCATGGTCTAGTAACCGTGGTGGTAGTGGACTTGATGATCTCAGAGGTCTCTTCCAACCTGTCTGATTCTATGGTTCTGTTCTATGAAGCTAGCAGTTCTCTGTTTAAACCAAGTGTTCACAATAGATGTTTGAACCACTGACTAATTGTATTTTTAAGAATGGTTACATTTATCAGTAAATATTTGCCTGTAGGAAGTAGCTGTTTTAGCAAAATTATTTAGATGTATTATCACACGCATTTTGCTTGTGGGATTAAGTCTAGGAGCCTGTCTCTCCAATCAAAGCAGAACATGTTTGAGATAAGCCATAAAGTTTAAGAAAACTTTTTTAAAGTATGTAATTTGTTCCAGCATATTCAGCTGAAGAATTCTTAGTAAATCTCAAGTGTCTTCTTTTTCTCTGTCAAACATAGTTCTGTAAAGTTGTGGGATTTCTCTTTTTCCATGCAAGAATTCTTTGTAAGGTGTTTCTGTTTGTTTTTTTTTTTCATAAGGAGGTTTGACTGAAGGGCAAATAGATGACTCTTTCAGTGTCTAGGTGTTAATTAGATGGAAAGGGATTTGTTTATTGTAGCACTGAGCTTTTCTTGGTTCTCCTCAGGCAAACTTGACTGTTGAAAAAGCTAGAAAGCCTGTTGCAAACTCAGCTGCATTTTTCTAAATTCTTGGATAATATGATTTAAATAAAATTATCACTGGCATGATGTTCTGGCTTTCTCTAATTTGCGAAGCACGCAGGAATGCTCATATTTGCATGTACAGGAGCCTAGAGCAAATAGAGCTTGCATGAAGTAGGATTCTGTATTTTTTTGATTGCTAGGGGCTTTGTTTCTTTGTTGCACATTATATCCTCTGTTGCTGCTAAATTTCACATAAATATTGCTTTTTTTTTAACCACAAAGTATTAGATTTATGAATTTCACTCTTCTTGTAAGGTGATCTGATCTTAAATGGTATTTATTATCTGCTTCCGCTGTTCCAGTGGTGTTTGGTGCAGAGGTGAGAATGTCTTGCTCTCTCTAGGAATCTGCAGAGTTTTGAGTGAAGAGGGGTTTGTGAAAGGGAAGGAGAATGTGAGTGGAGAAGCGATGCTGGTTTTCTGTGGGTGAAGCCTGAAGCCTGGGTTTGTAGCCTGTGGGTTCATCTAAGGCCCTCTGGTGTGCTGTTGAAGCTAGCTTGGGGTCTTCAGAAATGCCTGGAAAATAGGAATCTAGTTTGTTTTTTGATTTTGTTTTTGTTTAAATTAAGTTTGTGTTTGGATATATGTCAGCCCCAAAACTGAAGACAAACTTAGGATTTTTAGTAGCTAGCTTTGGCTTGAGGAACATGAACTGCTCCGATAGAAGAATGCTGTAAGGAAAGTTGCTTACCCTGACACAGTTGTTCAGACATGATAATATTGTTGCTTTTACAGCTTGCGGGGAAGTACAGCAGCTCTTGAAAACAAGCTTCTGTGAATGTCTTTTGTTTTTTCAAGCTAAAAGTATAGCAATGCTATGAAGATTTAATACTAAAAGCTGTTGCAAAGTAAAGCATAGTGGTAAGTTAATAAATGGAAGAAAGCAGTGAAATATTACAGATGCAGGAGGAGAAAAGTAGAGGGGAAGACATATTTCAGTGTTTGTATGAACTTGGCTGGAAGCAATGGAATTAAAGTGTAAATATTTTCACTTCCTATATTATTTTCAGTAACTATGAAATGTTCAGAATTCTTACTCTGTTACCAACCAGTCACATGAGCAAATATTTGAGGTAAAATTAATCAAAGAGTGGTCAAAGAAGATATTTCTTTTAAGGGAGTTTTGGGACCTATATCTGAATACTGTATGGATTTCTGAGTCATCCGCTCTTAATGTGGGTTTTCTTTTTTTATTTTTCCTTTTTATCTGTTGAGAATTTCTTTACATTCAAAACAGACTGCAAAAGCAGATGAGTTCTTATTTTCATTTTTCTTTTAGAATCTTCAAAGTTTTGATGCAGGTGAAAGCTACTTTTGTAACACTTCTTGGAGTGATGTCTCTCCTTGGGAACCTGTGGGCAGAAGGAAGGTATGTATAAAATTTGTGTTAGAAATTCTGGGTAGACATGTATGTGGAGTTGCTGAATTTTTTAATTTTCAGAAATTGTAATACAGCTTTTTTATGGGAAAAAACCCAGCTTTAATATTTATTTTCTAAGTACTGTTAGGGAGTAATCTTAAATTTCCTCTATGTTTTTCCCTGTAATGCAGCTGGTTATAAGGACTACATGTTGTTTGCTGTCTTTAAGGATACAGCCTTGAGCATCAGTATTTAAGATGTCACACTAATGTGCTGTCTTTTTAGCCTAATTTGGTGTGTGGTATTAACATGTTTTCGTGTACAACATGGCTCTTGTTTCATTGGAAGGGTGAAAATGTGATTGCATAGATGCAAGCGGATTAAGCTGAAATTATCCTTAGTGGCTTGACACAGGGTGGCAGTGGAAAACTATTTCCATTTAGGTTTGTGTGTGTGAAACAGCTTTTAAAACATCTGTCTTTACCATCTTTAAAACAAACTAAGGCTTCAAAGTGGAATAGTTGCAGTGCCCAGCATACAGGCTGACCAAACAAAGACACTTGGTCTTTGCCAAGCTGTCATTAGATAGGAAGTGGCCCCTGCTACTCTTCAGGACCCTTCTCTGCTTTGTCTGCTCCCTTCCTGAATTTGTGTTGACACATTAAGACTGGAGGTTGATCTGTTCATATGACTTTGTGGATGAAAGAGTCAAATGTGACTTATTGTTTGACTAGGGACAGATTGTGTCCAGCCTCTTAGTGCCACTTCAGATAAGGCTTGTAGTTATCTTCAGTAAAGACTACTTTTAGTTTAGGTGAATGGAATAAATCCTGTTAATTGTTATCAAGGTTTCTCTTTTTTCTCCTCCTTTTTTATTTCTTCTTTGGGCACATGAAAAGCATCTTCTTTTATCAGGTCTGCTGGACCCAGTCAGCTTGTTATCTGAGCTCTGGTCTTGCTAATTTTGTCTCTTTCACCTTTTCCTCTACCTTCTGACGAAAGAAGGAAGTTGTGTGTTGGGAGATCTGTGTTAGATGAGCAGAGGAGATTCCCCTTCCTCCCCAGACATAAAACAGGGAAGAGTAGGGTGAAGATGGACTAAGTGAAGCTTGTCTTCCTTCACCAGTTCTTTAGGAAAAAAAGATTAGCCATTTTAGTGAAAATGGAACATGCTGGCAAAATGATTTCTAGGGTGTCTGTGTAGAAGAGCTATATTTCATGCAGAGAATATCAAAGCAGCAGACTTTCACATGCATCTGGTCTGCTGAAAGAGAATTGGTTTGAATTTTTTTTTTGTTGTTGGCATTTCTTTGAGTGAAGTAGTGTACCTTTAGAATTTGATAGAACTTGAGGTACAGAACTTTTTTTTCTCTTGATGGAGTCTCATAATTTTTGCCTTCATCAAAAAACAAATTATCTAAGAAGACACGGAACACTATTTCCCCATGACTTACCAGTATGCAGACACTGGTGCTGTTCAATACTTGTTTGACCATCATTACTACAGAATAATAAATTAACTCAGCAATTGGACCACTTACCTTTAGAGTGTTCTCACTGCATCCAATAGCAATTGTTCAGACTTTGCAGCAAGCTAAAACCCACAGTGTATGACATTGTGGTTTAAGTTTATGGTGACAGAAAGACTCAAGCCAGAAATGGGACAGGGTGCAGAAGTAAAGAATCAAGGGGCTCAGTATTTTATAAGCTTTTCTAAGTCTTGGATAACCAATTAAAATAAGCAGTCACATCTCTTTGTCACCTGACTCCTTCAGGAAGTAAGGCTAGCGAGGTGCATCTTTTTAATGATGTTTGGTATGCTTCATTAGTTCAGCAGTGTCAGTGGGCTTTCTCCAGCAATACACTTTAAAAGTAAGATTGATGCATCCTCTAATTTGCTCTGTTGCTGTTTACTAGTGACTGAGATTAGACACCTGGAGTATAAATAGAAAATAATTCAGTGATACCTTAGCAGTGTACGTCTTCAGCAGCATTAGCCAGCCAGTGGCATTATCTGATCCCAGTCTCTTGAATTTGGCGCTTATATTTTGGTTATCATCAGGAAACTTCTAGTGCTGCTAGTAGATGGTTGTCTGTTATCTGTAGATGACTGACTATAATCCCCATGGCTGTATGAAATGGCAAAAAAAAATCCCTGCACATATTTTCTTACTGTTCTTCATAATGCATCAGTGAGATGTATGTGGGTGATCTAACTAGGCTGGATGCTGTAGTGGTGGCACAACTTGTTCCCTTTGGGTTCTGTTTCATAAGGGGCAGAAATCAGTGAGGTGAAAAACACATCGGAGGAAACAGAGAGTTTCCACTGGTTGTCTGAGAGTGCACATTTGTCACATGGATGTTGCTGTGATTTTGTAGTCTTTGACAGGAGCCAGGGTTAACTTCCTAGGAAACTGATCCAAAAAATGGTTGACAAGGCTACCAGTTTTTCAGAAAGAGCAAATAATGTTCGTATGGATACAAAAAGTTGTGCTATCACTTAACGTATAACTGAAGGACCAAACCACTGCTTAGTGGAAGATAGTTAGGTGTATTCTTATACAGTTAAAATACTTTTCTGAGAAGAATCTCTATGCTCTATACTGAGTGTGCTAGAGGAAATTTCTGAAAAAAATTACTGTGATGGGGTGTCCAGTCTGTCTAAGACAATATGAAGTCATTGTTTTATCACAGAAGAGTTTTATTCATTTCTATTATTATTTTGGCTCGAAAATAATATTCTTAAAAAAAATAATTTGTGGCTTTGCTGGGAAGGTACTTCTGGAGAGTTTTCAGTGAAGAGTAGTCTATTGAAATACAGAAAAAGGTCCCTGCCTGTTCTGTCTTGTCTCTCTAGTAGATAGAAGCTGGCCCTTAACGAAATAAAGCTTTAAAAGTGTCATATTAGAAGGGCTGCTATTCCTAATTGCTAAGGCTTAACCTCCAGTGCACGGTGGCATATAAAGTCTTCTTAGCTTGTTCTGTGATTCCCGTCTTTAAAAATGGGCTTCAGAATAACTTCTTGTGAACTGGAGTAGAAACGAACTCACTTAAAGCTTCTTAAGAAATTATTATGAAACAAAAAGGGCACATATGTTTCTCCCTTTATATCATCTTTAAATCTGCTTCGCAAAAACAGAAGAAACTGAGAAGATATATGCTATACATCCAGTAAAGGCTTTTTTGGCAGGTGATGGTGCAGACTTATTTTTAAACAAATAACAGCAAAGTAGGAGCTGGCAGTTTCTAAGTGGATGTTTTTCTTTTGTTTACAGAGATACAGAACAAAGCCGTACTGCTGTAGCTTATGCAAGTTCTCATCAAAATTGCTTACTTCATTCAAGAATCACTTGCATCGTTACCATGAGGATGAAATGGAGCAAGAGGTGGTGGTTTCTTGCCCAAAATGTGCATTTTCTTCTCATCCCAAAGTAGTGGGAAAACACATCCGGATGTTTCATTCATCTAATAAAAGAATACAGAACTATACAGTCAGCATTTTGGATGGCATGAAACAATTTAGGAGTGACACCATAAATTTTACATGTCTGAAATGTCAGTTCACAGACACCTTATATTACAATATGAAGAAGCATGTGCTGATGAACCATTTTAAAAACTTAATAAGTATGTATTTTGGTGAGAAATCTGATGAAAGTACAGCAAATTCAATTGAGTACTACTGTAAAAAGTGCAGTGCTTCTGCAAACAGCCCAGATTCTTTAATGTATCATATCTTGACAGCTGAAACACACCGAGACCTAGAGAACAAACTTCGGTCTCTGATTTCAGAACGTATTAAGAAACCTGGATATGTGAAACAAATGTCTATTGCTCCAAAGCCTCTCCAAAGTGTGGCACTGGCTGCTCCATCTGCAGGGCCTGCAGTTGTCCCATCAGGTTCCGTCACAGCTCCAGCTTGCATCCAGCTTGCATTTCCACAGAGTAATCAAAACCAGAGTGCAGTGCAGCCAAAAGCAGTTCAAAATGCAGTTGGACCACTAACTGTTCCAAGTGCCTCTGGTAGCCTTCCACATACAACTTCTGCTCCAGTCGTTACACCGTCGCACGTCACTCTTGTACCCAGCAATCCTCCTGTAGGTCAGAACAACATTAGTATTCAGCCATCTCCTTCCCAGCCTATCATTGTTTCTCATGGGCTCCCTCTTAATCATTCTGTTGGGACTATAAATAGAACTGTGGCCCCTGCAGTTCTTCCTCTTAATCAGCCTGTCAGGCCTGGGCTCTTTCCTGTTAATCAACCCATTGGTGCTATAAATGGTCCGGTTCCAGCTGGTACGCTACCTGTTACTCAACACGTCAACCCTGTGAATCAACCAGTTGTACCAGGAGTCCTCCCGGTGAACCAGCCAGTTGCTCCAGTTCTCTCTGTCAACCAGTCACTTGGGAACATGAATAGACCCATTGATCCCAGGGTCTTTCCTGTGGCACAGTCAGTTGGGTCAGGTGTTCTCCAGCTTAACCAGCCTGTTGCCTCTGGGGTGGTCCCTGTCAGACAGCCTGTCGGCCCTGGGTTTCTTCAGCTTAATCAACCTGTTGCCCCAGCAGTTATCCCAGTAAATCAGCCAGTTCAACCTCCGGTTTCTCAAAATGCAACTTTTTTGACTGCAGGCTCTATACTGAGGCAGCTGATTCCCACTGGGAAGCAGGTTAATGGGATACCTACATACACGCTGGCCCCAGTTTCAGTTACTTTGCCTGTACCTCCTGGTGGTGGAGTAGCAACTGTTACGCCCCCGCAGGTGCCCATCCAGCTCATGCAGTCTGGGTCGGTGGCTCAGCTGTCCCAGTCACCAGCTGGCGCACCCTCTCCTCCCATGCTTCTCACCTCTGAGAATGTGTCCTTACAGGGCTCCCCACCTGGTCCTGAAACGAGCCAGGCCATCAGACAGGCCAAGCAGTGGAAGACTTGCCCTGTTTGCAATGAGCTTTTCCCATCAAATGTCTACGAAGTGCACATGGAGGTGGCCCACAAACCACGTGAAGTAAAAATAGAAATCCCAGAACCCGACAAACTTGCAGCTTGCGCACCCTTTCTAAGGATGACAGAAAAGGCAATCCGTTGTTATGCCTGCAAATGTTTTCTCTGTGAGGAAGAGCTCATGAAACATCTCTTCATGCATGGCTTGTCTTGCTTGTTTTGCACAGGTACTTTCTATGACTTAAAAAGCCTCGTGGAGCACAACAAAACTAGACACAATGGGAGAAAGCAGTTGCACGCAAATTACAGCAACAGAGGATTTCAGCTGGGTAATGATGCTCAGGGTGGCCTGGTGTTTCCACACTTTGATTTCAATACAATGTTACCAAATGAAGACATGGGTGAAAGAGAAGTACATTTGGCAGTTCTTGTTGGAATCAATTCAACAATTCTTGTCCCTGTTTACATCAAAGTGAAACCTCAGACCGCAGAAGAGAACAGAAGATGCACCAGAAAAATGTTTACTTGTCCGTTTTGCTTAGGTACGTTTGCTGGTAAAGAAACCTATGAAAAGCATTTGAAAGAGCGGCATCATATAATGCCAACTGTACATACAATTTTAAAGTCTCCTGCTTTCAAGTGCATCCACTGTTGTGGTGTGTACACTGGAAATATGACTCTAACAGCTATTGCTGTGCATTTGCTCCGTTGTAGAAGTGCTCCCAAAGACAAAGACACCAACTCAAGCCTGAAGATGCAGCTTGAGCGTACCGAGAGAAAAGAGCTGCTGTTTGTGAACGGTGAAAAGCATGTTTCTTTGATACTGAAAAGAAGGCAATTGGATTCCTGCTTTGTTGCAGAAGACCAAAGAAGTAAGGAACAGCAGCCTCTGAGCTTAAATGCTGGCATAGCTCTTTCTCCAGAGAAAGAAGTGAGTTCAGGGCTAGTGCCTTTCAAACGACAAAAGATTAGGACTGAGATGAGGAAGCTTCCTTCCAGTGACGATCTTCGCTTTCTGGCGGTAGATCCAAGTCAGTATGATCACAATTCCTACGAGGCGCAAAAACAGTTTTTGTCAGACTACTTTCACAAGAGGCCATATCCTTCTAAAAAAGAGGTGGAATTACTTTCCTTGCTACTATATGCGTGGAAAATTGACGTTGTGTCATTCTTTGGAAAAATGAGGAATACATGCTTAAAGTCGATAAAAAAACTCCAGCCGTCTGTGCTGCTGGGTTTCAGTATGTCTGAACTAAAAACTATTAAGCACAGTTTGAATTTAAGTGATGGACCATTAAATGATGAGCCATTAGATATGTAAACAAGGTTTTTATAACTGCTAAAAGCAATCCATAATTGCATACTTACCAGTTTAGCAGTTTATTATATAATTTGTTTTAACTTGCAGACTGGCCTGTTGAAGGGTGCAGTAGTACAAAAAGTATCGTTCAGCTGTGACTGTTATTGTGAAAGGCACACGTAGTTGTGTATTTGAAAAAGCTAAAACCTTCAGACTTACACATCTGGAATTTGTTTTAGCATTTTACTTTTTCTGGAGTAGTGTTGTGAGGTTTTTTTTCCTTTTGGTTTTGTTTTGTTTTTTTTGTTGTTGTTCCACTTACATTTCCCTTTCTTCCCCTCCAGGCTTCCCTTACACTTTTTATACCACCGTGTAAAACACTTGTCCTGTTAAAAAGAAATTTTATTTTATTTTTCTGCAATGTCATCATCTTTTCTCAATAATAAAATGTGTAACATTGGTTAAAATACCGAGGTAAGATATGTGAAAAACATGTATGTGACTATTTGTATTTTTAAGTCATCCTGATTCTGAAGACGTGATTGCAGCCTCCACATCCATTGCCCCTTCAATTTCCCAATGCACTGGTAGCAATGGCAATCCTTTTTTTTCCCTCCTCAGTCAAAATACCTGTGCCACTTAACTCCGGTGACTTGTCGTTTCTACTGAGTATTACTAACGTCGTGAGGATTGAGGGGCTTGCAGGTGTCTATTGAAGTGTTATAATGAACTGATTTAAAGTGGTTATTATCTGTTAAATAGACCTTTCTAACCAGAAGTATTAACTCTTTTTATTGGTGTTGAAGCCTGGTTGTTCACATACCTGTTGTTCTAGGCTTGGTAGCAGCATTTGTTTTATTTTCTTTTTCAAAAAGCAAAGCTGCTTTGGAGAGTGTTGGGTTGCTTTGATACGTGGAGTATATGACTTCTGTGCACATCACTTACCTGTAGAAGCCCTATCTAAATATCTGAAAGCCCTGTCCAAAAACCGAAGTTTGGTGAAAAACCTGACTTATTTTAAATTGCTGTTTTATGAGGCAGTAACTGAGCAGAGCCTCTTCCCCAGCAAATTAGATCCCTGGCTTGAAGTCCCTTAGGTCAGAAATTGTTCAAACTGAAACCGGATGAACTGGTAGCATCAAGACTTTAAACTGTTGAGTACCTGAACCAGTGATATTCATGTAGTGATTGTTTTTTATTGGCCTGTAGAAAGGATCAGAATAGTATAAAACCCAAACAGACCTATCTTCAATGTGAAGAAACATCCCTGTTACAGATTACAGAAAAGCTGGTGGGAAGGTTCGCTTGAGTTGAATCACAAACTGATGGCCACACTGAGGCCTTGTTGAGTACTGTCCTTTCTTTCTGGATGTGCTTGTTTTCATCTGGCTTGTCAAAGAGTGCCTCCAATCTTAATTAACAGCCAGTTATATAAAAAAAATCCCTGTAAAATGCATTATTTTTAATTCTTCTTAATCCTCCTCTCCCCACCCTTCTTTCTCAGAGGTAAAAAAGGAGTTCACTTGTGCCAGTGTTACAAGGAAAGGGTGATATGCCCAAACTTATTTCTATTTTTTAAAGTAGTAAGAATACTTTTGACCTGTGCAATAGTTTTTAAAGCAGATACAGAATGTTTTTAGTGCTGTTTCTGGAAGGGCATGACATTTTTAGCAGCACTCGGTGGTATTCTGCCTGAGGTTCTATAAGCTGTTTGGAATTATATTTTGGATAAAATCTTAATATTTTCATATCCATTGCTTCAGAGAGTTTTAATGTGTATGTAACATATGGTTACTTAGAATCTGCTATTTGGAAAAATGAAATTTAATAGCAGGCTTAAGCAAACATAAACACCATTTATGGGCCGTGGCATCATTTGCATGGCCCACCCCAAAAACTGAGAGTGATTAAGAAACCGTGTGTTCTTACAGCGTAATAATTCATAAAAAATAAAATTAATTATATTTGACTATAGCACAGTTCATGAAACCTGTTTTAAGGGCTTTGAGTGAGGAAGAGGGATGCTTCATAGAAGGTCTGAAATGTAGACATTCACTCTTATAGCTGTGGTCTTGTGAGCCCTGTCATCTTTGGGTATCTTCTGCTGGTATTGGTGAAACTCCAGCATGGAGGAATTTGGCAGTGTGCATGTGGGGAAAGCTTGCCGTGAATGGTGAAAGATTGTAGTGGTAACAGTGTGGCTGTGGGGAACTGGGAAGTAATTTCAGTGTTTCATCCATGATCGGGACACCAAGGGAACAGTCCAGTCCTACCAGAGTTTTCCTACATAGTATCCAGTGTTGATGTTAAGCATTTTATTTATTGGACTTGATTTCACAGTTTCAAATAAACCAGATTTCTAACTTTCTCTTAGGTGTGTGTGCAAATGATTACTTATCCTCCCACTTCCCCCTTTTAATACATTCAGAGAAGTTACTGTGAATGTTTCTTTTGGTGCAAAAGGGCTGTTGAAAGAGACAAAAGGAAAGCAGTATCTAGAACTTTGATCCAGATGCTTTAGGTAGACCTGAGTATCTTTTATTCAAATACTGATAGCTGCATATTTTCGTAGAGACTGATGATCTTAAATCTTAGTACTAATTTGCTGTCGCTAAATGCTTCTGCTCTTGTTAAGTGAGTATTGTAGAAATAAACTAAAAAGAGATGAATTTTGAAATGTGACTGAGACCACAGTTATGGTCATGGTTTTCAGGAAAACCAAGGAACTTGAAAACAGGCAAGTTAAAAATCAGTGGATTTAACTAAATGAGGCTTTTTGCTGTAGGCTTCTCACGGGTGAAGTAATTTGGTTAGAAAGTGTTAACTCTGGAACAATACTGCTGCCCCTGTCTCAAGCGTCCTGTGGGAAGTGTGGTAAATTCCTCTTTGGCACTTTTCTAAGCATAGGGCCTCACATTCCTGGGATGTGCTGTTGGGAATGGGAAAACAAAGAATCTGCCCTCTGCAGAAGACTTTGTGAGTACAAGTCCTTGAAGCATATGGATGAAGCTCTGGTACACTGTAAAAGAAGCCCAGTCGAGAAGAATACTGGTTGGTTTGCAGAATGATTGTAGCAAGTACTTGTTCCTTATGAGACTAAAAGAACAGCAGACCTGCACATATGCTGCTTGTGAAATGTGTTGGTCTGGAGAAGTGTCCATGTTTGAGAAATACTTTATTGTGGTGGCTGGAGTTTTATGCTTGGGAATTAGTATGATCTATTATTTGAATTTGTGGTAGGAAAGATTGTTATTATAATGTGACTTGGTCATGTTTCTTCTGTGTACGCCTATGTGCTGGGAGTTGTATTGTTCGGTAAACTGACGTTTTGGAAGGGGCCAATAACCTTAAAACAGCTTTGTGGTTGGTTTTCAGTACCTTATTCTTGTGTGGAATGCTGCCTTGCCTTCACCAGGGCATCAGGTATTTTTCCCCTTCAAGTGTTTAAAGTTCAAGAAAGCTCAGGGGCTTGTTTAAGTAGCTGTTGAGTATAATTTTGGGTGTGCAATTCTCAACAAAAGTATCTATAAAACTGGAATTCTGTTGCCATTGGCTGTGCTGTTTTCAAACATTTGTCAGATTTGACTGTAGACACTTTTTTATAGGAAAGATAGTTGATTCTAAGTAGCAAAGTACAGATACATGGAGAAAAAAGTTGCAATCTAATAGCAAGAGTAAAAAAAGACAAAATTCTTAATGAAAACGTTGATGACTTTTTTTAAAGGTCAGGAGAATTTTCACACATTCCTCTACAAAATGTATGTGAAAAAGACAGATTGAGGGTATTCATGAAGCAGAACTATGTGGTGCTGCATTTAAAGTCTTAACACTTTGCTTTAGTGCCTACGTATTTCATTGTGTCTGTTCAGATCTGACAAGCAGACTGCAGCTGTGACCATTTCTTTTTTATTTGGGTACCAGATCCTAAAACATGTATGATTTACTTGTTTTTGCTTTGCATTTGGCAGTTTCACATACTGAGTTAGAGTCTGCAGTGTGTGTGTGTGAGAGAAGGGTGTAGGTCTGCAGATACCAGGAACATGCTCATGGCCTATGTGCCCATCCTTGAATTCCACATAAAATACTGTTTATTAACACAGTGTTCTACCTAGGAGTATGTCAAAGAGCAGCTTGTAATAAAATCGGGAAGGTAGAGGCCTCAAGTGTCTTTGCAGGTATTGTTCTTATTTTATTTTGGCCGCTTGTCCTGTAAATGGAAGTGCTGGCAGTTCTTGCCATCCTCGAAGACTGAGACTGATAGTTGTTGTATGCCTCAAGCTGCACAAAGTAAGCTGAGTATGGGGCAGCTGGCATTGTGTGTGTGATGGAAAACCATCAGGCATGGGCATTTCTGGCAAAAGATCTGCCTAATTGTATTGTCAGCGTCAGTTTGGTTTATAATCTGTTACTAAATTATGAACAAAGCAAGAAGTATGTAAAGTGGTGTTGCTGTCCATTTGCTCCATGAATGTGAGACAGAGCCATACGGGGAACACATCTGTGGCTTTAGGTAACTCGGCTGCACTCAGCACGATGGTTTTGCGCATAGATCCTTGTGAAGGGAAGGCTATGGTGAGGTTTTGGGATGGGGACAGTCTTCCTGGTGGCACTGGCGGTGTCTCTCCTACTCGCTGGTTTTCATCTGGCCTACATCTAACTGGCAGCTGTTGTGTGAAGAGCTGAAGAAGAATGCACACTTGAGTATGGAAGGAAGAATGCCAAGGCACCAACTTGAACACAGTCAAGTACTAGTAATAAATGTAGCAAAAAAGAGATTACAAAGAAGCACTATAGATGTTTCGTTTTTATGGAAAGCGGTCAAAGGGGTGAGAAGTTCCCCTGGCAGTTTCCAGCCTCCACTGACATGTGGAGGACAGTCTCTTGTGGACTGGGTTTGTTGGCTGTGCTGTCACACATGGTTTGCCAGCACTGTCATATTTTTGGAAAGGTGGTAGCAGAAAGGAGCCTCTGTGAGATACTGTCTTTGGCATGTAAGGAAGGACCTTGTTTCCTGTGTTCCGGTGTTGTAAAATCGTTTCCAGGTCATGAAGGACAAAGTGCCCTTAAAGACTTATTTAATTAAGTCATTTATATATCAACTAGATACAAGGTCATCCATCTGCCACAGGACTGACGTCATACACTGTACTAGAGACCACGTGCTGAATTATAAGTTTTTCGGTCTCCTGTCCTGATATGGTCAGAGAATTAGGGTTGCAAGGGCATTGCTCAAACCAAACCTTGACTGGCAGCAGGTCTGAGCAGATCCCTGCAGAAGTGAGGGATGTGAAGAGGAGCTGGTGTCACTGGATGCTGGGGGGCTGTGGGGACAGGCAGTGCCTCTCCAGGTCCCCTCTGAGCCATAAAACCTGATTACAGTGACTTTTCCATCAGAAGATGTTTAGCTGGTGGGATCAGCGCTGTTTCCTCTCTGTGGGTGGAAGAAGGTGGATTTTTAAAGGAATTAGGAGGGCAGAAATTTACACAGGCAGTTGTATACAAAAGAGTTCACAAACCCTATAAGCAGACCCAGCCAAGATAAGTTGTGCTGGAAATACTGTGTTGGTGACAAGTCCTGAGCAGGGTGATAAACCCTGCAAAGGTGAATAATTGTTCTCTTCCTTCTCTCTCCCACCCGCCCCCCCCCCCCGCCCCTTATACCGCTAAATAAAAATGTACTGTTTTTTCATTCTGTTTGTATAATAAGTCAGCTTTCCGTCACCTACCCCATCTCCTTGAGCAGTCTGAGCCGCATTCTGTAGCACTGGAGGTGTGCAGTCTGAGGCCTCCAGAACTGAGGTCAGAAGTGCCTCTGAGGAGATGCCCTCCCTGGAGGAAGACACTGAAGAATGGGTGGGAGCAGTACAAAGTGCTCTGTGCATGTAGCTCAGGGGTTTGGAGCAAGTACCCAGTTAAATGAACTTTTTAGATTGCTCATGACAAAAGTTATTTTTACGGATTTGACTCATTTGTGTCCTGACAGTTTAGTACATCCATACATGTCCTTGATGTCAGGTAACCTTCTCAAAAAGCATTCAAAAGCGACATGCTGGTTTAGGTAGTGGAGAATTACATTCTTGGGGCAGCCCTGAGTACTTTCTGATGGATACCAGCAGGAAGAAATAAATTTGTATAAAAGCCGAAGAGACTAATCAAGCTTGTGCAGATTGGATACTGAGAATGAATTGGCACAGAAAAAAACCCTGTAGAAAATGCTATCTTTATATGAAAACAGCCAAAAAATAAAAATCCCAAGATGGGCTGCATTCCTTCTAAATCAAAAGCAGCTGAAATGTAATTTCTTTTGTGCTGTGATGCCACCTATGGGATTTCTGTGGGAAACACAACCCTGGCCATAGCGTTTAGATTTTTAATTTTAGGGTTGCAGGTTTGGTTTAAAACCGCTAGAACATGATGTCCCCCTGAGTCTATCAAAAGAAATGTTTCCCACACTGTACCTAACTATTTCTGTATTGAATTTCAGGAAAGTTGAATTCCTTCTCAGAAACTTTGGTACACTGCTGTCAACGACTACAGATCTGAGCCCAACACCTCATACAGCTTAGGAACTTCTTTCAGTTCCTGTCCACAGAAGCATTTCTAAAATGCTTAGTGCATACTGGATCTGCCTTGTAAAAAAATCATTAAAGTAATACACTTATGAGTTGCTGAAGACATCACAGCAGTGATTTTGAACCCATGAAAATTATATCTGTTTTGGAGTCTAGAGGATTTCTATATTAAAATATCAACATTTTGAAGCCATAAATAAAAACAGACTTCAAAAAATAGGTCTGAAGCTTTAACTTAGGTAGTCCTAGACAAGTGATCTGAGTGTAAAACATTCTAAGTACAGATGTCTGGGTTATGGCTGTGAATCTTTCGCTAAACTGTGTATTTGGGCAAGACCTTTCATTTCACAACATAGGAAAAGCCATAATACACGAGGAAAGATATGCACTTTTGAGAAATACAGTATGTAATGTGTATAGAATCCATTTTCAACTCACTTGATTATTTTCAAACACAGATGTAAATTGTGGGTTGAATTCCCCAAATAACACACAGAGCTCTTGTTCAAGCCAGGAGGGCTGCTGGACGTTCATGCACCTTTATTCTAATAGGTAAGGACTGGACAAGTTCAATCTTCTTGTTGACTGTCATTTTTTTCAAGGGTCTTAAATATCTGCCTGGTGGATGCACAAAGTAAAACATTTCAAAGATACTTGGTGTTCATTATCAGACACAAGATTAATTTTTTTTTGCAGCAAGAACAAGCAGCCATTGGAATAATCTCCCCAGGGAAGGGGTGGATTCCCCAGCACTGGACACTTAACATTGAGCTGGACTGAGTACTGGGCCATCTTGTTTAGACTGTGATTTTGCCAAGTAAGGTGGACCAGATGATGCTCGAGGTCCCTTCCAAGCTGGTATTCTGTGATATGTATTGCTGCAATGGAATTTTTGATCTGGAATCAACTTGCAAAGAGAATGAGACCAGCAAAATGGTCAGCATGTCTAATAGTGATACTTCTCAGTTACTAAAAGCTCTATTATGGAATTGCAATGTTGTTGAGGTAGGAAGAGACTGCAAACCCAACCCTTGCTCAAGCAGAGCCATCTAGAGACCAGGACTGTCCCATCATGTGCTGGGCATCTTCAAGGGTGGAAGATATATTTGGCCCTGTTGAACAACCCATGCCAAATATTGGTTTTACCAATCTCACAGTAAAAGTGATGTTCAAATGGAGTTCGAGGTTTCTCATTTGTTCCCATTGCCTCTTGTACTATCAGCAAGCTCTGCTGAGAGAAGCCTGGCTCCCGCTTCTCCTTTCCCTCCCTCAGGCATCCATACACATGGGATGTGATCCCCCTGAGCCTTCTCTTCTCCAGTCTCAGCTCTCAGCCTTTCCTCAGAGGAGAGAAGCTCCAGCCCATCATCCCCCTGGCCACCTGACAGCTCCCTCCATTCTCGTGCATTCACCCCCTCTTGGCCCATGCTTTTAGGAGTAGCTGCTGTGTTTAAATGTGCCCTGGCCAGGTCCTCCTCTGCAAAGGAGGAGTGCCTGTCTCTGTTACAGACCTCCCTATCTGGTCATTAAGAATAAATGTACCTGCCATGGTCTGGTGTGAAACGTCTCTGGTGTCAAAAATCAGAGTATCATAGGATAGAACAGTTGCTACATCCACGATGCCAAGGCCTTTATCTTCACCTAGATCTGTTTGTGGCTGATTTACATCACTGCTGAACAGAGGAAACTCAGCTGAACTATTCAGTTTGGGGAATTTGGCAAGGAGAATTGAGTACTGAACAACTGGTTAATTTCCAGAGTTTGGTCCAGTGATGTTAACTTAGTCTGCTTATTAATGTGGGTATTTGCTACTTTATTTACTTGTTGAGTGCGAGTGTGCTGCTTCCAGCTATGTAACAGAAATTGAACACAAGGTATAATGGACAACAGGTGACTCCATCAGATAAAGAAGGGCCACAGTAATGGTTAACATTTTGTGTTTCTGTACTACACATATCCTTGATGCAGCAACAATGATGTGAAAAGTTCAAAGAGAATTTCTGAGGCTCTGGCCCTTGCCCACACCCATGTTTGCCTCTGAAGTTTTTTAAACACTTGCCAACAGAAACTTCTCCACATGCATATGATGGATGTGTATTACCGGATTGTAATCAGGCCCTTGCATATTTTGAGTGTGCTTAAACTGGATCAGAAATCCTTCTTAGAATAATAGAAAGCAGTCTTGTTCTGTGTTTTGCTGTTGGGGAGATACTCTGCACTGTTCTTAAGGTCAGTGATAGCTGCTCTCCTCTGGCCAGACTGGCTTTCCCAGGGCACAGTTTTTGTTACCCTACAATACATACTTAAAACACGACATATGACTTATCCTGAAAATGTTTATTTCTCTCCATGGGCAATACAGCAACCACACATGGCTGGTTCAGCTGCAGAGCACTAGGATCTGAATAGCTTAATGGAGACAGTAACCCAGCTTCAGGCTCAGCTGTGCTGCTAGAAAGCATTTGGTGATTTAACATAGAAGTTCACCTCAGACTTGAAAAATTGCAACTGTTAATAAAGAAAAATAAAGACAAAATAATGGGGTAATATAACTTGGTGATGTCACAATCTATACTGTATTAGCTGCTTTGACAACATGAGTAATGGGCCCAGGAGGCAGAAGCTCAGCCCCTCATCACTTGCCACAATTTGCCTGCTCTGTTACTAAAGCTACAAACTTCTGCTGTTGTTGCCAGCACTGCCTCACTCTATCATCTCCCAGAGCAGGGCTGGGAAGTGTTTGCTTGAGGTTGTTGGTGATGGTGCATCCCCGTTGCATCACTTCTGGATGGAAACAGTTTGCATCTCTCTTTTCTGCTAGCATTTTCTAACAGGTAATAACAAGAACAATTCTGTTACATGATTTAATTCCTCTGACTCTTTCTGCCTGTACAGT
This sequence comes from Sclerurus mexicanus, assembly GCA_013396755.1. Lineage (NCBI taxonomy): Eukaryota > Metazoa > Chordata > Aves > Passeriformes > Furnariidae > Sclerurus > Sclerurus mexicanus. Next base: position 581,992 of record VWZF01000449.1, on the reverse strand, counting down.
TTCTCCTGTCTCCTGTGGCAACCTTCTAAACCCGGAAAGGCAGTATTTTGTAATGGATCTGTTTCGTGATGTGGTTTAGAGACCATAATTTCACTGGCTTTAACTGAAGAGCTAAACATAGGTGAGATTGTGGTTAGGGTCCTTTGACAGACTCACAACTCCATATACCCTAATAATACCATACTGGCCATTAGCTGTAAAATAATGAGAGCACACCTGATACTAGCAGAAGACATAGGTATCTGTTACTGGGATACCATGTTTAAAATACATTATGAATTTCTAGCTGGGTTGAGAGTTTGGATAACTAACTGAATTCCTTTCTTTTAACAGTGTCTCATAAGCAGGGGAAGTCTACATCTGGCATAAGAATTCAAACAGAAGGTTGTGAAACCACAGTGCTTATTTCACTGGGACTAGATTAAAAA
>VWZF01000449.1:542886-581505 GCA_013396755.1 Sclerurus mexicanus | reverse complement strand
CCCCCCCCGACTTGGAGAACTTAATTCATGACTTGTGATTCAGCTGTGGAATATGCCACACAACCACAGACACACAATGTAAACACACAGGCTTGCATTGCAGTTGGGAGGTAAGTTTGGTATCTTGCTCTTAGTTAGATATTCTGCAATTTTCAAAATCATTTAATGGGACACAGAAGAAAGAGCTGTTGTGATAGTAAAACATTTCTATACACACTAATGTGAACCCAGTTAAAAAGGTAGCACTCATACATGCCAGATGTGGTGGTGTGCTGGTTTAAAGGTAAACCAGCAGCAGAAATGAACCCAACTCAAAACGCGTTTACAATAAATACAATGATACAGAGGAAAAATTGGTTTTAACCCACAAAAAACAGATGTACAACCCAGCACTCGGGGACTTGAACAGAACGGAGCTCACCAGCCCCTGTGCTGAGCACCACGTGGTCCCTGAGTGCAAAGTAAAAGGAAAGAAAAACCTGTTGGTGAGGATGATGGTCACAGTCTGGTTGAGAGCTGCAGTCGCAGTCCTCTTGAGGTTCTGGTCCTTCTCTGGATCCAATGAGTGGCATGAGAAGTCCCCAAACCCCAAGATTATACATGCTCAGGTTCAGGTGAGATTGCCAAATTCTCCAGGGCGGGGAGTTTCATAATGGGTGATTTGCTCTCTGAGCGAAGGCATATTTTGGAATCCTTGATGGCCCATTAGCAGACATGACCTCTCACACTGAGTGTGTGAAGGTGCCAATGACTCCTTGGAGGGGAGTTCTCATTGCTGAGTCATTGGTGTGAAGACAGGAAACCTTCCTGTCTCACAGAGTTCTTAAACACCCAGCTTGTAGCCTGAGGTGTCAGGTGTACCCTGAGCAGCTGCTGCCAACAATCCATTATTAACAGTTCATGAGAGATGACACAGAGGGTGTAGAATACACAGTTTTGGTTACACCTACACAGTGATAAACTGGTCCTGGCCACTGTAACTAAGACAATGGGGATACCCATTATTTACACTGTACATCAGGTTAATTAACTCGTATAAGACAAAGTCATCGAACACACACAGCTGTGTTTTCATCAGAGGAATGTGCTCTACTGAAAAGATCACAAACTTATTTCTGTTATTAAAGAACATATTTCTCTATGTTGCTGTAAAACCCACAAACCCAAATTTTTTGTAAATATAAATGTTGTGTAAGAAAGGTGTGTTTCTCCTGGCAAGTAAATGTTCAAGTCACAGCTATTGCAACTAATGGAAAAAGCAAAAATATCCTGGAAATGATAATTCACCTTCTGAATTGTGGAAAACTTCCAAGAATATTGAAAAGAGTTACCTATTTTCATATTCTTAAAATGACTGTAACTAACCCTGTGAGCAACTCCCCAAACTTTTCCAGCTGTGCCCATAGCTTTCACTATGCTGCAACAAAGCACCCAGCAACAAGGAGAGATTAAGGGACACAGCATTTTAAGTAGTGCCAAGTGCATAACTCTGATCTTAACCATAAGCTGAAGAAATAATTAACAATTCCAAATAACATTCTTCATTTGGGGAGTAAAAAACCCAACAAACTACCCTAGAAAATTCAAGTGTAAAAGCTTTGCAAATGCTGGCTCATGGTTTTGTGGTGGTATCCCTTACCTTTAGGAAAATCAAGTTTCAATCAAATGACGTATATATTTTTAATACAATATTCCATCCAACACTAAAGTTAGTGGACCAGACACTGACAATATTTCCATGCTGAGAACTAAGGAGTGTGCTGCTATTTATAATACCTGTGTAGCACAGCACTGAAATTAAGGATCCACATTGCCTTACACTGTACTAGAAGCATTTGGAGGTCAGACATGCATTCTCTGTATATTTTTTTGACAAGTTAAACTTCAGTGACTTTGTCTTCATGACTGTTCTGACCTAATGTAGCTAAACCGAGTTAAAAATATGACAGCTTAATTTTTTCTGCTTTGGAAGTGTGTATTTGCATTTCTGACTCCAGACCCATGTGGGTCTTGAATGAAGCCTTAAAGCTGTGATACAGGGACACAGTAAATCCAGCACCATGGGTATGAGCAGCACTTAAGACAGCACTGCAGCCAAGAGATACTGATCCAGAGTTTACACTGCCACTTGAAACATGTTAAAGAAGCGAAGTGCACAACCTGACAGAATTAACACATGCACAGAGAATGTGTCTATGACAGCACTTTTTTTCTGGCATGAAAGCCAGATGAGCTGCTCCTGACTCGTGCCAGCAATTGCACTGGGCCCCAGGCTCTGCTCTTATTGTCCTCAGCAGGAGGGACCAGAGTGTTTTAACTCAGAGGCAAATGAACTGCTGCTGGTGGGTGCACTTGAGAATGAAACCACCCAGAGCTATCTGCTTAACCTTTTTGCATACAGACAACACTATGTATAAATTACATAGTAAGTCAGCTTGATCCTGCATCCTCAATTGCCATTTGGATCTGAAATTCAAACTTAAAAGTATTAAGCCCCCAAATTTGCATTCTTTGCTAAACCAAATTGCTAAAATCTCTATAATGGACAAATATGCTTTTCCCAAAGTGGCTGATATGGAGGCTCTTACAGGGCACTGTGAGATAAATATACACATATATATCTGTGTATATATATGTGTAAGTATGCATATATCTGCATGTGAATATATCTTTATTTATACTTACTGAATATTACTCCTGCTTCTGCTGTTCAAAAATTGGTTAAAAATAAATTTATACACCCATAATATAATAATATAGTAACCCATCCACTTGTTCCACTACCAGCAAACAGTGCAGAACTGCAGAACACAAAGATGAAGGGCAGGCTTTAATTTGAAACCTGCAACACTAGCACTGGCAAAGTGGCTTTGCAAAAAAACTCCTGTTCTGCTGTGTATCATAACCTGCTGATTAAATACTTTAACCCCCTAGGATTATCCATGCAGAATGCTGGCTTAGAAGGGGAATCAGTGAAAACTGTTGCATATATTGCAGCTGATGCTGAGATCTGAGCACAAAGAAGCAAACTGAGAAATCTTGCCAAATACAACAGAAAGCATTTGCAAAAACAGGAGGGCAGCTCTTTGCAGCAAGAATCACTGGGATTAGTAAGTACTGTCAGTCACAGAACCATCAACACCCTTTGGCTCAGGTTACTCTCCTTACTGGACCTGGCCAAATGAACCAGAAGCCAGCTTTGAGGAAGACAAATCAGAGAATACTTTGGGAGGAAGAATAGATTTATTCTGTTTTAAGAAAGGACTAAGATCTAGTTAACAGGTATCTGTTAATACAAGAAGTTTGAAAGTATTTTATAGGTTCATAGATTACAAATATATACATATGTGCACGCCTATGTAAAATAATCAGAATTGTGCTCATATATATGATATATATGCTAACCTAATGAAAAATTTAAAGATAACCTTTCTTTATATAAGTGATGATGTTACTGCATTATTTCATGAGTTCTTACATCCTCAGGGAAGGCTGTCCTTTTTTATTCTCCTTTATGTCATAGGAACTGCAAGGCAAAAATAGCATCCTTTTACAAGAGCTTTTACTTAGACATTTCACTGTTGCCCTTTGGGTGTCTCCTTCAAAATACCTAGCATGAGTATGTTTTTGACTACAACTTTGTTCATGTTGAAGAATACAGAAGGGGAAGGGGGGGTGTCAGTGCATAGGATTTTCTAGTAGTGAGGTTAAAACTAGATGTACTCAAAATACATGAACCAATTTCTGCATAACAGTAGCCAGTAGTTTGAGAATAATGGACTAATGTAAAGGTTTGATTTTTTTTTTCCTCCCCCATAAAAGCACTGGGGAGTACAAGAATCACAGAATATGCCAAGTTGGAAGGGACCCCTCAGGATCATCGAGTCCAACTCCTGGCCCTGCACAGGACCATCCCAAGAGTCACACCATGTGACTGAGAGTGTTGTCCAAATGCTTCCTGAGCTCTGTCAGGCTTGGTGCTGCGACCACTGCCCTGGGGAGCCTGTTCAGTGCCCAACCACCCTCTGGCAGAAGAACCTTTTTCTAAGATCCAACCTAAACCTCCCCTGACACAACTTCAGGCCATTGCCTTGGATCCTGTCACTGGTCACCACAGAGAAGAGATCAGTGCCTGCCCCTCCTCTCCCCCTCACAAGGAAGTTGTAACTGCAGTGAGGTCTCCCCTCAGTCTCCTCCAGCTGAACACACCTAGTGCCCTCAGCTGCTCCTCACACGGCTTCCCCTTAAGGCCCTTCTCCATCTTCATTGCCTTCTTCTGGATGGTCTCTAAGAGCTTAATACCTTTTTTACATTGCAGTGCCCCAAACTGCCCCAATATTCCAGGTGAGGCCGCCTCAGTGCAGAGCAGAGCAGGACAATCCCCTCCCTCGCCCGGCTGGCAATGCTTTGCCTGATGCCCCCCAGGACAATGTTGGCCCTCCTGGCTGCCAGGGCACTGCTGACTCATGTTCAACTGGCCACTGACCAGGACCCCCAAGGCCCTTTCCCAGCACTGCTCTCCAGCCTCTCATTCCCCAGTCTGTATGTACATCCAGGGCTGCCCCATCCCAGGTGCAGAATCCGACACTTCCCTGTCTTGAACTTCATATATTTGGTGATTGCCCAGAAGATAAAGAACTATAAAGAACGAGCATCTGATGCGGTGCTATGTTATACTTGCAGAAGTCTATTTTATTGTTCATCATTTAAATAAAACATCACTGTAAAGTATTTAAATATACTCTAAAGGCTGTGATATATTGTGAAAAAGGTTGCCTAAAGTAGGAAATACAGGTTATATGTCATTTTGAAAACAAGAACAAATTAATTCTAACAGTGTTAATAAGATGTGAAAATTATTTAATAAGCCAAAAATTTCCATGTATTGCAACTGAAAGCATTTGTTTAATCGTAGAACCATAGAATAGCATTGATTGGAGGGCACCTCAAAAGATCATCTGGTCCAGTCTTTCACTTCATTTAGCACCACATCCAGTCACATCTTGAAAACCTCCAGCTGTGGGGACTCCACCATATCCCTGGGGATGTTGTTCCAGTGATTGATTGTTCTCACTGTAAAACATGTCTTTCTTATATTAAGATGAAGCGTGCACACTTTTTTCCATTTAGCAGTACGTGTATAAAACCCATTAATGTTAGGAAAGGTTTTGGACAATTGATATTTCCTCAAGTTTTCAAAATTTGCTTTAAATCCCATATTGGTCATACACAATTGGCCTTCCATAATGCTAGCATTGAATTTTTATAGGGTTATAGCTTCAAATATAACTAATTTAAATGTCGATAGCACTGAAGTTGTATAGGGTTACAGTTTCATGGAATTAATTAGCAAAAGCTGATGTACTACTTAATGCTAAAAATGTATCCTTTTGACTGTAATATGATAACTTGAGGCAAACAAATCTGCTAGGGCTTGGAAACCTTCTCAGAGAGTTTCTGAGCTATGAGTCTCTTTGGCTTACGCAGTGGGCTCTGCAAAAGTTTGCGGCTCAGAGAGGACCGCGAGAGTACAAAACAAGCAGTACACAAACATGTATGTGGAAGGCAGAATGCCTTCTCAGGGGCAGATGCAGCCACTGCTGGGGCAGCTGGAGCTGCTGGTCTCAGTGTATACCAGCACCAGCTCAAGGAACGTGTGGGAAGTTGCAGTCAGGTCTAGCACAACCCTGGCAGATAAATCTTTTTTTCCCCCTCAATGCTACTTTTTGCTTTTTGGGATTCGTTTGACTCAAGTCACCTTACAGTCCAGACTTCAGATATGAAACACCTAGGCCGCAATCTTACAAAGCACTCACATATTTTCATTTGCTCACACAGATGCTCCCAGGCCTTCCTAGAATAAAGATGGTGAGCGAAAATTTTGAAATATTGTTTGTTATGTGTAAAAGGAAGAACTGGAAAAGTGTCATGAAACAGATATATAAATAGCACTCTTACTTTTGAACTGAGAGACATACAGGGAAATCTCCAAGTTATGACACTGGGTAAAGTAGCATAAAGCTAAAGCATGAGAAAAGAGCGAGGCTGCAAAGCAACACTGCAGTTTTAAGTGCCAATTTCATGCCCTCTCACAAAACTATCTCACCTTGGCTGAAAGGTCCTGCTGTACTCAAAACGCAGCCAGAAACCTCTTGCTTTAGCGGTGCGTGTATAAAGCCCATTAAAACTAAGCAAACTGAAGGAGAGCTGAAGCATCTCTCTGGAGCCAGTTATTGCCACTACCTCCGGTTTTCGGCAGAGAAGCAAATAATGTCTGGCAAACGTTTCATCTGGGTCGTGTTGTAAAAGCAATAAACAGGCTGTGCTGCTTTGAAGTGCTCTTGTGCTGTCCCCATTCCTTCTTAAGTGAACCCAAATTTCCACACAGATGGTGACAAAAAATCACTAACACTTTTATGGAAAACTACTCTGAAACCTGTATCAAATTTGTCCCTGTTAGGTTCACATTTTCTAACTTGCAAGTAAGACCGTGCTTGGTTTCTTCCATCTTTCATCCCAGTTCAAAACTCGTAAGTAAATGGCTTCTTCATTCCTTTGAGGTAGTCCAAGGTCTTGAGAAAACCTGGAAAAGTGCTTTTGTTCATCCAGCAAAACAAACCTAATCCCTGTACACTTTGGATGCTGGACTTCTGTTTAAGAATTTAGGATTCTGTGAAATCTCATTGGTTCTGTACATATTTAACATAACCCCTCAAAATCTTCACTGTTTATTAGCCAGTACTGGACACTCACATATGAATTAAAGAATCTTTGGGCTTAAATCTATCAAGGCAACTTTTTTGGTATTAGTTTTCATTGAAGAAAAATTTCACAGGTATATAAAACTAAAATCACTGTATATGCTGTTTCACAAAGGGTATGTTTTTAAACTCTTAGCTAAGCTTTCTAGTGTGGTGCATATATATATACACATATACAGGCATACATACATGTATATATAGATTTTCTTATGACATTTATAATTCCTTTCATTTTAGTAGCCATCAGATTTTTTTCAGCTAAATGCTAAGCAAGCTAACAGGCTTGAAGAGATTGATAGAGATAGGCTTGAAGAGATACTTGTTGAGTTGCAGAAAATAAGGGAATTGAATAAACCATCGGAATTGTTTGCAGTTTCTGTGGAGATCATCTGAGCCATTTCAGTTGAAAAAGCTTTTCAAAAACATGCATTATATTCCTGTGTCCAAGTCTAAAGAATCCACAGAACAAATTTCAGAAACAGATGGATTATCAACATATTCAACAGGTTGTTTCAAGACTTGAATGATTATGTGCATAAGTCTCCATCAAGTTATTTGCAAGAACACTTTCAAAGATCATGTGCATTTGTCATCATCTACCAAAAGTACTCAGGAATTATATATGTAGTACAACTGCACTTGAAATACAAAAGTGCTCTTCACTCATTAAGAGACAACAAACAATAGAGAGATACTTAGAAAAGCAAATTATGGAGTTTCCAAAGAAACTCCCTCTGCTGCTTTGCAAGTAGAGACATCTGGTCACTTCTTTTGCTGTGGAGAAGGTTGAGCCTTTAAGTTCAGGTACAAATAAAACAGTATTTCTGTCCTTTACATTTGTGCAGATTTCCAGCTGTAGGTGAGAGAAGTCTCTTCCAAATCAAAACTGAGGATGACTGTAACCTCACCCAAGAGGGTCCCACAGAGACATCCACATTCTTCTTCAACAGTTAATTGGGACCTACACTCACAGGGTAGACTTGGATTAGACATGGATTTGGTAAAAACCTGCACCCTCCAAACCTCGCTGGAATCTATTTGGAAACATTTTCTGTGTGAGTCACAAATGAATGTAACTGCAGTTAGTTTTAAGTGCTGATTTGAGAGAGAAAGGAAAATATACGGTGCGTTGCCGAGTTCTACAGAATGACATGCATTCTACACAAGGACACATGACAAAGTGTTTATTAAAATAAAAAGCTTTAATACTTTTGCATTTAAAAGATTTAGCAGAAAATAATTGCTACAAACATGCTACAACATACATGTTCAAAAGGTTTTCAGTGCTTTCTTTCAAAGTTTAGCATTTTGGCAAAAATAAGTTTTTCTGTATATACTTCAAAAGTTGGTTATCATAATACTGATATAAAATACTTCATGTAGACTAAGGTCAGGTGCATAAAATACAATACATAATAAAACATACTGTTTGTATAAACATTTAAAGTATAAATTTCATTAGATAACATGCAAATACTGCAATACTTTAAATGGCACTTAAATATAGATACTGAGATTCTTTATAATTTTGCATCCAATATGAGATTCTGAAATGTACAAAACTATAAAAAGAACATAGCTCTTCACTGAAGTCAGGTACTAGCATAGAGCTTGATTGTCATTTTACAAGCAGTGAGCCCAATGTCCTGCAAGTCTTCACTAGTCCAAGTAAAGACGTCTACTGAAATAGGCCCAGGCTAGTTAGTTTTTTTCATAATAAAATATGAAAGCATATTTACATGAGAAAAAAATTTTTGGTAAGGTAATTAAGTAGCAGCAATCTGTTTCTTCCAAAAATGGTGTTTAAAATAGGTGCATGCTTTTCGTTGTCACTGATATGCATCTTAACAATATAAAATTAACATTCTTCAGTAAACTCAAAACACTGTTTTGTTCATTGCTGAAAAAATCCTATGAGATCAATTCTCAGAAAAAACGTAAATCCATAATGTCAGAACCTTCCAGACTATAGTTATGATTCCAAGAGCAATGGAAAACAATCTAACTGTGCTGAAAGTCATCTGACAAGTAACAAACAAGAGAATCCTCTTTTCACATTATTCAAATACTTCTAGTTCTTCACTGAAAAACACAACTTCATCAAATCTTCTACATTTTTTGTTTTCTGGTTCAGCGATCAACAGTTCTGAATGTCCTTCACAATATAAACGCCACAACACTCATGCATATTTTCCAAGCAGTTATATATAACATATTAATGCTGACAAGGTGAATAAAATGCTTATGAACAGGGAGTGCAGAACAGGCACCACTTTAACAGAAGGAGAAGAAATGCTAAATGAAACTTGCACTTGAGATGCGATTAGAGCTGACAGCGGCACGTGTGATGCTAATGTTGGACTGTCTGAATTTATCAGTGACTCTATCTTTTCTGCTTCTTTATTGCAGGCTTCAATCTGGGAGGAGAAAAAAGTTATTATTTATTTTCTTACCATGTAAAATGCCAATGCAAAAATGTTGCTAGATAGCAAAATCTGAGTTACTCCCATCAGCACATAAGATTTACATAATTTTGTGGAGTATTTATTAGAAACCATATTAGAGCTCTTATCATAGACTTTGATACTCTTGTGGAAGCCTTGAGTAGCAGCAAAAGAAAAGGAAGGAGGCCATATACAAGTTATTGTGGGTGATGTGTTTTGAGTGTTGATGCCAAAAAGCTCACAGTAAATTATAACCAAAGTAAGCAGCTTTAAAACTGAGGACTTCCTTCCTGATAGACCAAGATACTGCCTTGAGGTCTGCAACAGTGGAAGAATCAGGATTTTCTCCTTATTGGGCTTTTTCTTCCAAAACAGGGAAAACTCATTACTTCTATAGGAAGGGAAGAGAATAATGGAAGCAATAGGAAAATCTGAGAAACCCCAGGCTTCCAGGTTTCCATTCCTCCAATGACATGATGAAAATGATTTTTTCCCACTCTACTTTCTACTGCACTCCAGGAATGAATTTAGTATTAAGTTTCTTTAAAGGCCCTGAAAGTGCCTCTGGTGAAGTTTAAACTTGACAAACTTAGTATCTGGAGATCCAAAGCTTTGAAAGCTGAGGAATGTCTAGCTCAGCAATGGGTACCACCAGTGAGATGAACAGCTCCTCCCTGGTTTTTGGGTGGTATCTCTGATTTCAGAGAGTCCTCTTCTCCCCAGGGAACTGACAGCACCTGCTGCAGATGGAGTGAGAGCTACAAGGCTGGCAAGGCTCAAGGCCCTCTTTCCTAAGTCCTGCTAACATTTTGGGCTATTTCTGCTAACAGAGGAGAGAGAAATTGGAGCTGAGTTGGACATAACAGGGTTGTTCTGGTAGCACAGGCAATCAAAATACACACTATTTATCTGAGAAACAAGCACCATTGTATACATACAAAAATGAAGTAAATCCATGCCAGGCAACAAAAGAATAACAAAGCCTACCTGCAGTGGTTTGGGATTCTGATCCACAGGAATGATGAGAATCACAATTTCAGATTCTATGCTTAAGTATCCAAACACATCACACTGTGGCACTGACACGTGCAGCCGGATCTTCTCAAGAATGTCAAGTACTGTTATTGGCTTTTTATTTGTTACCTGGAAGAAAATAAAGAACCTTGTGGATGACACGATGTGGAAAATTCTCCTCCTGAATTTTGATGTCATGCTAGAGGATTTGTTTCAGTCCCAAACTCCACTCTAAATGGTATCAAAAACCAAACAATTCAATGATTCTAAAACATCATTTTAAAAAATTATTCTGATTCTTAAAAAAAACAAACCCAAATCAACCCACTTGAAAACATTAAAAAAAAAGTTAAAAGGAAGAAAGGGAAAGAATTTTTACTTCTTAAATTAACCATGGATTTGATATTTTGATATTTCTTTTGAGATCACTGGTACAGGACCTTAACAAGTGCAAGTCTGGGAAATTCAAGTAGACTCTATGAATCAAATTTGTAAGGTTTCACACAACACTTCTTTTACCAGATCTTTGGGGATTTCCTTGTCCATTAAAATCTAGTCTGACATGCTGATTAATCAGCAAACCCTGTTCAAACAGTCTTAAAACAAGCACAGGGATACTTTGAGAATGACTGATAGTGTCAAACTTGGATTTTACTGTCTTGGTTTGGAAGTTTAGTAGATTAAATCTCTAATGCTTCTTTGCTCCACAGAAATTTTGGCTGTTGTTTCCTGATATCTTTACAAAAAACAGCCAGAGGGTCAGGGGGAAAAAAAAAAGTGAGATTTACATAACTCTTTAGTATTTGAAGCATTTTTTTCCTCCCATGAACCAGCTGTCTGAACTAAGAGGCACACATGACCTTTTCTGTCAAAGGAGAAAGCTTCCACCAAACTTATGTAATTTCTAGTCACTGCTAAGATTCTCTTGACCCTTGAATGCTGATTTGAATGTTTGAGAGATCACATATTTTAAACGTAAAGGTACAGATAATTATTTATGAGCTGTGAAAACTTGAAGAGTGTGGCAATAAGGAAGCAAGAGAAAAGAGTCATCATGACTGTGGTGACCAAGGGAAGTAAAAAAGAGGGGGAGGAAAAGAAGAATACAATCAATGTTCAAGCTAAGTTTTCTATGGTTTTACAATAGCTAATTGTCTCTACTGCCAACATATGAACAGGTTAATGTAATTTTATACTGTTTTGGAAAAATTCTCTTTCTTATTGGTATTTAAAAAAACAAAAATCATGTGCAGATGCAAACATGAATTGCTTTGCTTATCTAGGCAGAATCATCACATTACTCTATTTTGTTGTGATGTCTTGCCACAAGTCAAGTGTTCTGCTGTGTTCTGTAAATGGAAGCATAAAAGCAGGGGTCAGTAAAGTGCAATCCTTTTATACACCACATGGGGAGTGTCTGGGCCCAGTATGGTGTGTTCAGTGATGGACAGTCAACACAAAATCAGTCTTGTGCTGGAGGCTTTCAAAGAGCAGCAACGAAGAATGCTGGTGTCTAACTTATGGAGATGTTAAATTAAAACCCAGCATTTTAGCTGATGAGCAACAAAATGAGTGACAACTATCTAGATTACACTGAAGAGTGTAAACAATCCCAATTAAACACAAGAAAACATCAGAACAAAGTTACCTACATTAGGACACAGCAAGCTAGCAGAATGGACCTAACAAAAAGACCAAATAATAAATATACACTGTATTACCAGCGTAAGGTAGATGCTGTTCCCATATCCTTTGTCTGCACTACTACAAGTCACATAAACTGCAAACCTGAGTCTTCTTGTTTGTGCCTACTCTAATTCTGTGCATTGTAATTCAACTTATATGCCTCAGATAAATAAATAAAGTATAAACAGTATAAAGAAACTCCCCCCACACACTAACTACTGAAAAATAATGGGGTTTATAACCTTTCAGGAGAAAGTAAACAGTAACTTGACTTCTCATGTACCACTTAACATTAGGCATGATTAAAGTGTTTACCCTTGCAAAATTATCCAGCTTGTCTTTGTCATATAAGATTCTCAGCATTCCAGCACATAGTGGACAGCAGGCTCCTATGTGAATAAAAAAAGTCTCAGAAATAAAAGCAAGTAGCCTTTTCACTTTTAAGTGAGCAGGAGTCAAAATTTGAATAATAACTGAGAATGAAAATAGCAGAACTACCAAAGAAAAGTAAATGTTTCAATTTGATAGCAAAATTGCACGTTTCTAACATTTTTTTGTATTGAAAACATCTATACGCAAAAGCAGTCGCCTTTCAACACACATTTACTACTATCAACATGAAGAAAAAAGTTGAATTTTCATTCAAGATCATTCATTATTGTAAGTTAAAAACCAGAGGCAGTTTGTGTACCCCAAGCCAAGGTTTTGTATGGATGCATGAATATACAACTACAGAAATTATGGATTTCAAGTGCTGATATAGCTAGACATGACAGAAGCAATTATGCACATTGCAAGTATTGATTTCTGCAGTTATACCATGTTGGAGTTTAAAATCTTTAGATAAGGGGGAAAAAGGACTTGTCTGACAGATCTGTGTTTAACACAGAAGTATGTCATATTTCTCCTACTGTTTTTCCCCACCATCTCAGAAACCAAAGGGCTAATACTTCAACTTTCTACCCATGACTGTGCATTAAATTCACTCCCCAATTTACTATATATAATTCACATTCACAGAGTGACTTTTACAACACTAAATGTAATGCCAAAGCACAAAGACCCTCTTTCAAAGCAGGTGAGAAATAAGAAAAACAAATAAAACTGTTTCTTTTTAACAATGGAACTTCCCTTGCTCTGTGTATTACCTGTGATTAGTTGTTGTTTCATAAAGGAAGTATTTGTGAAAACAATAAAAAACCAGTTCAAAACGGCACAACTGCAAAACTATTGCCACTGTCCTCTTTCACAGTACTGTAAATACATTTGGTATTTTTCTCTGTCTTCTAATTAAATATCATCTTTGCTCTTCTGGGAACTCCATGTTGATGACAGCTTGGTATCCCACTGTGGTGTCTGTGCTGCCACTTTGGAAAAATTGCTCATCAGATTCCTAGAGACCTCCTACCCGAGGCACCACAGACCTCACTCATTTCTCCCAAACCCATCCCCTAGTCACAGCTGCAAGTTTCTCAAGACTGAAGGAGCATGACTCCTAAAGCCCAAGTTTTCCCACTTCAGGGTTACTCATCTGGGTCCTGATACTGACTTGTGCTAGCCTTAAGAAGAAATCTCTACTTCACCCTTTTTCTTAGAAGTCTCAAAGACATTATGGAATATAACATTTTAAAGTGTTCCAAAAATCCCCGTTTATACACAGGGCCTGGAGACTCTCTCCTCTCTGCACTGAACTTCTACAGGCAATGAACATACCCGGTGCAATGACGGGTTTGCAACCCGTGGCAAAAAGCTGGGGACACTTCACAAAGGCACACTCCGTGTGGAAGCCGTAGTCGGAGAGCACCCCCACGGCCTGGCAGTGCCCGTAATAATCCACGGCCACGCGGTCGGAGTAGGCGGCGCAGACGCTGCTGTAGGTTTCCCCGTTGTGCCCACACACAGGCTCCACCGACCTGCAAAAAGGCTGAGACACACAGCAACGTCTCAAAGGTACATCCTGCCATGCTACAGAAACTTCCGAGCAGTTTTAACATGATGAAAACCAAAGCTAATGGGAATTCACCGCTTCATATTGTCAAAGCAGGAAAACTGGAGTAAATAACCTCCCAGCTTATGAATGGTTCATAAATGACAGAAGGTGACAGAGAAATGTAAGGTGGAATCTGAGAAATGTACAATAAAACATGTTTTGGAAAACAACTACTTTTGTTCTGGGCTAATACTTAAATAAAATTACCATATTTAAATTAACTTGTGTATTAAATTAATTACAATTATTATAATTTCATTATATTTTAAATTATACTTTTAATAAAGTCAATTTGTTAAGAAACATTTTGCATTGTAGTATCAATATTCTAATGACTCATTAGTAATTTATTTGTTAATTCATCTTAGCGTGGATTTGTGTTCTTAAAATGTATTGTGCATGTGTATGTATTCCTAACACATTATCGCATATTTTTATATATTACTTATTTACACCTCATTTACATTTATGCATACATTATTATTACATAAAGATGAATGCATACACTTACTTCAAAAGAACAAAATCCATTACTAGACACTTCGTCAAATACCAATAAACTTAAGCTTCTGAACCTGGACAGAACCAAACGGAATAGCTGACTCTGCAGACAAAGTATGACTAATGCTTTTGTCCAAAGTCTTGTGAAATGACACAACTCATTCCATAATCTCTTGCTAAGGTTAGTTATTTTATTAAAGTCACCATAGCTGCAGGATCACTGCACAGCCTCTAAAAAGGCAGGCCAATCCCAGTTCCTGTGTTACACACCTAAGCTAACAACAAAGCAGAGCACAAGCACGTGTGAGCACCCCGAACAATTTATCTTGCAGTCATCATCTCAGTAAAAGCAAGACTGAAAGCTTAGAGGCTCCAGTGTAAAAAACTTTGTGAACATGGACAGTGGACACAGATAACTGCTGGAGAAAAACAACAGCCATGAAACATTCCTTTGATTCTTCCTGTTCAAGGACTGAACATTTCCTGAGTATCTCACAAGGTATCTGGTGTGCAATGAGAAGAATTACCTGTACTTAACGAGGCTGCTGAAAAAGGACATGAAAAAGAAGGTATAAAGACTGAAAGGCAGAAACTAAAAGTGGGTTAAAAGAGTAATAGCATTTGTAATACAGAGAATCCTGGAAAAAATGTTCTGTACTTCTAAGAATATGTTGAGGCCAAGAGATGGTCTCAAATCTTCATAACTTGACAAAAACCTGCAGATGAACAGCCTATCAATGGTAAAGCCACTGACTTGGAACAGAGCACTCCTGACTTTTCTTGTAAAGCGACACAAAGAGCTTGCCTACCACCTCTGTAAGGAGCAGCGGGGTGGAAAAACTAAACCTAATCCTTCTCAAGGATTAATATGAAGACTAATCCAATCCAGACTAACTACAAAGTATTGGAGACTGTCTATTCTGTAAATAGTTCCTGTACAGCCAATCTGGCAAACCTGGGGCACAATCACACAAAAAGACAAAGATTTTCTCTGACTGGGCATTAATATATATTTAAGACAAGTTCAAACTGGTAAAAACTAGCACTAGGAACTGCATTAATTAATGCAAACATACCTCAGTGCTAGCTTTAATAGCAAAAAATATAGGAAGACAATATAAATATCAGTCTTACTCCCAAGAAAACGTAAGTAAAGCTTTTGATTGGTTTTGAGACAATGGTAAACTAAAGCAGAGAAATACTTGACAAAATTCTGAATGTAATTTTGTAAGCGTATTTTTTATACTAGCTATAATTAAATTTTTAAATGATTACTTGCCGTTAAAATATTTTGTAAGCTATAAAAACAAACAGAACACTGCAAAAAAACCCAATATTGAAAAAACAAATTGCAAAGTTGAACATCAAAGGACAAAGAAGATTTGATATTTATTGCTACAACCACTTCCTACCTGGCATGGTCCTCGGTATGCTAAACTTTTTCCTTTTTGGTACAGAGTACACAAATTGCTGTATTCCACATTGTCTGTGTCACAAACAGGATCCCGTGTCTGGTCACAATTTAACTGCCTTGGCACACATTCATGCTGGCTACATTCAAACTTCTCAAAGCTGGTCAAGCAGACCTGTTTCTTTGGTATGCACCTGCAGAAAGTATCAACAATTTCATATCATGCCATAGGATTTATTTTTTTTAAGTCTCAAAATATTCAGGGGAAATACTTTCAGTGGAATCTTCTGTAGTGCTTTACAACTAAGTGTGGTTCAGCAGAGTTGCAGGAAATACAAGTGATAAAACATTCTGAATAGCCAATTTCAGTCTCATCACAAACCTGTAATAATTTTACACTATGTTTAGTCAATGTGTATGAACACAACTACAGTTTCCACCAACATCTATCTTTTACCAAGTATTTTTCAATGGATTCTCAAAAAAGGCTTGGACAAACTTCTTACCTACTCTCATGCTTCATTTTGTCAATGAAAATTTAAGAAAGACTGATAAGCAGCAGAAATTCTTTCCCCTTTGTATTAAATATGCACCTTCCATGGTCTTATCTGCAAGAGATTTGTCATAGGCCCTGCTAGAAAAATGGCAGCCAATAAAGTCTGATGAGCAGACTGATAAAAGGTCTAATGGCTTTTTAAAACGATCTCCTCCTTTTATAAGGGACAGCAATGCTGCTACCACTGGATTGTGTACAATATGTCCTTATTCTCCCTGAGTGCTGCTGATCCTATGCATCACACATGTCCTTTACATTAGAGAAGATTCAGAAATTCTGACATTTAAACACTTCACAAGTGGAATATAAGATCTTAAATACATAATAATAAAGTTTACAAGGGACACTTCAAGATGACCATGTCTAATTTATGCTGTATTATCAAACTGACCCAGAAAATGTATTGCAGGCAGTCCTTTACTGAAACTGCAAGCTGAAGTTCCAGGCATAATGGTATTTTGGAAAACTGGAAAAACAAAACCTCTCTGTACTCTCCAAATTTCAAATGTAAAGAGCATTTATCCACAATGCAGCTTTGAAACTCCAGTTTTGAATGCCATAATGGCTATTACAGCTACAAAACTACAGTGTTTTCTCAGTACTTTTCTGCATCAAGGCATTTTAAGTGCAGAAAAAGGAAAAAAATAAAATTGCTACAATCAGCTTTCATGAAAGCACAGTATTACACAACTTTTTATGATGGCTTTCTTTCAAAACAGAAAAATGCACAAATTCAAAGGAGGCTGCAGTATTGCACAACACTGAGAAAATTGAAGACAGAGACCAATATTATGAGCCACAGCCTTTGATCTCTGTAAGAAAGGTCAGATTTTCTTTTCGCCTGACACTAGTACAAAGCATATTTTTGTTTTAGTATATTTGTCTATGCAGATTTTGCTTTTTCTGACATTGAAAAAACAAAGATTGTTCAGACATAGTTTTCACAAGGTATCAATCTAAGGGGAAAAAAAGTGTGATTGGTATTTTCTTATTTTAGAGATAAAAAGCAGAGATTATTGACTGAATAAGCAGGACTGACTTCAAGTCTGGAATTCAGATGTGAGTTTTCTGTGTAAACTACTAAAAGAAGGTGTGAAACAAAGTAGTAAATGACACTTATTGCCATTTCAACACAATCTGATTCTCCGACTTTCAAGAGTATACATCAAGTCTCTTTTACTGCTAAAACTGAGATCTGCAAAATGAATTTAACTGATATAGTACTACATAGATGGAACCAAGGACTAGCAGTTACTACAGCCCAATATTATTATGATAAATAAAATGTAGCTACTTCAAACAGTTATTTTGATTGGAGTATCTCAAAAGTAGAATGCCACAACAACACACAACACATTCAAAGAAAACATAAATTTGCTTTATGAGTAGAAGATGCCAGTGAAGAGCTTAAAAACATATTCTGCTTTTACCTTTGATTTTTATTACAAGGGTTAGGGTTACAGGGATCCTTGGAAATACACGATCCGAACTCAAACTGGTTGTCCTGGAGCCCAACACAGCGAGCTATACATGCACTTGGGTAGGTGCGCCCATTTTGGCCACACACTGGCACAAACTGATCCACACAGTTACATGGCAAACCTGGAAAAGCAACACACAGAACAGGAACTTGGGGCACAATCATCTGCTGTGACAGAAAACACACAAGGGGTCACTGAGGTATTTTTGTCTTCCAGCAGAATGGCTTCAGCCCCTTCCTCCCTCCTTCCTTCAGCAATGCTGTACCACACAGGCACTTACAGGTAGTAGGAAGTGAAGTTTGTGCCCTGTCTCCTTGCTGATTCCACTCGGCTTGCTTCACTTTTTACCTTTCCAAACTCCTTATCTCTTGACCCAGTGGCAATACCCTGTCTCTACTTATTTTTACATATTACTCGAGGTTTTATTTTTCAGTACTTTTTGTTTAAGGTACATGCTTTTTCTGAAGTGTGGGTTGGACATGAGAGAAACAAATAGTTAAAAAAATATATTAATAACAAATGATTGGGTGTTTGCCATTAATACTGCAGAAAGAATTTAGGTGATAATTCTTGCTCTAAAAGTATCAAGTTTTCGTGGTTTGGAAAGTTACCTGTAAACTTCCGACGTTCATCCTCTGAACTGTGCTCAGTTAGACACTGACGAGTAGAACAAATCAAGTTTCCAGCAAAGCATGAACAGACATTGCAATCTATATTAAAGGATGTTCCATGGCCTTAAAATAAAAGAAATAAAGTAAATACACACAATTAATGAAAACATACCAGAAGACTACATGTTCATATTACTACATCAATATTACCTTCTCATGATTAATTGTTTCTGTATTTTCCCTTATTCAAGTTATTTTCCCACCAAAGTGTCTATCCTTTGGGTTTTGTTTTTTTTTTTAGATTTCAAGTTTTGTTTTAGTCATTTAAAGGAAAAGTCTGTTCACATGTGGTTGTGATTAATAAGTTAACCAGAGAAGCAGGCACTTTGTGATTTCAAAGCCTATTCAAATTGGATTTTTCTGTATTTTTTTAAGAACAATAAATTCTGGCTAGCAAGCTCCATGGCTTTTTAAAGGTAAAGCTTTTGTAAAGATACATTCTTCTCCTAAATTAAATTTACATAAGACTAATAAACTTCTAGCCATAGTCTCACACAAAGCACAACTCCTCTGTAGCACTCATTTCTCTCCTTTGTGTGTACATTTTTCAAGAGGTAAAACTGCCAGTGCTTCATTCCAGCCTTCACTGGACTGAAATGCATTTTATAAATCAGTAATTTTTTCACACCTGAATCTAAGAACAAAATGCAAACTTCCTGAATTTTCCTCCAATTTAGCAGTTCCAGTTTGGTTTTCTGAACAGTCCACATGGCTGCCCTTCGCTGTGATGTATGTTTTAGGTCAAATCAATTCATGTTGATGACAGCTGATCTATCCATAACCAAACTGGTTATTAAAGAATACCAACAAATACATAGTTCTTCAGGAAAATGTAATAGTCATCATGCCTTACAGAAAAAGGTAGTTCCCTCTAATCTCTTTTCAAAGGGCTGAGATTAAGAATTTTCGAAAAATATTACTGGGGCACAAGGAAAATCCTCAGCATTGGAGCAATTCAGAAGAAATGCTCCTGGACAAAGGAGGACACAAAAAGAGGGGATGGGAGAGAAAGCCTCTGCAGCACAAAAAGATCTGTTTAAACCACAGTACCACTCAAGGACAATGGTATTTGTCAGCAAGGAAGAAGAAAATTTTCCAAGGTTTGAAAAATGCCAAACACTGGATCTCTTAGGTGATTCTTCAGAGTATCTGACTCAGGATCCACCTGAAAACTTTCCAAGATTATTGGCTTTCACTATCAAAGAGTGCACAGAGCAATCTGTTCTCATAATCAGTAGTCATTTAATTACCTGGAGTCAATTCACACCACAAAAAACCTCAGATCATTTAAAGCATTCCGGTGTTGTTTGCTTCATAGAAAACGGTTTTAAAACCCACAGTTCAGATTTTATGACTAAACCCTGGCTTTTTACCAACAAAAACCAATTAAACATAGTCACCACAAAAAGTTCATATGGTGACCATAAACCTTTAATTCTTTGTTTTCAATACATCATCTAATGAATACAGAATCTATAATTTTTGCCTTTTATTACATATTACCTAGAATTTTAATCACCACACACACTTACTGAGTCACTACGGCAAAAGAGAAGACGCTGTCTGGCTTTGGGTTTGTGGTAGTTTGTTGGTTTGTTTTTTAAAGGGACACTTACAGAATACCTACCAGCTACACATATTGTTGTTACAGTTACCAGAACAAGTGAGAGCTGTCCAAACATAAAATAAAAATGCAGCTTCAGACATTTTTGTGATTATTTTCACCAATAATCTGAAAAACTGCAAGTTTCTTAGGACAGAATGGTCCATAAAAGGTTGCAGCCACCACTTAAATACTGTATTTGCTAACATCTGTATTTTAAAAGTATCTGCATTCACCAGACACTTCCTATAACTGCTCACCAAATATATCATTAAGGTTAAGATGTTTCCAGTATTCTGTTTCCATGAACAAATAGTACCAATTTTGCAATAAAAAAATAAGTTTTAAGTATGTTTGGCTGACTTTTATCTTCTTTGGATGAACAACAAAAAGTTCCCATATTCAAAAAGCCCTGTTCCATTCCATGGAACATGGCAGGCAGGCTTTTCCGTGTGATGGAAATAATTGTAGAATTGATTACTTAGCTCTGGTCAGTATCTTTTCTGAGAAACAAACATCCCAATTACCTACTTTTTCATGATTTAAGGTTTGGTTCACAAACTAAAAATTATGTTTGTGACAAGTGTAACTACAACAAGTGCCTTCCCTCTAAAGTTTTACTTAATGTGAAAATAACTCTTATCACATGGTAAAAAAAGTATTTCAGTTATTTTGGACTCATTAAAACAAAATATCCAGGCTCAGATTAAAAGAAATTCCTTGCAAATCCCATCAAAACAAAAGGAAGGTTTTCAGGCACACACATATTAAAATGTGGAACTTCTTGCCAGAGACATAATAAAAGTTTCTGACTTTTTTTTTTAACATGTATTTAAAACACACAGAAGGAAAATACCCCAATAAACCCAAAACACGCAAACCATTTGGAGATAGTAAAGAAACCACCCTGTGTTAAAAGGAAACAGTGTAGTGAGAACAGTCTTCATACAGGACTTTGATTAGTTGAGACAGACACAGTTCAGTTTTGATTTCAACAATGGAATACGTTCCTACATATTCCTACAGCAGATGTAGGAATTAAGCAATTATTATATAGATAGGGAAGCAAACATTAAATTTTGCATTTTTTGATAAACTGCATTCAGAAACTTTGTGTCTTATATATCTAAAAATTCATAACTTAAGGAGAAGGTGTTGTATATATTACTGCTCTAATACTTACTTTTTCTTTGTCCTCCAACAATGCATGATTTTTGGAGGTCAACACAACGCATTTCCAGGCAGTTTTCTAGCAATCCACTGTGTCCACAGGTACAAATCTTGTAACAACCAACATCACCAGCTGAGGATGGCACCTGGATAAGTGTACCTTGGCGGACAATAAAATCAGAGGCTTCTCCCAGTTTGCAGCCTGTGTACAAGGAGAAATTTTAGTTCATATTTAGTAAATGCCTTGGCAAGTGCCACTACGAGAACTACTACTCTTATGGAAAAACCTAAGGTATTCCTAAAGCAGCCTTGCTCTTGCCCTTTAAACAATACTTATTTCACAGAGGCAATGAGTAGCAGAAGTAGAAAGTACTTGCTTGAGACAACATTCTGAAGTACTTGCAAAAATGTTACTTTAGAGAAAGATTCTAACAATTCTCAAGTATTTTAGACTTTTTTGCACAGCTCTGTAAGTAGTATGAAACATATGTTATACGACAAATCCCACTTATGCTTCACTCTCTCCAATACAGAATTAAAGGGTCTCACAAGCAGAGCCCCAGTCATTTCCCCTCTCCTGCATATTTTATTGTGCCTTCCTCCCCTACTTGTACCTTTTAAGTGAACACTGAAGGACTTACAAGTAGATGTAAAGAGGGGAGAAAGGGAGAAAAAACTGCAAAAATGGATTTAAAATAGAAAGAATGGGAAAGAAAAATGATTTTGAAAATTGCAGAGAAAAATAATAAATAGTAGATTAAAATAATCCTATAAGTGATGAACTGCAACAAATCTCCTAAAACTTTCAACCAACAAAAAGACTGAATTCAAACAAAAGAGCCACTGTCCAACCCTTAGAAGAAGTAAATTCTCTTCAACAGCTCTGGTGTGAGCTTGTTTTCAGATGACTTTGAATAACTTTCACAGCAAGGGAAGACAATACAGCCTCTATATTAATAATGCTGTTTTTCAGGAAAACAAAAGTATTTTGTAAGGGTCATAGAAACAGAACCAAAACAACGTCCCTGGGCTCACACAGAGAATGAGCTGAAGTCTACCCTCACTTTGGAAAGAGCAGAAGTATAGCAGATGTATGAGTGAAGCAAAATCCAGCTTTTCTCTGTAATTAAAAACCACTGGAGAAACTGCTGATCAGCCACAGAAGTGCTGGAACACAAGAGGCTCAGAGAACTGATGTGAGGCTGTTATGGCAATGTTCTCTGTCACTTCCTCTAGAAAGGAGGCTGTTTCATGCAATTCAGTTTAAAAATCAGTGTCGCTCTCACTCGCTCAGTGTCTCTCAGTACAAGTGTTCAAATGGTCACTAAATACAAACATTCTGCTTCAAGAACCACAGGTGATCCCTCATGTCACTGAATGACACCCTTTGCTTTAAAGGATGGGGGAAAAAAAAAGGATGCAGCAAGTACTACTTGGTGTTTAAAGTGGAACAATGAAGGGGGCTGTCGAGGTTGGACATCAGAGGCTGACACTTCCTTTTGTAGATTTGACTCTTGTTACAAACACCATCCAAGCCTGCCATTTCAAAGTTAGGTTGCTGAAACTCATTCTCCATGGGGTTCTCTCCCAGGTCAGCTCACATTTACACACAGTGCAGCAGTTAGACAACACCAGTGCTCTAAAAAAGTAGTTCCCAAATGACCACAAATCCTGTCTGGTGAGGTACAACTGCACTGGAAGTATCAGTGAGTGGAGTAGAAGCAGAAACGCAGTTAGCTGTGCTGCTGCATCTCCAGATGTCCTTGACAGTCCAGGAGGTTCTGATCACTGCTGGGGATGGGCTGGGTGTTGTTCAGCAGGAGGTGAGCAGTGAGACTCTGCATCTCTTGTTTCCCTTGGGTTTTGTTTCTCTCTTTTTATTAT
This sequence comes from Sclerurus mexicanus, assembly GCA_013396755.1. Taxonomy (NCBI): domain Eukaryota; kingdom Metazoa; phylum Chordata; class Aves; order Passeriformes; family Furnariidae; genus Sclerurus; species Sclerurus mexicanus. Next base: position 558,333 of record VWZF01000449.1, on the reverse strand, counting down.
CTCCATTTTCATCATCACAATTATTATTACTAACTTCATTTTGATTATTAAGCTGTTCTCTCAACCCAGGAGTTTCACCATTTTCCTGATCCTCATCCCCAGGGCAGGGAAAAGTCAAACATGGTACTTTGGTTCTCACTGGGGTTGTTGAACCAAGGCACAGCAATTCACTCTAAAACTGCCAACAGAATTTCATTAACATACATTTATCAGCAAAATTCAGGCAAATAGAAGTTCAAAATTCCTTACCTGGCACACACAGATATGGAAGACACAGCTCTCCAGACTGACATCCTTTTCTGTTTACTTCACACAACTGATTAGCTGCACATGGATTTGGATTACATGGATGTGTAACATCTTCTACAATATTACCTAGAGAACTTGGGCCTGAAAACAGAATATACAGCATCTGTATTGATTTAAATGAGGTTTCTTTTCCTTCAGTAAGGCATGGCATTTCTTATATCCAGTGAAATGATACTTCTGACAATTCTGTGAACTCTTTTTTTTTTTTTTTTAATTATACTTGTAGGAGCTTGACATGACAAGGTAGTTAACTTATTCCAGTAGGTTAATCTTCAGTTCTGGAAATAATGACCCAGATGATTCTTCACATGCAAAAGGTATTTCCTCTATTTTGTTTCCCCATCATTTTCTCTATATGAAAAACACAGACTGACAAGGACTGGCAGTCCCATAGTGATTAACAAATTAGAAGTTTCCAGTACACCTGATGTTTAACCAAGTTTGCTATAATTGATAAATGTTTGTTTCTGTTTTCCCTTTAAGTCATTAGTAATCTTCTCCTGTTACAAGCTTAAAGGGAAAACAACATGGGAAAGAAGCAGCTAAATGGAAAGAACAACCCAAAGCCCCAATACTTTGTCTCTCTGGGAACGATTTATTTATTGAGGCATGCTTTCAGTTACAGCTTTTACTAACCAAAATGTTACTATTTTCACAGTTTCTGGGATTCTGAGAAAGAAATACTAAAATTTAATTTGGAAGAAGGTCCAAAACAGGCAAATCCTACAAAGCTAAAAAAGGCCTCCATTCTACAGAAATAAATATGCAATAGGAAGTAGTAGTAGGGTAGAGCAGTTTTGGAAAAAAAATGTAAACAGATGCATTTAAATGAAGCGTAGGAAAAAAAATGAAATTTTATTAATAGAATTGTGTTCCACACTGAGGGAGAAGACATGCTAGAAGAAAACAGAATCACAAAACCCTAATTCTTATATATACCTACTAAACTCATGTTCTTTTGCCCCAAGGGTTAATTTGGTTTTTCAGTAATTCTAACCATACAGTTAAGGAACAGAGCTTATTCACTGTGCAAAAGTGTAATTTTGTGTATCAAGAAGATGTGCTTTAAACCATGCTTGTTGTTTAAGTGACATTTCATTTGAGATCAGTCCTCCCAAGCACGACCCATTTTTGTCCTGTAAATAAACAGTGCCAGTGGTTATACTACAATAGTCCTTTTTTTTGCATGTAAGACGACTTCTTGAAGAATAGCATTTTTTCTTAAAGGAAGATCAACTAGTCTATTTGCAAGTAGTTAAAAATCATTGCAATTAAACAAGTCAGATTATAAGATAATACATATTAGTAAGTCCACTCCCACAAGTGTGCTTCTATTGAATGTATGAAGTCCTCAAAAAAAGAGTGTGGTGGGTTAGCCTTGGCTAACAGCCAAACTGCCACCCAGCCCCTCATCCCAAAGGGGATGGGTGTAGAAAATAGTTAACACAGGAATAGAAAAGCTCATGGCCTCCTAAAGACAGGGAGATTGCCTAAGAATTACCATTACAGGTAAAATTTAACTTGGGGAAAAATAATTAAATGTATCACCAACTAAAAAAAATATCTATTTACATATTCAGATAATGGGGAAGAACCCGACGAACATTAAATCAACTTCTTGCGTCCTTCCTTCCTCCCTTTCCCAGGCTCACCTTCACTCCCTTACTCTAAATTTCTCTGTCCCTGCCCCAGGTGGTGCAGCAGGGATTGGGAACCAGGAGGAATGAAGTTGAGTATGGTCAGTACACAGCAGTTTCTCTCCGCTGTTCCTTCCTTCTCACACCCTTCTTCTGCTCCAGCGTGGGCTCTCCATAGGCTGCAGCTTTCTCCAGGGGATACCTGGGGCCTGAGGTCCTCCAGGGCTGCCTTATGGACATCTGCTCTGCCATGAAGCACCTCCTCTTTCTGCTCTCCTCTGACCTTGGTGCTAACCTCTGCTATTTTCCACTCTGCCTGTTCCCTTCTCCTCCAACTGTCTGGCACTTTTTTCACTTTTAAAAGAAAAAGTCTTCACAGAGACACCACAAACTTTGCTAACTGGCTCAGCTTTGGCCTTTGGTGGGCCCAGTGCAGTCCCTGACATCTTCCCTTACAGCTCCTGCAGCCTCCACTGCTTGAGAAACAACCTTGCCACATACACACAACACAAGAAGGAATAAGTGTGATGAGCTATGGCAACTTGAAAATTCCAATTTTCTCTAATAGACTAAATAAAATGCCTCAAATTCAATGCAATTTTTTTAGAACTAATGAAAATTAGTAAAAGCAATGATAAGCATTCAAAGTATCTTGGTTTCTAATTTTGCTGCATAGGTATGCTGATACTTACTCAGGTAAGTATCCAATGGTATACAGTTCTCCAAGTCATCTGTTGGAGATAAGAGCTCACAAATGCTCTCAGCTGAGTGACCTTCAGGGAATTTATTACGATCTCCACACTTCTTCAGTATTTCCACACAATCTGATCTTCAGATAAATAGAGAAATAGAATTTCATCAACACTACTTGAAGGAAAAAGGTCTTATATGAAAAAGATTTCTTTCTACAGTATTTGCTTTCCTGAATCCATAACTTTCCCCTTCTGCCTCACAACATATATATATATATATGCTACATTTTACATAGTGAGGAGGAACAAATCTATGATGTAAAGACATTTATGATGTAAAGACAGAAACTCCTTCTTTGAGCTTGGTGATCTTCATTTTCTATGGCATTATAGGCATGTATCTTTCAAAACCAATCATTTCCTTAATTTACTAATGTCTAATATGAATTAAACTCTTCCTCACTACCTGTACAATTAATTGCTCTCTTTTTGACCCAATCACCTACTTTCAAAATATATTTTTTAAAAAAATAAACTTTTTTTTCCCCCAGACCTTTTTGTCAGGTGAAAATCACCAGTAGGTGCCAAAACAAAAAAAGGAGGAAAGGTTTCAGACACCATTGAGAGCCAGAAAGCCCCAAACAATACATCCATTTTACAATGAAGGCATATACATCCTTCCCATTAACAGGTAAGCATCTTGCATTTACAGTGATAGACATTCAAGCAGTGGCAACTATGCAATTTCATATTCCTTCCATGTTTGCCTTGCCATGTTTTCCTAACAGAGATCAAACACGGTTCTACAGCAGCTTTTCAGTTCTCATTAAAATCCTTCGTAGAACCTCTGGTTTTTTCCCCCCCACAATACTTACTTGCAGATAATACTTCCTCTAGATTTGCTGTGGCAAGGTTTAATCTGCAGGGAGCAGGCAATTGCCTTCCACATTTCTGGTTGGCATTTTTTAATATCAAGCACAGGAATATTTATAAATGGCATCTTAATACTCCCTTTTTCCCATAGCTTCATATCATTCATGGCTCCCTGGTCTGACTGAGTATTGCAGCTCCTAAAAAGTTCTGTTGGCCTTAAAAGAAAGAAGATATGGCATATATACACAAAGGAAAAAAAAAACAAACCCACACATTTTTTGTCTCTCACCATATGAATTCTAAACCTTGATATGGCTTGCTTTTTATGATATACAATAAAATTAATCCCTTCCATAGTTAAGCAAGATCAGAATCAATTTGAAATCTGTCTTTAAGGAAAACAAGCTCTTTAAGACTGAAGACTGAAACTCCCCTCTCACTTCCATCTCTTAGATCAAATATCACTTAAGTATTTCTTATCTGAAGTTGACTAAAGAGCAAATATCCCAGCTACCCCAAATATCTATGTGAATGTTTCCTGGTGAATCACTAATGCAAGTTGATTTATCATTTGTATTTACTCAGGCTTGTGATTTCACTACTTATATAACACTGCATATTATTAAAAAAAAAAAGCCAGCGATCTCTAATATCTCACAAAATTTAAATTTTTTTTAAGATGCCAGCTATTTAGTTTGTAACTGTGCAATTACTAAAATCAGACACCACTTTTAAATCATGCATTTTGTCCTACAGAGTATAAACCTACAGAAATCTCTCCAAGAAAAGGAATTTTGAGAATGAGGAGCATGTAAATTTAACAAACACTTTAACCTTATTTATAATACATAACATTTCAGTAATCATGGCTTACTTGTGTATACAGAAAAACAGAGGAATATGCTGCTAATACATAGTGACATTTTACAAGTTGATGGGTTAGCTTTCATTCTTGTAAGTTTTATCTGTTGTTAAATACATTCCTAAATGTTCATTCTAGAAAAAGCTATTTATTTTTAAATTAACTAAAAACATATTTACAGAAAGACAGCTACACACAATCTCAAAATAAGTCTGAAAAACATTTAATTTTATTTTTTAAATCAAAGCACAGGAATTCCTTTATAAAATATTCAGTGTCTCTCTCCTACCTGTTATTAAAATTAGTGCAGTAAGTAAGATTTCTACAGCCCAGCTGACAAGGTTCTCGTACATCTGCTAAACAGGTCAACATGGAAACTTCAACTGCATTATACTCACAAAAGCGATCAAATTCTTGCCAGCTCTGTGAATTGCCCCAGCTCGTGCTATAAAGTTTAGTGCAGAGCTCTCTGAAAAAATACAGAGATGAAGAAGATAAAATGAAAAGGACAGCAGACACTCAGATACAGCAGAGCCTGACATTTCTTTGCTAGTCACAGCAGCCTACACTCACCATAGGAGGTTGTGTTAGAGCCCAGAAAGTCTGCAAGGGTATCCAAATGTTGTGCTCAAAGAAAATAACCCCACTTCATGTTTTTTGTTTCCATTTTGCTTTAGAATGCTAGCAAATCTTTAAAGTATAAAACTGCAACATCCAATAAAACTGTAATAGATGGAAACCTGAACTTAAAACTTTGAGGTGAGAACTATCCCAGCTAATTTTACATGTAATAAATCTAGGCTGATATCATAATGAGCAACTTCTAATTGCATCCTTGAGCTTCAAATCACACTTTCTCCTCTTACAGAAATGACTGTCAAACAAAGTATCTTCCTTCTTTTGCCCTGATGTCTGAAACAGGGATACTGTTTGTTGCCTTTGAGTTGTTTCTGGTGTCAGCAACACCCAACTCACTTTGTTCACAGCAATACCCTACAAACTGCAACTTCCCATCTCAGCTGAATGTATGGAACTTCATTGTGCTATTAGATCTCCTACATATTGAAAACTCGAAGGAAGGGTCCATTTTTGGAACTCATTGTCAAAGCAAGCAGCTAAAAGATATTATATCAATTGCCTATGCTACAAGAGTCTAAGAAACAGCAACTCCAGGGCTCTACTACTGACCTCATTAAAGACCCCACTAAATTCAGGATCTGTTGTTTTGTTACTGGAAACTTTATATCGCAGGAAGTAACAGCTCAAAACCCAAAGTTTGCAACTTATTTGGACATACTGATCCATTTAAAACACAATCATCATCTATTTTTAGAGTGGGCAGAAAATCACCCTGAACTAAAAATATTTCAATAACAGTATTTTGCAAGCATGCAACTATTTCCTGAAAACCTTTGTGTTTTTTTAAATGTCAGAATTGTTAGTTCCCTTATTTAATTACTAGATCATCTAAGTTATTTTTCACTGACAAAAATCAGAAGAGCATCTAGTAAGGAACACTGCTAAGGTTTTACCATGAAGCAACCAGGCACTTCAGAGTTTGTGCAGTTCATTGACCCCTTGGCTCTCTTTAGCATCTGGTTAAGATCTCTCAGCCAGAGGTTGCAATATTGGCTATTATGAGTACAAGTATAGTATAGGTTTTGTTAACTTACTGTGTCTGCTGTAGTAAGACAGTGCCAAATGTGAGAAAAGGCTGATTCCTCTTACAGAACAGTATGTTTTGAGATACAAAGTATTGGATAGAATAAATACTACCTAAACCTCTATTTTTTAATATGAATTATAGACATTTCTATTTGACATATATAGCAAGATTCAGGCAAAGGCCTGAAATGAGACAAATTCTGCAGGACTTTCACAACTGGAAGTGAGGGTAGAGAGATACTGACCTACATGTGGAAGAATTTGCTTTAGAACAGCAATGGAGCTTAGCTCCATCAAGGCCTGTTGAAGGTGGAGGGTGCACAGTGACTCCTGGGTGAACAGATCTTGAACTCTCAAGAAAACATTGCCAAAGAGGATCCTGAGGGAGTGGCATTGTTTTGCAGCCTTCTATAAGCCCATCAACAATTTCAAGCTCTGTTTTCATTGACATTAGAATTCTCTTACAAGCAGTCTGACATGCATAGTCTTCTGCTCTATCACAGCAATACAAACCTGTTAAAAAAATCAAACTAGTTAATGACCAATCATACAACATTCAAGATGTGTAGCATAACAGCCCTCAGAGAAAAAGTGCTCTAAGGGGGCTTCTTCCCCTTCAAAGAATCTCAATTAACATTGCTTGTCTTAAATGCATACAAAATCAACTCTGGGGAAAAAAACAAAACCAAAGACCAATGTGTAAAACTGAAAAATAAGTAAAAAAAATCAATAATGGACCTAAACCCAAAAGTTAGCATTATATAAATTCATTTAATTAGTTACAATATAGAAATACATTATACAGTAGTCTTATATAATAACACAGTTTACATAAAATGTACATACAGTCCTCAAACATTTTTAGTATCTTTCGTAAGTTTTAGTAAAGAAGGAGTTTTTTATACTTACTATCTGTAGGATTTCTCATTGGATATGACTGTGTATAGTTGTTCACACAGTGTATAAGCTGAGGGCTAATAGATGCACAGTAATTTTCAACTGCTTTAATTTGTGAAGGACCAGGAGAAGAGTCTGTCCGAAAAATTGCTTGACAATATTCCCGGCAGTTCGTATGATGACCTGCATAACTGCAACACACTGAACCCACTGGGGAAGCAAACAAACAACAGAAAATGTATGGCTTCCTATGCAGAGAAATGAAGAAATGAGCATGTCTGTACAACACACAGTGATGCTGAAAAGGTATTACTGTAGGGAAAAAATAAAAAAGAAGAAATGCTATGGTCTATTAAAATATCTCTGTCTACAGAATGACTGGAAATATCTGAAACTAGCCAAATTACATTTGTTTGTTTGGCAGGAGAAAAAAGTCGCTAAAGCTGCCTTGAACTCAAGTTCAAGAGACCAGCAAACCAGCTGAGTCGTATCTTCAGCTATTTTGTTCTTTAATTTGAGGTAACCAAACTTGTCCTATAATTGAACTATCAGAGAAATACCAGTAATAAACAAATAAATATGAGAGTAGTATCATTCAAAACCCCCAGACAGGTGGTATTGTGATTCACCCATTTTTGGTAGGCTGTTAAATATACATAGTAGTTCTTGAGAACTGTTCCTACTAGAATTAATTCTGAGACACTGATTTCATTTTATATAGACAGACATCAGGCAATGAAACACTTGCATGATTCTTCAAAATTTCAACTCTGCATTTAATTTTGCTACTTAGCACCTATCAAATGAACAAAGCAGAAGACAAAATACAAATACCCAAATTAAAAACCAATGTAAATTATATCACAGAATATGTTGATTTGGAAGGGACCCACAAGGATCATTGAGTCCAACTCCTCTCTTTATCACTTGAGTAAAACAATTTATACATGTGGTTTGTTCTTCTACGGAACTGAATCCATGTGTTTGTGTATGTATACACCCACAGAATTTCTTACATTTTGGAGAAAAAAGGATAGAACGATATAAAAGATAAACAAAACAAACTATTCATTATATACTTACTTTCATTTCTGTTAATACAACTAAAGAGAGCATTCTGAAATCAAAACAAAAACAGTGTTACAAGCCAGAAAACTTCAAATAAATATTTAAGTGTCCAGTCATTTCTTATAATGAGCTAATAAATCTTTGGCACTATACAAACAGTGAAACCAGGAAATCAAAAGATCAAGGGTCACCCGAGTTCTGTGTGTACTCATAATGGAATAGATAAATACTCAAGCAAGCAAATAAATTGGAAGACCTTCCTGGACTAACTTAGAAACAGCATGCTGTAATAGTATGTCCCAAAATATAGGTTTTTGTTTTTTTTTTTTTTTTGGTTGTATGTTTATTTGGTTTTGGTTTTTTTTTTTTTAAGGACAATAATTTTAAAGATTCTATGTAAAAAAAAAAGCGCTCTGCACAGATGCATACATCCAAATAGGAAATCTCAACACACTAACTCCACAGCAGCATACCTTAAAAGCTAAAGCATGCAGTCAGCTCCCTCAAACTGCGGCCAAAAGGCACAGCTGGGGGACAGACATGTTAAATGACAGAGGAAGGGAAAGGCACACACCCTGCTGGCTTGATTCAGAGGTCTCTAACCCACAGGGCAATCACAGAATGGTTTGGGTTGGAAGGCACCTTTAAAGGTCATCTGATCCAACCCCCTGACATGGGCAGGGACACATTCCACTAGATGAGGTTGCTCAAAGACCCATCCGACCTGGCCCTGAATGCTTCCAGGGGACAGCCACAACCTCCCTGGAAAACCTGTTACAGTGTTTCACCACACTCATCATAAAAGAATTTCTTCTTTGTATCTAGTCTGAATCTACCCCCTTTTAGTTTATAATCCTTAACCCTCGACACAAAAAGTCCTGCTTTCTTGTACGCCCCCTTAGGGATTGAAGATGTTCTAAGGTCTCCCTGAAGCCTTTTCTTCTCCAGGCTGAACAAACCCAGCTCTCTCAGCCTTTCCTCATGGGAAAGGTGTTCCATCTCTCTTATCACCGTTCTGGCCCTCCTCTGGACTCGCTCCAATAGGTCCACACCTTTTCTGTGCTGAGGACTCCAGACCTGGATGCAACACTCCAGGTGGGGTCTCACCAGAGTGAGTAGAGGGGCAAAATCACCTCCCTCAAGACTACTGAACCCTTGCCCAAAAAAACCCAGTCTTTGCCTCACTGAAAAAGCACATATAAAAAAAGTAGATACTGCATGTAAGCTTTCTGGAACTTTTCATAAAGATGGAGTCAAGAGGTAGAAATTCCAAAATGTAGTTGCCAATTATGAAAGACTTTAAAATTATATGATTGTGAAACAGAAGAAAAATTTGAACTTCCTCCACAGCTGACCTCTACACTTGTCAGAACAACAGATTAGAAAAAGTGATCAACTACATTAAGGTAGTGACAAAACACAATCCCCATCTTCATAAAGTTTCCGATTTCCATTTCCCCTATCCCTATCATTAAACAAATCTGTATTTTACACAGAAGAGAGAATCTGGAGAAGAAAACAGAAACACCATCAGACTGATCCACAAATGCAATGTGGCATTAAAGTCCTGCTTCAGCATAGGAAAGTACCAGATATGCCACTACCCTTACCTAAGACAAGGAAGAGAGCTCAAAATGCAGACTTAAGTTTAAGCTCTGTATTTCACTAGATTATTCATTTGTGTTAGTCATTAGTTTTTATTGCATTGCAGAGAAGTGGGTATCCCAAATAATCTTTGGGGTATTTTTGTGAAAATCATTTAAGAGTAAACACTTCAGAACACAGACTGGTTCCCTATGATGAATTACCATTCCTGCATAGATAGTTCTGAGGGAAATCCGAAGAGCCACAAGAATTATTTACTGTACCAGAAGACTGAAGACTTACATTTTATCTTAGATTTGAAAAATGTTAAGCCTTGATATTTCAGTTTGTATCATGCCATTAATAATTTTATTTTATGCTGTAATTTAAATCCCAAGTTCCAATTTGCCAATTACTTTTTATGCCATGTAAATCATATTGCTACCATCCTGTTTTCTACAGTGGCAATTACATCATCTTTTGGATAATATATTTTTGGATAGTGAAATATGCTAACAGTTAAACACAAGATTTTAAAGAGGGCAGTCCCAATACTGTCATGAGCAGCATCAAATTTCTTCTATTAACAGTCAGAAATTAATTTAAACCTTGGATAAGCCATTGCAGATGTGGCACTGAAATAATGACCTTAAGAGAATAAACACAAATCTAACTTGAAAATATAAGTTATTTTTCCACTAACAACAACTACTTATAATATTAGTGATGATGAATAAAGGTACAGGTCTATTGAGTACACCTCACACAGAAATTGAAAAATCTGCCTTACATAAAACAAAGCCCCAAACCTCACAAAATAACAATTCAGACATTTTATTTGCATTCCAAGAATATCCCCTACCAAATGTTAGATATTTTCTCCCATGATTTTGGGAGAAATTACTGCGTAATTTATCTGAGACGAAGATTGAATTTGCAGCAACATTCCTTATCCCAGCACCAAGTTTTCATCTGATTAACTTTAGATTTTCCCACTGTATGACACACAAAGTGAATCATGTTACTCATTCATCTGTGTAACACAGATGAGGCACAAGAGAATTAATGGAAAAAGAACATGTAGACAGAGTCACCATCCTACATCTGTAAAGAACAGATTTATACTGTTGTCTAAAGCCTCATGTCATTTTTATAGCACCACACATCCTTCTCTACGGATACGATGCATTGGTTTTCAAAAAGGCACTGTTTCGATGCAGCCACCTGGTTTCTTTGGGACCTTCCATACAGGAAAAGAGAAATAACTGCCAGATAGGAATTGCCATGAACAGCATCACTCTAAGCCAAAACTGACTGTCCTCAGAAGATGCTGGAATTAGACTTCTCCATCCCCACCCTGTACGGAGCACTGGAACCCGGCACACAAACCAGCCAAGCAGAAAGCAAGACTGTAACTTCACTAATTAATGCACTGGTATAGTGGAGACTGCTAGAATGAAATCTGTCTGTCATGGTTATATCCAAGTACTTGATCACACTGTTAGCACAAACAATACCTAGAATCAAGCTGTAATGCTGCAATAAAGTCAGATAAAAACTGTCATGATATTTAAAAGCTGAATGATACAAATACATGATTAAAAAGCAGTTCAGGCCAGCGTCACTGGCCCTGTTAGCTCAGGGGACACAAAAGAGAGGAGAATGTTGAGAAGATCATGGTATCTACTAACATTCCTCCTCTGAGGAAGAGCTTGAGTTGAGACAAAATTATCTTCTCCCAGCAATTTTACACACCAATTTTATACAGGCAGGAGGCCCATACAAGATAATAAATCTTTCTATATTTTAAAACTGTAGTTCCACAGACTGCTGAATTGCTGTAATAATCCTCATATTTCTGTTAGGAGGAGTGGTCTTACTTCTCCACCTTGTTTACAGCTCTTCTGTCCCTCTTCCCAGCTGTACAGCCTTGTGTATGCCTTTACATCATCTTCTCATGACCTGATCTTTCTCAGTAACCCTGATGAAAACCCATGTTTCTCATCTCCTAGGGATTTAAATCAGCAATTTCAACAGGCAATACTAAGAATAGAAGAGAACAATCTTTTTTTAGATACCATCTTTCAGAAGGACCTGCCAGATGCCACAGGCAGAATAAGGCAAGAAGTATATTTGTAGGGCCAGCAGTGGGAGGGAATGTGTGTGGAAAACTGGCAGACGCAGGAAGGCACAGGGAGAACTTCAGCTGCTCTGGTTTGTTTGTTACAGCAACTCACCATATTTCACAAAACTGTGTCTGTAGCCACCACAGAAAACAGTGCCAGTGTGGGTGCTGACTTTGCTTTTTGTGTAGGGCTGGATAACTGTTCAGTTACCCAAAAAGCACAGGTGCACATGTGGGGAGTGTAGCTGTACAGACATGAGACAACATAAAAAACCAGTATTGTCTCATCATCTGTTTGCAACTAAAGCTGGTAATAGCATTAGACAGTTAGTCTGATGGGAATTACTAACCGTAATTTCATTTTAGAATGCAAGATCAATGCCTATCTCTAGTAAAGTAGTTCTGATATTTAGGAAATCAAGCTTTTTTGCCCATTCAAGCTTCATTCTGCTATTGAACTGGCAGAACAGAAAGACAGAGAAAACAAAGCAAAAGATGCAAGAGAGATATGGGTAGAGGAAAACCAAAACCAACCAACCAACCACAAACATCAAAAGAGGAAGAAAGGATGTTATTTTTAAAGGCACAACCAAGTCAAGATCTGGGAAAATGAGGGTAAAAAGTACACCTGAAACTCCATTTTCAACTTGTGTTGAATATTAAATTGCTAAGTGAACAAAGATGGCAATATTGAAATTTCTAAAACACAAACAAAATTATTTGTTTTACTGGTGTATTAATCCCATCTTTCAGACTTCTCTTTTTTTTAAAGACAGATGTTCTGAACCTGGTGATTAAAGCCAGTGAGACTACAAGCAGAAGGAAAGGAAAGGAAAGAGGTAGGCAGACGCGAGCAACACAGCCAGGTACATCTTAAAGAAAAAACGCCTCAGATTTCTTTTTGGCGTTGGAAATTGAAAAAGGCTATTGAGGTTTATCTGCCAGAGAACATGGTTCAGTCTTCCTCACCAGAACCCCCTTGAAGAAAGTTTTTAGCCAGTACTGCAGGACCTAATTGGTTTCGCTCTTTTTGGAGCTCATCAGCTGCAGGTAACGGCTCAAAAACCAAAATGCACACAACCAAACACAAACAGAGCAGAACATTTTGCTGAAGGAAGAAGTCCTCTGCATTGTAAGGCATGCTGTCATATTACAATACAAAAAGATTATTTTCCTGCCTAAAAAGTATCATGGTATCTGAATTCTAACTTTGGCAGAAAAATAAGTTTAGTACTGTCATCCTGGGCAACGTAACCACAGGAAACATTTGAAACTAGATCCTATCTAATTAAGGCCATCTTATTTTGTAAGTATTACCTATAGTTAACAAATACACTAGCAAACCAAATGCTTCTCTCTATGCAATGAAAACCACGCTAATCTCTCCTTGACTTCATTTAATCTTTGATTTGTTGATGGAAGATAAAAGACAGAAAGTAACACAGTAAAGTTTAGCAGAGTCAGCTGAGGTGTCAAACGCTGGTGAACATGTCAAGAACTTCAAAAACTTCCAGTAATTAAAAAGTAAGGCCAAGATTTCCCTCAATTATGTAAGCCAGTGAAGAATTGAGAACACTTGCGCAGTGAGGTAGAACAAAATCACTGCAACTTAAATTTTGTCAAGATCATTGAGTGCCCTATCAACCTTTGAACAGCAGAGAATAGGGACAAAAGGCACCAGCAGATGACAACATTATTTACAATGTGTAGTATATGCTCAGAGTCCATCCTGAATTCATTAAGTAGTACTTCCAAGGCCACACACACTCCTAATGCCTTAGTAGTTCATTAAAACTGTTTAGGAACCTTCAGCTAAACAATGTTCTAAACAGTTCCTGGAGTTATTATCTATTGTCTCTGAGCAATCTGCACAAACAATCAGATACAGGCTGAAAACTGCTGACTGCATTTTTCAGAAGGGGTAATTAGTAGTCAGCATTCACTAAAACCTCAGCATAAAGCAGGATCATATGATCCTAAGAGATAAAACAAGCCAATACTGTAGCACAGTAAATACTTCTCTGAATCCCCATTACAGCACTTGAAGCTGCAGGCATTGCATTTGAAGTTTCTGTGTTTAAAAAAACTACAAAAAACCAAAGTCAGCTTAGGGTAAAGAGTGTTCAAATCTGTGAGAGCAAAACCATCTTTAAACAGTTCAGGGACATCAAAAGTGTTCACTACTGTGCATCAAAACTAGCTTTAAGAGCAGAAGCCAAATAACTGGCAACATTTCCAATTGTATTTCGCTTGCTTGGCAGATGTTAATAGTGCTCAGCTGCAGTAAAGCTCTCACAGTGCCAATTAGCTAGAGAAGTTTGAGTGTCTCATTTGGAACACATGAAGTAAAAACTGGAGTTCTTAATGTGCAAAGAGGTGAACTCACGGTATGCAGTTTACAGACTCAAGAGTTGCAATCTGATGGAAACTTTAGTGCTACACATATTCCATAAGGTCTTCCCCAAAAATGACCCTCCTCTTTACACAAAACTTCTAAAATATGAAAATCAGAAAATCCTACATGCAATCCATACCGTCTCCACTTCTTTTTTTTCTTCTTCCTTTGACTATTACCTACCTTCTTTTTAGAGGAAGATGAACAGGATAGCAGAAAGCTGGAAGAAGTAGTGAAAGATAAAAGAGCTGAGAAGCACAGAACTAGAGGAAAAAATGAAGATGACAAAGTGAATATCTGAGAGGCAGAAGATAGAAAAAAGGACTATCAGAATAAAATCTTCAAAACAAGGCAAATAAAATACCTTTTGGTAACACTCAAAAATAGTTAGCAAGTTGTGTTAAGTTCATTCACTGTATGCAGTGCTACTTGAAAATAAAAACTGTTTAACAGGACACAATCTACAATGCACTCATCAAAAATGAATAGTTTATTCCAACGTGATTCTTTTCCGAAATGTGTAATATCTCCAAATTAAAAGAAACAAATATTTACAGTAAAAGTAACTCAGAAACATACAATCAGCAGAAAAAGCATCTTCAATTAATCTTGTAAAAAGTTGGGACATCAATGCTAAAGTGATTCTGCTACTGTACAACCTGAGTTGTTTAGCAGCTTCAAACTTGATGATACCTCCTGCTTAGAGTTTGGGGTTTTTTCACTGCTCTGAACCCTATACCCTTACCCTTGAAGACTTACCTCATTCTTCACACTCACTAACTTAGTGGGAAGCTGAAGGTAAATCAAGAAGTTGCTTCTCTAAGCCCCAAAGATTATGCACAGTTCAGTCAACTATTCTACACAGCTTGTGAAAATTCTCTGGGAAATTCTTATGTGAGTGTACAAGAAAGTTAAGAAAGCTGGTAAGCTATGAGAGTGTTTACAAAAAAAGGGAATTATATTTTCACATCATTAATTCATCTAGTTTTTACTTTTATGTCATGTACTTAAATACCTCAACAACAGACTTCAGAGCTGACAAACATGCACTATGATCTATACTGTAAACCAGCTCTCAAATTAGATCCTCATTTTTAGCAAAGTATGGATTCTCAAACCCAAAGGCAAACACAGTACATGTCTTCTATTTATGTGATACACAGGCTGTTTCTGATCTCGTCACCTCTGAGTTTGAAGTAGCCACCCCTTCCCCAGCTCAGTGTCTTCCCCAGCCAACCCCACTGAACGGAAAGTCTGGTACCAGTCACAGACACAGAAGCTACTCCCAGACTACACCAGGAGCAGGAACTACATCAAAGCACCAGAAACTTTTCTTTTTT
>VWZF01000449.1:462308-542854 GCA_013396755.1 Sclerurus mexicanus | reverse complement strand
AAAAAAAAAAAAGGCAAACAACAAAAAAAAAAGGGAGAAAGAATGACTAGGGTGTGGGAAACTGCAGATTCCCTCCAAAAGTATTTTTTGGAATCTCCTACCTTAGGCAAAACTTCCTTCAATTTTATACAAGAAATGAGCCTCTTGAGAACATTGCAAGTACTAATTTTCATGAGTACCTGTTAGCCCAGATACACAGGAAAACCCATACAAAATTCTGTAATAACTACCACATCAGATGCTTGATTTCTGCCCCTGACACACTATCTGTATCTACTACAGCTAGTCCTCATTAAAAAATTTCTTTCCTTCTTCACCAATCAGAAGATTGTTCCCTTCTACTGTAATTTTTCTCCCTCTCCTCTTTTAGTGTTGCAGAAATAGAAAGCATTAAGGTTTTCTGTACAATAACAACAAGACCACTCTTGATTAAGAGCAAGAAACCCACTTTTCAAACCTCCATATAAAAACTGGAAAAGTAAATAATGTGACTATCACCATTTTGAAGTCATTCTTTATTATCTTACCTTTCCTCTCACGTTCTCCTTCAACCCAAATTGGCCAACCTCCTACAGCAATGCAGAAATCCAGAAAAAAAGAAGGAAACAGACCAGCATAATAGAGGAGAAGCTTGCAGATGTTGACAGTACAGCATATCACAGCATGAGAGGAGACAGAACTACTTGAAATGAAAATTCATTTTTAAGAGAACAACCTACGGTAAGTTCAACAGTGAAGAGTCTATGAAAACACTCCATAGATTGTTTAGATAAAAGGACCAAAGGAAAAACAAAATTAAAAAAAAAAAGGCAATTTACTGCTTCCTGAAAAAAAAATGGAAAGCTGCTCCAGTTCTGCCCAAATCAAGAGAACAGAAAATTGTCTGATATCCTGAAATGTTGATTATGAGCAGAACTGATGCACGACTACCTAATTCAGGGCAGAAGGAAATGAGGTGAAAGGGGGCAGAAGGAATCTGGCTTTTAATTAAGAAACAGATCAAAAGAAAAGTGGTCCTAGCAGAACAGCCTTTCTACACACTGTGTTGAACAGAACATGTGTAAGGGCAGATTTTTGAAGATATCCTAATGATAAATTCTATGCCCAGAACAGCAAATATAATTGCAAGTATTAACAGTTTCACTGATGTTACAAAAGAATTACACATATGAAATGATTTACATTAAGATAGCATACTTAGAAGGCTATTCTTTCCCAAGTTTATTTCTTTAGGTCACTTCTAAGCTGACTCTCTCACTGTCAAAGCTGAAAAGTTTCTGACAGAATGAATGATCACAATGAATGCTTTGATCAAAGCTCCTATGAAATAAACTTTCTTGGAAACCATATCTCCAGTTTGAAACTTGCAACTTTTTCATTGAAATTAAGATCTATGCAAGTCTAAAAAAACCAAGACTTTTTACAGAATGATTATACTTTTACAAAAACTGTAGGGAGAGATAATTTACATTTGAATCAAAATGAACATATCCAGAATTATGACTATAACAAGACTGGACTTCCCCTCTTCTACAGGATACTTTTTATAGAATTTATATAACAGTTGAATTTTAGTCAGATATGTTCAGATACAAACACATACCTCATATTCCTTCCTGCAGACCTTTAAAACATCATTTTTTGCAGAAGCCTGAAAGACATGAATGTTTCCATTTGTAGTAGAAAATAATAAAATCATGCTGTAAATTAAAGACAATTCCACCTTTACATTAACTGTGATACCCACAGGTTCATGACCTATTTCAATGTTCCTTTAACAACCTAAAGAGCCCATGTAAAACTTTAAGAAAAAAAGCAGAAACCACTACTGTCAATACAACATTTAATTAAAATCCAAAATCTCCTAATTCTGCACCAAGTTAGTTGACACAAAGCAGCTTTGTTTTTGTGAAAGGTTTATCAGATAGAGCTGCATACAGGAAGCACTTAGGAAATGGAAGACCTTGAGCATAAAGATCTCCCCATGTTGCATGCCAGCTACCACTTAATGTCCCTTTCCCTTCTCCTCCCTCTTGTATGTCCAGTACCGTGGTTCCTATTGTCAAACTGAGTTGCAGAAATTCTCTCTTCAAACTCCAGATCAGTTTGTTCTGTAGAGCATTTTGTGCGTCTTCACATGGCAGATATTTAAAACTATTATTACTACTAAGGTGTTACTCCAATAATTTAAAACACCTGAGTAAAGTCTGACCTTGGACCTATTATATCACCTTCTTCAAAATGCCTCCAAAACTCCCTAAAGTTTCACAAATCAAAATGAAAATTCAAGTATTTCCCATTATCCCTAATATTTGTGAAGTATTGGTATATTAGTATAATTGAAAATAACAAAAAATATTTTAACCAGAGCCTGCTAAAGCACAAACACAGCTAAGATTCTGAGACAGCAGAGCCTTAAATCAAACAATAGAGCATTTGATTCAGAGAATAATGAGAAATGATGTAACATTCATAAGACAAAATTAATAGAATTTCATAGGACACTGCAATAAATGGAAGTGTTTTTATCAGTTCTGGAAAACACTTAAACATTAGGACAAATTTGAAAACTTTGATAAAAAATTAATTTGAGAACAAATACATGTATCCTCTTCTCAGAAGATCAAAAGTACCCAGTTTGTTTACTCACTCCTCATCTCTTTCCCACACTACTCTGTGTACTCATCTCGCCATATAAACTTTTTGCTTTTGGGTGAATGTAGCATTGCTTTTTTTAATGACAACAAATTACTATTGGGTCAAGATTAAGATTCCAGAGGTACCATGCAAGATACTATTATGAATATTAAGTACATCTGTTCTCCACAAATGAGTTACAAGGATGATGATTGATAAGATTCTGAACATGTTTTTAAGTCCAAAGCATATATTCAAGGGAGGAAAAAATCACAAAATGCTTCACACATATTTAATAAAAAGGCCATTGCTACATTTATGTATTATGCTTAAAACTGTTACTTGACAAAAATACTGTTACTATTAACACCAAATTAACCCTTCCTTCCATCTGATGAACAAAAACCACGTTGAAGAGACATAAAAATCCATTTGGGGCTGTAACTACAATGTTGCATCACTGAACATCCACATTGCATAAAAAGAGAGCTTAGAAACCGCCGCACATTGCCTTCCACTCAGAATTATTTTAAAGTAATAACTTTTATGTAGATACTGTGACAAAAAAATTCAAGAAATTAAGTTTAGCATAACCAAAGGCAGCTTCAGAATTTTTATGGATTCTGTCAATAAGTTAGAAAGCCTTACCTGTTTACATGCTTGCCGACATTCCACAGCAATAGCTAACTCACAGCAACCTAAGCCAACCCACCCATCAGACTTCTTCAAAACTCCTTGAAAAATAAGATGACAGACATATTAGAGACATATAAGATGACAGCATATTAGAAAGAGAAACTATGCCACTGTTTTCCCTTCCCTCCACGTGAGTCAGTTCTTATTTACATTTGATAATCCTGTTCTCATTCAAGAAGCCTGTTTACAGATTTGATATTTATTGCAATTCCAAACCAAGTTTAAGCAAGAAACGAACAAGCCTGTGTTTTCATAAGTGCTGAACCTGGCGATTAATGAAAGACCATCCATACACTGAGTTTAAAGATGCTTTATTCAAACTATTTTATATGTTCAATGGAAGTATTAGATTTTGATAATTCATCTAATGTGAAACATAAGCCAATAAAAAACAACAGAAAAAATAATTAAAAACATTATCTCTCAAAGTGGCATCCTGTTGTGGGTTTCAATAGCAGATTTTTCTACCAACTTTGTCAATGCAGAACATGATCCTTAATTTTTCTTCAAGCTTCCTGTAGTGGTTTTGGTCAGGATGGAATTAAATTTCTTCAGCAGAGCTGGTATGGGGCTATGTTTTGGATTTCTGATTAAAACAGGGTTGATAACACAGGGATGTTTTAGTTACTGCTAACACAGACAGCATCAAGGTCTCTTCTGTTTTTCACAGGGACCCACGAGTAGGCTGGTGGTTGGGAGGGGACAGAGCTGAGACAGCTCACCCCAACCAGCCAAAGGGACATTCCACACCACACTGCATCATGCTCAGCCATAAAAGCTGGGGCGGACAGAGGCTAGCAGGGGCTGCCACTGCTTGGGGACTGGCTGGGCATCAGTCAGTTGGTGGTGAGCAATTGTTTTCTTTTGCATCACTTGTTTATCTTAGGTTTTGGTTTTCTCCCCCCCCTCCCTTTTTTTTTTTTTACCCCTTCATTTCAAAATTATAAACTGTCTTTATCTCAACACATGGGTTTTCTCACTTTTGCCCTTCTGATTCTCCCCCGCTGTGCCACCAGTGGGGAAATGAGCAGACAGCTCTGTGGTACTTAGCTGCCTATGGGAGTTAACCCATGATCTCTCCTCTGCCATTGATCTCCCCAAGAACATATCCAGAACTTTCTTCAGTAAAAGTTTCCCATCTCCCTCTCTTAATCCATTTATTTCACCATTCCCATTATTCTCACTTCTTACCACAAAATTACATCAAAAAGCAAATTGCTGCCATAAGTTGTTTCATCCTCTTCATAGACACAGAATTTCTAACATGATTTCAAGACACCAGAAATAAAAGAACACATTCCTGTATCTATTTCTCGTGTGACTTTAAAGACAGAAATAATTAAAGGGAAGGTCTGACCTATGCACATGCCCAGGAACTGTGACAAACTTGTTACACTATTTTTCTTAGGGCAGAAAGTGGAATTATTTAACTCAAGTGAACTACTCATTTTTGCTATGAATATTTTGAAAATAAAGCAGTACTTTATTACATGCACAAATTATACTCCTCAAGTGAAAATAAAAAGTAGAAATTAAAAGAATGATCAACTTTATTTAAAAAAATGCTCTTAAGCCTAGTAGATATGCCTATTCAGAAGAGTCACATGGGACATCTAGCTATAAAAAAGGGAACTGAAAGAGCAAGGAGCGAGACAAGTGATTTTAAATTCAAATGCTAAGAGAACATCAGAGGGAAAAAAGTAACTAAAAATAATTGCAATCAATGGAAAACAATGGCTAGTTGGTATTTAGCATGAAGAAAATTGTCCTTAAAATAAAATTTGTCAGCTTTACAAACACAGGTCACATAGAAAGTCTTACCAATACCTGTCTTTCATGACATTCTGATGGGCAAATAAAGAAAATGCACTAGTGGCAAATTTACAAAGGAGAAGCAAAATCTTTACTAAATTAACACATTTCCCCAGGAAATCAAAATACGCATTACAGTTATTAAAATACAAATTAAAACCTTAATGCACAAGTAAGGTAACAGCATTGCACAGCACGTGGAGGGAGCAGAGGGGCAAAGGTGCAGAACAGCTGTTGGTTGTAGCCTGTATTCTGTCAGTTTGAAGAGGCCCTGGACCATCTGAATGGTCCAGACCTTCTGCTGGCACTGTAGGCCAGTGATCTATCGCTCTTTGTGGAGACTGTTGAAATTCTCTTTACATCTATTCAGAGTATTGGCTCAGCTTTCCAATTCACAGCACCTCAAAGGAGCTGTGAAGGTCATGAACAACTGCAAATTCAGCTCACCTTTCACTTCCACAGCTGGGGCACAGAATTAGTTTTTCAGAAGTTGAGCATCTTTTTGAAAGTGTCAAAGAGATGGCTGTTGTGCACACATGAGCAGCTTGTAATCAGTGTTCAAAAATTTGGAATTTGTTGCATTGTTTCAGACTAATTCCAAAAGTAAATACATGTCTACATGGGAGTCACACACATGGGTTTAACTACCTATGTACAATTCATTGCCAAACCAACTACTCACTATATTCTGGTTTAGGCATAAAATAATGTATTGGTTGTTTCTGCACAAATTCCTATGTGGAGACGCCTTTCAATCAAAACAATAATGTTTGGTAGAATATTTATTACTAGAATTGATAACGTAAGGCATAAGCAATCTAAAAAACATAAAACAAATACCACATGCAGTATGAAAACAAGATTTCCAGAAATCTCTGCTGCAATAACTAGCTGTATCCAGGAGAAACACATGGTAAATACAGCTGTACAGCTTTAGGGACAATGTCACCACTAAGCAGTCACCAGTGAATCACCACTGAGTAATCAGACATCCATATTTTTTGAGATACAGAGCCTGTGTTTTTCAGAGATACTGGAACTAAACCAAACTGTGATAAAAGGATAGAGCAAGCTACAAATAGATGCCAAATTAAGAAGGCTGATAAGTTTCAGCTGTAGTTAGTATTTTCTTGGCAACTGGCTCTCTCTCCAGGTTATATCGGAGTAGCAGACAAATTTGTGAAGAAAAACTTGAGGCCATATTTTCAAGAAACACTGAACTCCAATATTAATACTAAATTTTGTCATCAAGGTAATTAAGATGTGTGCACTTTTACATGAAAATACACCATCAGTGCACAATTAATTGATTCAAGTCCATAGTTCTGATAAGACATTAAATTCATCTGTACAATACAGATTCCTGAAGTAGAAAAGATTATCTAGTCGCACAACACAGACTCTCAGCTCTCTCAGCCTGCCCTCATATATGTTCCAGCACCTTAACCACTTTAAAATGTCTCTTTGCTGAACTTGCTTCAGTGTGCTCATAGCTTTCTTGTACCAAGATGCTCAGAACTAGACACAGCATCCCTGATGTGGTCTCACCAATACCGAGAGGAAGGATGAGCTCCCTTGGTCTGCTGGCAACATTTTCCCTAATGCAATCCTAGTCTCTTCTGTGCTATATGGGCACATTGCTGGATCACGTTCCACCTGTAGGTTGCCAGGATCCCCAGGTATGTTTCTACAAAGCTGCTTGCCGCCAGGTCTCCCTGCTGTGTGCTGTGGAGCATGGGACCTTCACCAGTTGCAGGACTTTGCATTTCCTTTTCTGGAACTTCATCAGGTTCCTGCCTGCCTATTTCCCTGGCTAATAAACATCCTTCTGAGTGGCAACACAGCTATCTGGTCTAGCAACCTCTCCTTTCAATTTTGCATCACCTGCAAATAATTTGAGGGTGCACTCTGCCCCCATCATTAATGAAGATGTTAAATAGGACTAGACCCAGCCACAACCTTGGGATACCGGCCTCCAGCTGCACACTCTGTGTGCCCAGCAGTTTGGCCAGTTTTCACTTCATCTCCACTGTCCGCTTATCCAGCCCACACTTCATGACTTTGTCTATAAGGAAGTTATAAAAACATAGTGCTGAAAGCCTTACTGAAGCCTTACTGATAGGCAACATTAATTGCTTTCCCCTCATCTAACAAGGCAGTCAGAGGGTTACCACGCTGGTTGAGCACAATTTCCCCCTTCATATATTGATGCTGACTATAAGCAATCACCTTCTCCTTCTCGCTGTGTCTGGAAATTGTTTGCAGGAAGATCTGCTCCATTACTTTCTTAGGATTTGAGGTGAGACTGTCCAAGCGTACAGTTCCTCAGGGCCTCCTTGCCCCTTCTACAGGCAGGAGTGAACTTGCTTTCTTCCAGTCCTCAAAATCCTCTATCAACACCTAACCCTATCCCTATTCCCTACCAAGCACGTCTTCCTTGCTGTGGACTTTATGACTGATCTCAGGACCTGAAGGCTCATCTTACCAGTAAGGACAGAGGCAAAGAAGACCATGGCCTATTTAATGTCATTTGTCACCAGGTTTCCTGCCCCATTCAGAGAGAGGCACTCATTTTTCCTAGTCTTCCTTTTCTGCTGATGTAGGTAAAGAAGCTTTCTGACTACCCACCATGGTATTCACCAGGGTGAACTCTAGACTCCGGCTTTTTTAACAGCATCATGCATAACTGGAGATTGGATAAGGTGATCCTTGAAAATCAACCAGCTGTCCTGGACCACTCTTTTCTCCATGTCCACATCCCATGAGATTCTTCCAAGCAGATTGCCTGTGCTCTGCTGTGTTTTCCCTTCAAAAGGTACCAGAGTGATTACAGCTGCCCATGAGCATCAGGGCCTGTAAACATGAGACTTTTTCCAGTGGTACCAAGAAGGCCTCATGTACTATTTCTGCCTGATAAGACAGTCTGTAGCTGACACCCACATCATCACCCACGTGCAGCTGCTGTTGTTGATGTGCCCACGCAATGCCACAAAAATGCCCACGAGCTGCTCTCAGCAGGTTCATCATCCATCCCCAGGCAGAATTCCATGCAATCCAGTTAACACTCTCACATAAGGGGCAACTCCAGCTCCTCACCTTCCTGGCCTGTCCTTCTTGTACCTGTCCATCATAGCACTCCTGCTGTGAGAGCCTTCTCTCTGTTTCTGTGTTTCCAATAGAATGGAAACCCTGTAACTGCACATAACCTAACTGCTGTTTGCTTCCCATGCTGGGTGCACTAGCATACAGGCATCTCTCAGAAGCACACAGTTGTATCAATTCCTCAGACACAGAATAAGAGCTTCCCCTGTAATACTGTCCCACTAATTTACAATTAATTTACCATTAATTCACAAAATTCAACTAGGCACGGAATTTTAAAAGTGGCTCACATCAAGGAAGAAGAAAACAGTAATGTAACTTCAGCTGCAAGAAGAATGAACAGTGATTGGCTTCCTCCAGGTACAAAGAAAGAAGAGGACGACAATTTGGGAGTGGTTCATTAACAAAGACTTCCAGTGCTTTTTCACACGCTTAGACAATTCTAATATTCAAAATAAAGTATGTATTTCTCACTTGCAGTAAAAGCATTACCACTCATTTAGCAACTGAGCTTCAAGGAAGATAAAGTATTTTCTCCAGCTATAACTTTATCAGGTTTTAGATGAGATAGAAACACTAACTCAAAAAGATATTATATTTTGCTAGTTTTACTTAACCAGTAAGACAACAAATCTCTTTAAAAGCTCTGGAATCAACAACTTGCCTCTGAGGCCTCACATGGGGACAAGAAGGAAGGGGGGTGAGTCTGAGCAGATGCTGTAAAATTCTTACAGCCTCCTCTTTTCTCAGTGCCACTTTTCCAACCATGGCATGCTAATTTCATTTAAAGTTTTTAATAAATGACATATGATACAATGGACTAGGTACATTTGATTTAATTTATTTTTGAGCTCTCCTTTTAACAAAACAGTCCTGACTTGCGATTAGTGCTTTAACTTTCTAAATCCACATGTACCAAGCAATTTGGTTCATGATCTAAGCCCCTGCACTTCTTAAATTGCTTGTTTAGTTCTTACTATTTCACCCCCATTACTCAGTTTTTGTCCAAATCATGCTGCATCTAGAACAAAGTCATAATTATTAATGATTTTGTAGATCAGGCTAAGGTGTACCAAAAATAAAAATCACAAAAAATCTTGAAGGAAATGCTGATATTTCTTGGATTTGTCACAGAACAACACATTTAATCATACAAACATTAAATATTTTCTCGCTAGGAAACAAAAAGGAGTGTTAATAAAATGCACAGGTAACTCAGTATACACTAAAGGAAACAAGACATTAAATACAGTTTACACTAGAAGCATAATGGAAGTTGAATTATCATGAAATCTATAGGTGCAGTTGGCAGATACAACATCAAAACACGTATATGGTGAAAAGGCAACATGATTCAATAATAAGCTGGTATTTCTTACCTGGCAAAGAAGAATTTATACAACCCCATACTTCTCTCTGAAAGGCAAAAATGCAATTAAGCAAAACTAAGTCTACAGAATAAGAAAGTTTCTGGCAGACACAAACCAACATTTTTAGCATTTTTTCAATGGGTTTTAAATATCTGATTGGAAGAATTCTTATGTTTAAACATCTTTAGAAGAAGTGCTATGAGACAGATGTTGAGTACCACTTCCTTTGATGAGAAGGCTGCTATCCACAGACTATGGAATCAATAGCAACATTTTTACAGGTACTGAACACACTGAGATTACCTGGAATACACTTGCTAGTCAACTTTCTCCATGCATGGTTAGAGAACTAAAGAGCAACTTAGACAAGGAACAAGACTTATCAAGGACCAAGATCTGTGGAGAATCTTATTGCCCTAGTATTCCTTTCCACCAGCTTAAAAATACCCCAAACAACACATATAAGCACATAGAAAACAAACAAATTAAATGATTTAAGTTACCCCAGAGATCAGAGAAATTAGTTTCAGGGAAAGCTGGATAGAAGAAAGAGTTGTGTACATAAAGTTTACTAACATGAGGAGTTACAACATGGAGCTGTTGGGTTCACCCTGACTGCAAAGCGCTTCCAGTCCTAAGCACAGGTCCTGCTAAAAGGCCTAATAGCTGATGATACCGGGCAGAAGAATTCTGTAAATGTTTTTGTTTGTTTGGGTTTTTTTTCTTTTTTTTTTTCCAGGAAGAAAGAAAGGTGAAGAGTTGGTGTCTCTATCTCTCTCATTACTGTTATTACCAAGACTACCAGCCAAGGCTGACTACAGGGGACTCTTAACACTGGGGCTACTATAAAAGAAATTACATGTCAGACACTGGCCTGTCACACGTCTCCCATGCTTCTCCCATGTCAGACAGAGCCAGGTCCAGTTGGCTCCAGGAAGGACCCAGGCTGAGCACATGAACAATATTAGCAGTGACTCTGGGATGGCATATTCAAGAAAGGGCAGAAACTACTGTGCAACTACAGCTGGAGAGAGGAGTGAGAATATGTGAGAGACAACCCTGCTGACACCAAGATCAGTGCAAAAGGAGGGGGAAGAGGTGCTCCAGGCACAGGAGCACAGATTCCCCTGCAGCCTGTGATGCAGACCATGGTGAGGCAGGCTGTTCCCCTGCAGTCCATGCATGTCCACAGTGGAGCAGAGATCCACCAGCAGCCCCACACTGAAGCAGGTGGATGTGCCCTGAAAGAAGCTGCAGTCTGTGGAGAGCCCACACTAGAGCAGTATTAGGGTCAGATCTATGGCCCAGTGGAGAACAGCCACATTGGAACAAGTTTACTGGCAGGACCTTGTGGCCCTGTGGGAGACCCACTCTGGAATAGTCTGTTCTTGAAGGACTGCACCCCTTGGAAGAGACTCGGGCTGGAGCAGTTCTTGAACCATCTCCTGTGGGTGGAAACACACACTGAACAGGGGAAGAGCATAACGAGGAAAGATCAATAGAGACAATACCTAAAGAACTGACCACAACACCCACTCCCCATGCTCTGCTCTGCACTGCTCAGATGTAGAGAAGTCAAGAGTGAAGCTGAGCCCAGGAAGAAGGAAAGGCTGTGTGGAAGGTGTTTTTAGATTTCGCTTTTTTCTCATGATCTCACTCTGACCTCTTGGTTGGCAATAAATTAAATTAATTTCTCCAAGTCGAGTCTCTTTTGCCCTTGATGGTACCTGGTGAGTGACCCCTCCTTGTCCCTGTCTCAACCCATAAGCTTTTTGTTGCATTTTCTCTCTCTCCTGTTCAGTTGAGGAAGGGAATGAAAGAAGCTGGTAGGCAACTGGTGTCCAGGCAGGGTCAACCCAACAGAAGGGGCCTTAAAGAGTATTTGAACATATTCTTTAAAACAAAACGAAAAATTCAATTCCATCACACTAACACAGTAACCCATATTGTCACAGAATGATTCTGTCATCACAGGAACTAATAACTTCATATAAAGTTGCAATGGATCTCTGTGCAATGATCTAAAACTGTCCTCTTCATCTATGGGAGTTTCTCACTTATACAAGAGCCAAACTGAGATAAAAAGAAGAAAGTAAAGAGCTGCTACTTCTACTAGTTCCACCCCATTGATACAGCTGACTTCCTTTATTTCATGAGGAGGTTGACCATTGGACTTAATGTATCTTAAGGCTCTTTTCCAATCTAAATGATTCTAGGATAAAAATCACCTCTTGTGCTGGCAATTACTTTATTACTTAATATCCTTCCTATCATATTACTTGAAGGAACACACACAACACAATGTCTGTAACCAGTGCTGCAGAATAGAGACCATCTGAATAAATTTAAACCTATTTGCTCATCTGTGGAATGGCACCAGAACACCCCTCCAACAAAGACAGGTGATATCTGAGAACAGTAAACATGGTATTAAGTTAAACTGTTAACTACTTTATATCTAGATGTCTTTTGCAAAAGTTTATAAATATTATTGGTTCAGTGATAATAATTTAAGATCCACACTGGGAACTTGTGATTTATAAAGATGGTAATTGGGAGTTAAAATAATCATTGTCAATCATTTTCCCCCTTTTGATGCTCTCCAATCTTGTCTTAGAAAATGCACTTCTCTACTATACAGATAAGATTCTACTATTCTTATCAGTGAATGAAAGATAAGAGAAGACCAGTACCAAAACAAATTCTATTCGCCACTTCAGTGTGTTTTCATGCCAGGTTTCACTCATACCATCATCTGTCTATAACTTTCCAAGACCTTAATGCTGATGATCCACAGCAACAAAAAACTGAAGGAACTTTGACACAGAGAAGGAAGGGATCTATAAGCACACACAATCTTGCAAAGTTGCTTATAAATGTTATTCCCAGATTTACTACTCTTACACATTGCCCATCTGAGCTGAGCATATATTTCAGGCTAGCTGAAAACAGGACCAATACTGTTACAAAGTAACAAAAATTACAAGAAGAAAACAGACTTTTCTGACAGCAAATACTCTGGCTTGCCAAGAGATAAGGCTAAAATTTACTGTCTGAATGATAGTACTTATCTATTCCCCGATTAGCTCATCCCTCAGACAGGGAGCACATTACACTCTTCATCCTTTTAGTCAAACACTGAAGAACTTCTAGGAAACCATGATCTTATTTATTCAATAAAAGCATTACTTCAGTTTCTCAGATACAACCATAAACAATCCAGTGCAGCTATGAGGGCCTCCTTGCCTTAGTCCAACCAAGACCCCAGAACTTTGTCCCATACACAAGCTGGAACATATAATCTAATTTAAGTCACTGCCGACACCATTCAAGTAACAATCACTCAGCACAATTTTTTACAACACAGATAAGATTTTCATTTCATTTTATAGCTTATACAAGCCACCTTATTTCAAGCAGTGTAATATATGGTGACCTTACAAAAAAAGAATCCTACTATGAGGATCATATCTCATTATAAAGATTTTTTCCTAGCAAGCCTTACCATTGATTCTGGACAATACTCAGGTGCTCGCTGAAGTAAGTGCTTCAAACGGGAATCACTCTTAGAAGACAAAATCTGTTGGAAACAAAAACACACCTTAAAACATAGAGCATATAACTGCACATCAGATACTTTTTTCACCTGATCTCACGGGATTTACTTTCACTGGTATTAATCCTTTGAGAACTTTGGCTAACCATTAGTATGTATACAATGCAAAGTTAAGATTTTCTTTTATAGACCTGTAGTCTTTCAAATATGTTGCACTTTTTATAAAGAAGCAATTTTTATATTCAGAGTGAATGAGAATTTCCTCCTCAAACACTTTAATCAAGAAGTTTCTACTGAATACAAAAGACCAGTGTGAAATAGAGGATTTCTGCCCCACACATCAAAATACTATACAGCTCTATTTACTTAACTTCTGCTACATGTTACATGACATCAAGAAACTAAATTCCTTCCAAAAAACCCTGAAACATGTAATTCTTGTGGAACAAAGACGAACAAAACCCAGACTAGTTAAAGAGACTATCAAAACTCACAGGGGAATGAATACTACCCACAGCAGAGCAAGAACAAGTTAAGCACCACCTAAGCACACTGAAGAGACAGAAGCTCATTAGACTGAATGGAATGCAACTGAAGATGTTGAGGATGTTGTTCCTTTAGCAGCCTAATTAGGTAAAACACTTATAAATTAAAACAAGAAACTACTCAACAAGATGGATGGAAACGGATTTACTACTGTGGGATACGAAAATGGAAGTTACATGAAAAACTGAAACATGCATTTCAGAAGGAGAAACACATTACAGTTCTATTCTATATTTGCAACATGATAAACTTATCAAAAGAAACCCAAGAGAGCAATAGCACTTGTATCAAAATGAGAGCAAAAAAAAAAAAAAGAGCTGCAGTAGTACTTCAAGTCATTTGAGGTCACAGAACAATAAAATAATTCAGGTTGGAAGGGATCTCAGAAGACCATTTATTTCAACCTCTTGCTCAGAGAAGGGTCAACTATGAGGCCAGATCACGTTGCTCAGGGTTTTATCCCGTCAGGTTGCGAAAGTCTTTGAGCATAGGGAAAGCACAGCCTCTCTGTTTTCCTGGTGGAAAAGTTATTTCTCAAAACCAGCTGGAACTCTCTAGCTTCAGTTTATGACTGCTCTCTCTTCTCCTCACACCGTGAACCATTGTGAAGAGCTTGCTCCTGTCTTCTCAGTAATCTTACTGCAGGTGTCAGAAGGCTGTTCTGAGGTGCTCCTTCCTCCTCAGCTTCTCCAGAGAGGGTGTGAGCTCGAGGCCCCTGATCCCCTTGGTGACGCTGCCAAACTCTTTCCAGGTAATGGATGTCTTTATTGTAACAGGGGGACAAAACTGGACACAGCATTATAGATGTGGTCAGGAAGTGCTGTCTAAATGGGGAGTATAGCACAAAGGGCTTTCTTTATTGTTAGGTGACACTGCTGGCTCATGTTCAGCTTGCTGTCTGTATATCAGTACTCCTGGGTCCTTTTTCAGCAAATCTGTTCCCTAGAGAATCAATCTCCAACTCATATTGTTGCAAGTGATTCTTTCTTCTCAAGTGCAGGATTCTGCATTTGTTTTTGTTGAATTTCATGAAGTTCCCATTGGCCAATTCCTTCCATCTGTCCAGGTCCCTCTGGATGACGGTCCTGCCATTAAGATTATCAATGTTTCCTTTCAGCTTCATATTGCCTGAAAACTCAACAAGAGTCAAATTTGCCATCTCCTCCAGGTTGTTAATAAAGATGTTAAACAGGACAGACCCCTTTGGTATTCCACATACGAGCCTGCAGGCAAAGTATAACCCACTAACCTCTGTCTCTGAGCCTGATTATACAACCAGTTTTTTACTCATCTAGTTGTCCATTCATCAAAATCACATGATTCTGAAATGGATACAAAAACATTGAGTGAAGCAGTGTTGAAAGCCTTGTTAGAGTCAACACAAATGACATCCACTCCTTTCCCCTCATCCAGAAATCCAGCCTTATTATCAAAGGCAATCAGGTCTGTCAGGCATGAT
Source organism: Sclerurus mexicanus (assembly GCA_013396755.1). Taxonomy (NCBI): domain Eukaryota; kingdom Metazoa; phylum Chordata; class Aves; order Passeriformes; family Furnariidae; genus Sclerurus; species Sclerurus mexicanus. The sequence goes on along the minus strand of VWZF01000449.1, from coordinate 527,676 downwards.
TTACCCCTTGCACGCTCAGAGATGTGTTTCTAAGAGGACTCTGCCCACGATCTTCACAGGGATTTAAGAGAAGATGAATAGTCTATAGTTTACTGGATTGGGAACCATCATTTGGGGTATTTCATTTGATTGGTTGATTTTGAAGATGGGTAGATGGTCCTTCTCCATTCACTGGGGACTTCCCCCAAGTTCCACAACCTTTCAAAGATGACACAGAACAACATACCTTGCAGTGACGCCGGCCAGCTCTCCCAGCACCCTCAGATGCAGGCTATCTAGTGCCATGGACTTGTATCACTCAAGTAATTCCTGACTCATCCATCACTTACTATTGGTAGTACACGTCCTTGCACCCCATCCCTACGCACAGAGGACTGGGAGACCTTGGTAACAAAGAAATAGGCATGCAGTACCTCTGTCCTATCTGTTTGCTGACACTAAATCATATGCTGCCTTCAGCAACAGTTGCACATTTTCCCTCTTTCAGCCTATAACTACTACCATAACATGTCTTCTTGTGCTTGACGTCCTCTACAAGTCTCAATTCCAGCTAAGCTTTGTCTTTCCCAACATTACCTTACTTGCTTCAGCAAACTTTCTGAATTCCTCTTGTATAACCTTTCCCTGCTTCTACCTTCTCTATACTGTAGCCTTTCTGAACCAAAGCTTGTTCATGATTACTTCTCTGTTAAGCCAAGTCAGATTCTTGAAACATTAACGTGCTTTTCTGGGGCCTGGGATAGACTGTTCTTATGCTTGGAGGAGGATGTGGATAGAGATCTGTAGAGCGGTACAGAGATGAATGCTGCAGGAAACTTCTCATTATGAAACTTGCCAGAAATAAACTCATAAAAAAAATGTCAGCTAAAGAAAGAACCACTTCTTTCTTGCTGCATCTGCTGTATCTGACATATTTTATCAAATAATCATGAACAGGAGATGATACCAAAGCTAAGCATGGAATAATACTAAGAATGCAGAATAATTAGATGTTTGGATTATGTTGGTTGACAAACAAATCGGTAATCAAAATTTTCTTTTTCAAAGGGCTCACTTACAGTAGCTGAATTACTAGTTAGCAGAATTCCTTATGCTTAACCAAGGCTTCTTCCTTAACTGGCAGGATCAAGCAGAACATCACTGGGTCTCCTGTGCCTTTCACCACTGTCTTTGGGCTGTAGTTACCTTTCACCCATTCAAGGCCTTCCTCAATACTTTATCCCTGGTGTCCACAAAGATGAGCAGACAATGGATACCAGTCTGAGGGTCCAAAAAACCTTGCAATTCCTGCAAAATCCTAGATCTGAGCCTCTAAAAACCAAGACACCTTAGACAGGAAGTCTAATCTGCACATAAGTGCCTCCATTCCCTGCAGAAGTGAGTCCTCCTCCTGGTGGTATTGTTTACAGCCTGTGGATTAGGCCAAGATGGCTCCCCAGTGAAGCTTGTTCCTCCTCACCTGTTCTAAGGCCCCAAACCTGTTCTGTAAGTGCACATCCAAAGACAAACCAAGAAACTTCTTCCTGCTGTCAGGAGTCACAAACTCTCATTCTCCACTAAGCACAGCCTCTGGCCATCCTTCTTTCCATGCAATGCATAATTCAAGCTTTTGCCTTTGCAGGTTCTCCACAGGCAATGCTTCCGTCTCCAGTTTATCTGACAATTCAGGAAGCTGACCGGAGCATGACTCCCATAGTTTAAGTGCCAGTCTCAAGGAGAGACACCATCCTTTCTCTGCAGCCCAAGATGTGGTTGATCACATTTTCCTTGAGAACTCCCTCTGGGTCAAGCCCTCCAAAATGTCCAGAGGTTGGCCCTGCCAGCACGAGGGACTGTCCTCCTGGGCACAACAGGTGCACCCAATCTCAGGCACCTCAGAAGTATGTGAGTACTTCTGCATTTCTTGCTGACCCTCTTCAAAACCATTGGCTGTGTCAATGTCCAAATTTCTGTCTGTGGACTCTGGTCACAGGGCTGCAGGTTAGAGAGCTGCTAATACTCCTTTGGAAGTACATGCAGGTTCCTTTTTATATTTTTAGTAAATTATCATGTCAGGATAGTAGAGTGTGATGGCACAGACAAGGTAACAAATGCATGGCAAATATTTTAGAAAAGGTATTTGGAAAGATGGAAAAATGTAATTCAGCTAACTCTGTTTCCTTACAGTCACCCCTCAGGTTTGTACACCTTCATCCCACAAATGTTTTGCTTGAGGCAAGGGGGTAAGTATCAAACAATACATTCCTAAATGGATTCAACAAAGACAAAGCACTTGAATAGAGCTGCTCAAAATGGTTAAGTTTTGAGAACACAAAAATCAGTAAAACAGCAACTGACAGCTCCTTCAACTGGTTGTTGGCCCGTACCAAAGGATCACTTGGAAAATGATGCTACCAGCCTGATGTGAGGTGACTAAGCCAGCTCCTTACAGAACACTCTAAGGGGCACCAGTCTTGCTTCAGACTTGTTATAAACCTCTCACCACAAAGACTCTGAACGTGCTGATCATCTGAGTAGAGAGAGAGATCATCCAGATGAGGCAAGATCAGAGTATCTTACAAAAACCACAGAAAACTATGCAATAATTAGAACCAGTATAACAGAATTAGGATGAAATCTATGACAGTAAAAAGCTGAAGGCCTTTCATGAAGAGCTAACAGGAATTGACATGATGAGAACTTCAAACCAATGAACCAAAAGAATTGGACAGATTATTCCAAATGCCATATCAATGCAGCTACTACATCCACCAATTAATTTTTTTAAATACAGGAATAGATATCTTTCTCTTACTTACACCTAAGTTTGAATACAATTTTTAAGACTGAGTGCTATACTTTCATTTATAATGCCATGTACAGTTTTGCTTACCTGTATTCAAAGAGACAAACTTATGCTGGAAAGGCTGCAGGAATAGGAATTGAGAGAATATCTTATGCAAAGTGACTGTAAGACTTTTTCTTGTTTGGCCTAACAATATGAACACTGAAAGAAGATTTTGTTGTATTCTCCAGATAAATCAGGGAGGGAAAAGTGCAATTTAAACTAAAAGTTTTGTTAATACGATCAGAGATAAATAAAAACTGAATCATAAATGTGTTTAGCACTTGAACATTGGGTAATGAAGACAAAAAAAGGGAACAGGTATGCTGTGAGGACACAATTTTAACAAAAAAAATTGTGTATACATGTAAGAATGCTTTACTGATGTAAAATTTTTACATAAATTTAGGTAACTACACCCAAAGCTATAAAACATACTACCCAAAGGTACAAATCTAAACATAAGTTGTGGAAAAATACTTCCCAAGCTTGAATTTAGCACAAACAGCTCTTTGTTGTCACCTTATGACCAGAGTAAGTGAGCAGATTTTTGCTGCATTCACAAAGCCATACATCATAACGAGCATCTCAGATGCTTAGCTAACAAACAAGAACCAGCAGGAAGAAAGAATAGTACCAGCATCTTGTTATTTAAATCCCCCAAAACTTGGAAACATAAAAGATACAAAAATTTCATAAAATACCTTCACCCCTCTCATTTCCTAACATACTTATCACTTCTTGAGCAAATTGTGACCTCAGCTGGCATCTCTATTTCTCCTCAACTTCAGCAGAGCCCGTTTTCCACTATGAAAGGAGAGAGGACTACAGTTTTAAAACTCTAAATTCCCATTTCAGTAGCATTATATCTCACAGTTCACACACGGTATCCAGACAGAAGATCATTAGCTTATAACCTTAATGTTGCTACATCATTGCCTAAAGGCAGAATTTTAACTCTGATGGAACAAAAGCCAAATTTAAAACAAGCTTACCTGTTCACAGACATCACGGCACATTAAATTGTCCTTTGCATGGTAACAACAAGACAAGCCTATGGAAAAATGGGTAAGGAAAAAGGTATTTAGAAGACTTGAAACAGTTAACTATCACTTTTGAATAGAAGCACACACTTGATGTCCTATCAGGACAATCTGTTTGGTCCACAAATGACCACAAGAAACTTTCCTTTCCAGAATGCAGAAAAAGAACACAGGAAATTTTTGTTCTGAAACTGGTGCAGATCTGTTCAATGAGTCTCACAGTTACCCCTGAACACTCACTGCCACCAAAATGAGATCTCATTCCACTTCTGCTTCTAGTCACTTTTCTGCTGCCTAACTTGCACTAGATTGGCACCTGGCGAATTCCTTGCTGAGAAAATGTAATTTATTAACCCAGGGGAAATTAAAAAAAGTGAACAAAAACCCCACAAAAAATCTCCATAGGTACTATATGCCTTTGTAAATGGAATAATCTCACAGAATCTGAGAAGTGCAAGAATCAGTTAGGAACAGGGGGAAAAGGAAATCAGAGCAGGAACCTCCTTTCAAATAGCTGCTTGTTGAATCCTGGGTTCTTAAAAACTCAGAAAAACCCTGCAAATTGTTTCACTAATGATGGATGATTAAGAATAGATTTGCCTAACTGGATGGAAGTCACAGAGCAAACAGAGATATGAACACATCTAGAGGGAAAAAAAAACCCCTGAAACACTGAGAAGTCATGAAACACCAATGCTTTAAGCAGTATTTTTAGCATTATATTCTGCTGCTCTTTGTTCCCCATACTATCCAAATATTTTGTTCATTCATGGTTAAACTTGGCCAATATAAAATGAATTGCACGATGCCTTGATATTAATTTTCATCCTCACTTCCCAATGTTTGGAGCAGTGTATTAGAAAACACACAAAGGTTTCCTGCAAAGCTTTTACTTGCATGCACATCTTCACACCCAGGATCATTTAACGATTACAGATTTCTGCTCAACTGTATCTGAACTACATATCACACTGATAAAAAAGCAATACTGTACAATGGTACCACACATATAAAGTCTTATTTCACAATACCTTACTAAATAGATTTTGACTGAAGCAGTGAAAAGGATCTTGGGCATGAAGTCCTTGTAACATGAAGAGGTTTATCCATGGTAATCTTGGCCAGAGTATGTCAGATTACATTCCACTAGCTTTTTACTGCCTTCCTCCTAAAATCATGCCTCACTAGAAAGCAGAACTATAGAACAACAGGGAGATGCCCATAAATGTCTCAGTGACTGCAGTCTTCTGCATGCTTTAAAGTATTACATGTTTTGTATTTTCCATTCCTATGACAACAATGTGATCTTTTCAATATCTGTGCTTGTGATGCTTTCTTCTTCCTCTTCTCTTTTTTCGGTCCTGTCAAGAAGTTACAGACTTATAGAATCATAGAATGGTTTGGGTTGGAAGGGACCACCAAGATAACCTTGTTCCACACCTCCTGCCATAGGCAGGGACACGTTCCAGTTGTCCAGGTTGCTCAGAGCCCTGTCCAACCTGACCTTGAACTCTTCAGGGGATGGGGCACCCACAGCTTCTCTGGGCATCCTGTGCCAGTGCTTCACCACTCTCACAGTAAAGAACTTCCAAATATTTNCCCCGCAGGCCCCGCCCCATTGGCCGAGGAGCCCCGAAGACTCCGCCCCATTGGCCGAGGCGCCCCGCAGGCCCCGCCCCCTGCGCCCAGGCGGCCGCGGCAGACATTCCAGGGGGACGGAGCCCGGCGGGTCCCTCCCTGTGTCCTCCCTGTCCCCCCTNGAGCCCTGTCCAACCTGACCTTGAACTCTTCAGGGGATGGGGCACCCACAGCTTCTCTGGGCATCCTGTGCCAGTGCTTCACCACTCTCACAGTAAAGAACTTCCAAATATTTAATCTACTTCTACCCTCTTTCAGTTTAAAGCCATCACCCCTTGTCCTGTCACTGCATGCTCTTCCAAAAAGTCCCTCTCCATCTGTTTTCAAGAACTGAAAGCCTGCTATAACCTCCACCTNATTGGCCGAGGCGCCCCGCAGGCCCCGCCCCCTGCGCCCAGGCGGCCGCGGCAGACATTCCAGGGGGACGGAGCCCGGCGGGTCCCTCCCTGTGTCCTCCCTGTGTCCTCCCTGTCCCCCCTTGTCCTCTCCTTGTCCCCTCCCTGTCCCGCCCGGCACGGGAAGGCGGCAGGCAGAGGGGGCCGGCCGCCCCTCTCGGTCCCGGCACCGCTCCCCCGGTGCCAGCGCCACGGGCGCCCCGCAGCCTCCCCCCCCCGGCCCGTGGAGCCGCACAGGGGCGTGCGCGGAGGGAGGGCTGGGGAGGGGAGAAACAATGTGGAATAGGAGAAGGATTTTTTAAGTTATGATTGTGTGAAGGAGGCAGAGACTCCGTTGAATTGGTTTATTTCTATTCATATGTAGTATTTGATTTATTAACATATTTCTACACATCACTTTTAGAGCATTGATTGCAGCCTTACAGTGCTGAAAGAGAGCTTGTGAAGAAGAGGGAGAGTGACTTTTTGCAGGGACAGGTAGTGACAGGACAAGGGGGAATGCTTTTTAACTGAAAGAGATCGAGGTTAGACATTGGGAAGGAATTCGCTCCTGGGAGGATGATAAGACACTGGTTGCCCAGTGCCTGTGCGTGGAACTGGTTGCCCAGAGGAGCTGTGGATGCCCCATCCCTGGGAGTGCCCCAGGTCAGGTTAGGACGGGGCCCTGAGCAGCCTGGTCTGGTGGAAGGTGTCTGTGGCCGCAGCAGGGGGCTGGAACGAGATGGTCTTTGTGGTCCCTTCCAGCCCAAACCATTCTGTGGTTGTGATTGTAAGGCTACTGCACAACACGGTTTTCTGCTTGAAATGACTCTGCGTATCCAGTGACTGTGCGGGTGTAGGTTACCGAAGGGAATGGCCCGGGGCTGGGAGGACACCCCACAAAGGGCGAAGGTGAGGAGGCTACCCATGGCTACACCTTGATGATCAATCGTCAGCTCTTCAGGCTTGCTCCGGGTCAAGCTGCCAGCAGCGCTCAGGCAGTGCCAGAATGGTTTGAGCCCACTGTGCAGCTGTGTCCAGGCTGAAGGTACCAGGCAGGGGAAGCATTCCCAGCCTTCCCAGTGACAGTGTGCTTTCTACTGGTTGGAACTGTGAAGTTTCCACTGTTAGCTGACAGCATTGCCCGTGATGGGCATCAGTCTGGGAAGGGAACCTGGAATGCCCTGCTGGGCTGCTACTGCAGCTCCTTTTGTGTTTGGGCTATGTGGAGTTTGTGGTCTCACTGTCCTCGGACCAGCAGTGAGGTGTTCCTATCCGTGGCGGCAGGAAAGCAGTCTATGGAGATTCAGTCCACAGGGCGCACAATTAAAAAAAGAGTCTATCACTTAAGAAACCTCGGTACAGTAGGGCCACCACTGCAGTTTATTTTCACTGTAGAGACCAAATTATCTCTGCCCTCCCCTTTTTTTTTTTTTTAAGAATTACAGAGAATTTAAATGTAAGCTGTCCAATGAATTTAAAATGAACTTAAGTTATGGCTCATTTTGTAGCTAGTGACCGTTTTGCCTCAAAGTCTGGCCATTCCAAGGTGACTGGATCAGCTGCTGACAGCTCCAGACTTCTTGGATGAGCACCCTAGCATCCCATTATCAGATCTTCTGGCAATAGTAGAACAGGAAAATTTTTAAAACCCCAGAAAATTCATATTCCCACAAACTGCTTATATCCTTTTTCCAGACTAATATCCCAGTGATCTCCTTCTCCAAAGAGAAGCTACCAAGCCGTTAATGACTCCACAGTCTTATATAGCCTGGAGAATGTGTAGGAATCCTGTAGTTCTAATATTGAATTCATTAATCGTCAAGAAAAAAACCCCAACAAACAAACCAAGGCAATACAGGAGAACAATCCAATGAGATTAAAAAGTTTTGTCTATTTGACTATACACCAGTATAGAATGCTGCTTTATGGAGCACAGCCATAAGAAACAACAGTACATCTACTTGTATTTTAATTTGAAGTCTTAACAAGTGAAACTTGTTGCTGTAATTGTGAACTCAAGAAAGTGGAAAGTCGCAAGTGTAACCTGATTACACAAAAATCTTTTCACACCAGGAGAGAAATGATGCTAGTATGTAAGTGGGCTTACATGTCAGTTAAATAGCTGGGTTTTGCCCCCAAAATCCAAGATTAATTTATATTAATTTTCTGTCTGCCTGCTGTCTGGGGACTTAAAATTCATCGCGAGCCCACGAGGTGGCACCAGATCCCAAAGCAAAGTTGACCGTATGGCCAAGTTTGCGAGCGGGTTCCTTTAGTTTCTCTGAAAATATCAGGGAACTGAACAGTTTAGATGCATTTTTCCCCATTCATGCTCATGGTTTAATTTGGCTTGAACACCACTATCCTCAGGATACTCAGGATTAAACTGCTTGTGAGTTGAATGCAGTGTTCATCACTAGCTACACAGCAATAAAACCTTAATTGCCTGTAGCCAAAACAGCTTTTGCACCCGTAACAGCAACAGCTTGAGTTGTATTTAATTATTACCTTCTTATGAACTCAAACATAAGCAACTTTACACAAGCATGACTAGTAAACAGTGGATATGCATTTTTGTACCAAGTGCTCAGTAAAAATACTAATGCCACTGATAGAACAGGTCTGCATTCCAATGCTAAATATGCAAGGCCCAAACTCTGGCCTCTTATGCTTAAGAAATTATTCTGCGAACTGGTTGTGTGAGCTAGAGCTGGGTACCAGGTGCCTCTTGTTGCAGCTTACATGAGGTAAGGATAAAACCCTGGAAAATACAGGCGTAGGTTGAAAGGAAAGGCCCCAAAACTAAGCTACTCAGTATGGTCAATACTGATGAAATGCAGCCTTGAGTTTTGGAAAAAAACCCTGCTTTTCTTTTAATAGCAGCAAAAGCTGAAAAGGAGGCATAAAACTGCTAAGCAGTGTGAGAAGGCACCTGTGGCAGCCTCACACATCTGGCCATCAAGTGCCATAGCCACCAATACTGTGCAGCCCACTTCCCCTGAGTGTCATTTATGTGCAAAGTCATTGTCAACAGTAATTTCCCCCAGAAGCAAACAGACAGGGAAGAGGCAGGTAGGTCTGACAACTCAGAAGTTCTGCATTGTCACTCTGAGTCACCTCTTCAGTTCCAGATGACATATCCGAGACCACAGAAAGTATTTCCTTCAGTTTAAGGCAGCAAACTGAACTTTGAAATAAAACAAGATTTTAAAATTTGGCTTTCAGTAAGGGCAGTATAGAGTTTAACCTAATTATTCTAGAAAGCAAGGACTTCTGTTTCTTGGGAGTTTGGATGTTGAATGTGCAGGCTGCTGTTTTCCAGTTAAACCATGCTTATCAGCCTTTTTAAAAGAGGATTCATTTGAAATTAATTCCTACCCAATATTTAACAATGGGAAGTGGAATTCTGCGGCTTGAAATAATTAAATGCCTCCATGTAAAGCAGTTTGCTACAAATATGCTGACAGCATAATTTTCAAGTCTGGTTATAAGACAAACCCTTCTGCAAGTGTTATGTTGTTTTTTGCTGCTTCTGTCAACTGCTAAAAGGAAAAGAATACTTTCTTCTACTAGCTATATTTCCTGCTTCTTAGAATATTAACAATATCTGGTCATTCAGCTTCACTTTTTGTATTATCTTGAATAATTAGTTAATTATATTTTGTGCTGAGTAGCATTCGATCCTGCTTCCTTATCCTAAAAATTGCTGTTAATCTGTATTTTATGTTGAAGTCTTCCTCAGCGATGGGTGAAGGTTCTGATGTAGTCATAGTCTAAGTTACCAAACGTTTTACTGAAAGGGATTTGACATGATCAAGATCCCCTCAGAAAGTAAAATGATAACACATTTTCCTTAAATCCAGAGAACCAAATTGTCCCTGTGACATATCTCTATGTTTCAGCAGTGTACTGTGTGGACAGAAAATACAGTGTCCTATATTTGAACTGTACTTGTTGTATCTCATTTGAGATGTATGTAATTGCTTTGCTGTAATTCTCAGCATGTCTACACCTTATGATTGGCAAGGTACTTAAAATACTCATGAATTTACCTAATTACTTAACCTAATTTGTCTAATCTGTGTATCAACAACTAGATACCTGCATGATAAGCCAGTGCCAGATTTTTAGCATCTTTTGAATAGCTTTCCTGTGCTGGGGCTTGTTCTGTTTTATTTTCGAGGTGCAACTAGTTAGGGCTTTACAGTCACCTCAGACATAAAGCTGTCTCCATGCAAACTGATAGAGCTTGTGGGATCAGTCATGGGACGGTCCCTAACAAGCTGCTAGATGGTAACTGAGGCTGTTGTCTTTTTCCTCAGGCTAAGGATGGATTGCCACAACAAAGCCTCTTTCAAAGAGATTTTTTTCCTTAAACAGTCAAACCTTCTTATTCAGGCAAAACGTAGAGACTTTATCTTTCCTGTGTTAGATCTCAACCAGCATTTGCTATCTGACTTTCCATCTAATTAATAATGAATAAGAAAGATTAATTATTATATTAAAAGACAAAACATGAATACAAAACTGGGTTTGGTGGCTGCTATTACATGCATCAGAAGCAGTGTGCAGTTACACTGATAAATAATGCTGCATATAAAGCAACACAGATGTGAAATTACAGCCAATGAAGATGTACATAAATGCTAAATACAATGTCTGCAATTAATTTTCAGCAAGTTGAACATGTGGTGCATATTAGAGTTCACAAAATCTTGCCACAGGCAAATAATTATTGTTGCATCCATCAAACCTGGAAGGATAGCCAACTGAAAGTGATTAAAAAATCAAGGAGTATACAATTAATTAGAATTTTCTGAGAAGGTAGTAAAGAAGTAATTAAGATTCTGTCATCATCAGTGAGTGTAAGTTAAGAAACTATTCTATTGTTTTGGAAAGGAATTTGAAATAGATCTCATGTTTGCTGAAAGAGGCAGTTTTGGTGTTCACAGAAGGTACCATTAAAAATCTGGCTCTGCTTCACGTTGCATAACTTTTCTCAGCAGAGCAAATAACCTGAAACTAAAGTTACTTGTCAGTCTAAATTTTAAGCTCCTGAAATCAGTTGCAGGATTAGAGCCACGTCTGCTTCTCTTCAAATGAGAATGCTGAGTGAAATAAAATATACTTCTTGGTAACAGAGCTTATGAAATGGATCTTTTAAACCCAGGCTGTGGACCAACGGAAGCATCAAGACCATGAATTCTCTTTCTTCTTGGTGTAGAAAAACTTCATCAGTAAAGTGTAATTACTATGTTCTTCCACATTAAAGAAGGTGATGCTAAAAGTAATGCCTAAAAAAGTCGCCAAAGATACATGTATGGTATTTGGTCAGATGCTTTTTACTCTCTCTGCTGCGTTATATACTCTGTAGTCTCTGTACTGCCCTTCTTTATAATGGAGGTATGTATTAATGGATCTGTATCCATTTGCTGCCTTCAAGGCTACTGCATGCAGGCCACGGTTGCTAGCAACTGTGTGGAGAACCTTCATGTAAAAGGCTCTCTAATTGGACAGATCATTTCTAGAATAACTTTAAGGGATTGAGAGAAGAAGAAAAAGTTGTTTTTCCATTTGAGAAATTGGAAATGGAGGAAGAGATACTGGCAGATTCTGGAGTTCAGGCAGTTAAAAATTCATCCCTTCAAAATGTGGCAAAAGCATGCTTCAAATGGAGTCCTGTTCAGCCCAGTCAAATCCTTCAGCCTTCCTAATGATCTAAATCTGAATCTAGACTCCAGTCTGGCACACCTGTACCATAGAGAGATGGGCTGTGCTTTTGTGCTTTCTGGCCTCAGCTCACCATCCGAGAGGACAAATAACAGCATTTAGCAAGTGATGACGCATCTGTGTCTTTGGATACAGAGAAAATGGATATTCATTTTGCTTTTCAGCTCAGGCTTCAGTAGCAGCAGTGCATCTGCCATCATATCATAAGCATGGGCTGGAGATAGAAAAGGATGTGTTGAAGAACACTGAGATTGCCATATGGAAATTCTTCTGTGGATTATCCTGCTGAATCATCTAGTTGTGTATAGGTTTAGTTACTTCTCCATATGGTGTTTAAGGACCAAATTGGTGCTGGAATATTTTCCAAAGGTTATTTTTATGTTTTTCTGTACTATGGAATTCTGTTAAAAATTACATCATAACCTGCACGTACAGTGAGATATTTTAAAGCATCCAAAGAGCTTTATTCCTTTTCTTCCACATTTTAACAATTATAATTCTCCCTCAGTCAGTAATCTTTGAAGAACTGTGTACAATTCATTCACTGCTATACATCTATTTCTGTATGAACACAGTCTGCAAGCTTTGCCAAGAGGGGTGTGGGCAGTATGAAATAATTTATGCTGTTAATTGACAATTATGCAGTTGCTTCTAGTTTCAAACAGAAAAAAAAATCAATGTAGACTGGCAGATTAAATAAAAAAGGAAGGGGAAGGCATAAAATTCCATTTTTTTGCAACCAGTTTGTGTCACACTATTTAAATCAGCTTTAGTTAAACTCACTAAAACTAATCAGTTTTGCTAAAATAAAATTATTTTATTCTTGCTATTCCATATATTACCTAGCAAGTTCTGTCAAGATGACACTATAATTATGTAAATTACAGATCAATGCCTATTCCCATTTGTACCTATGCTTGAGTGACATGAGTGAATTAGGGTAGAACTGTGTTACTATGCATTAATTCTGAATGCTTCTCAAAATACCTTAATAAAAATGTCAAAAGGTGCTTTATTTATGCCACCTTCTGTAACTGTTTGTAATAAAAAATATATGTATGCAAAATTTACATATTTAAGAGTGAAGGAAGTTATTCAAGAACTCTGAAGTCTTTGCTAGGAAAGGGGAAGCCTCGTGTGTGAGAAGAATGGAGAGAGGGAGTTGTGCACTGGGACAAGGCAGCAGGGTAGCAAGAGCAAGAGCTCTATAAAGAAACATGAAATTAAAATTGAAATTGGAAGATACATATTGGCTGCTTGGAAGCATGTAAGCATCATATATCCTTCATGCTTCAGTTTCCTGAGTTCCTTCACCAGCTGCTTCTTGCTAAATCCTTAGCTGTCCTGGTGGATTGCCATCCTCCAAAGCTCAGCTCCTCCTGTGGAACAGAGGCAGATGAAGGTATCCACATCCCAGACAAAACCTGTGAGCCCCTCACCTGTCTGTGTGCCCACACTCTTCTCATGGAAAGCCAGAGAATAGATGATCTCTCAAAAATGTAATGAAGTCCATCACATAGCATCTTAAAAGCAGAACATTAAGAATTATCTTGGTTTAAAAGTGTTCTTACTAGTGACAAAAAGGCAAGTCAAGTAATGATTTAGTGACATCACAAATTAAATTATATAAGTTATACTCTTTGTGCATATCTATGTACCTTACATGCACTATTACTTATGTTTTAATTCAGTAAATAGCAAATATAGAAGACACATTAATGTGATGAAAGCTGGGGAAGGGGAACATTATCAAGTGTACCTTATCAAACTGCATTCACATCTTGTACATTTAGAGGTGCAACAGTATTTTCAAAAACAAAACTAAAATTTTGTCTTCAAAACAACTTACAGGGTCTGAAAGCCCTCTGGTGTGGTTTTTGCTGTTCTGTACATCTTAACTTTGAAGATATGAGAAAAATAGTGAAATACAATCCTAAATAGTACTTTAAATTCTTCTGTGATTCCTAAAGAAAAAGCTCTCTTTAAATGAAAGTATATTTACAATAGTTAGAAATGGAGTTTCATGATATGACAGCACAGAGGATGCAGACTCAATGTAATGACCTTAAGTTTAATGGCCAACCAGCCCATTTTGTCCCATTTCCCCTCTATTTTCCTATGGTTTTTCCTTCCCTCCCTTTCCCCACCTTTGGTTCCTCCCCTAAATGTGCCATGAGACCAGACCCAGAGAGCCTCTCCAGCCGCGGATTCCTTGTCTGGATCTCACAGCTGGACAGCAGGCTGATGGCTTTCCCAGGGCAGCTTTGGGATAGGTCTCCATTCCTCTTACTTGGCTATAGGGATTCCCCATTCTGCCTCTGTGCTCCTTTGTGTTTGTGGGGATGAGCTGTTTACCCCATCAACCAACATCAAAACAAATAATGTAATCCACGTTTTGATCTCTTTATGTGTTATTGCCAAAAGCAAGAAAAAACAGGACACACAACCAGCTAGTTGTCTCTGGATCGCTAGCCTTGTAATAATCAGCCTGAGATCCTCTCCTTTAAAAAGGACATGAAGGATTTTACAGTAATGGGAGGAAACCAAAATGGGGAAAAAATTAATTATCTTACCTCTGAAAAGCCACTCAGAATATAAACTGAAGAAGATCTGCAACAATGGAAGTAAAGCAATTTAAGAAAAAACCCAAAGAACGGAAAAAACAGTAGGTGAAAACAGACCACATGTCTAGAGCTGGTACACTTACAGGAATTTTGCCTTCCTTGCCCTTCCTCTTGCATTCCCTGAATTTTTCCCAGAGGAGCATGTTATCAGTGCTGTATCCCTCTGAAGCATGCTGCAGCCTCTGAATACGTTACATATGAGCAAACACACCATCTTAAAGAACGGCATGTAATTTTGAAGGTACCATTTCTACAAAATGCCTGAAGTCTCCATCATGCTCCTAAAAGGGTGCAAATGCAGCAAACAGAGCAGACACTCTAGGAAACATCGAGGGCATCCTTCCAGGTGCAATGCAGGCAAGGGAACAGAGCATTCTGGCACATGGATTTTCTGGCTGGAAAAGTTAGTGTTTGTTATTTTTCCTCTGGTTTTTATTGGGACAAAAGAGTTTCTGCATTAGTAGTGCAATTCTAGTATTGCTAATTAGTCACTAAAACACTAACTTGTTGACAGGACATCCCTAATTCTACTTACAGGTTTAGGAAAAAAGCTGATTTTAATTTTTCTTTTTTTTTTAAATCCCCCCATTACAGAATATTCTTGTTACTGCCCACAGGACAAGAGCAAATGCTCCCATGTCAATATGCTTATGTGCATCAAAGCCATCAACCAAAATTGAGTCATCAAGAAGTTTGGTGCCATTTACCATTTTGGACCAAGTCTAGGATTGTTTCCAACATCCGATCAGTTCTTTGCCTAAGCACACATATCTGCAAGGCCTAAAATTAAGGCAAAATTACTTCACATTGAAGTTTAATTCATATAGACTTGAAATCAGCAGTTTCACATTTAATTGATCAGTATGATATATTTAATACCAAATCAGGTACATAGAAAGGCTGAAGTGATACAGTGAAGTAGAAATTCTCTAACAGGAAGTAGCAGATTATTAAATTTATGTTAATTAGACATTGAAATGATCATAGAATGGCTTGGGTTGGAAAGGACCTTAAGGATCATCTAGTATCCAACACCCAAATTAATTCCAAATTACTGAAAGTAGTTAATCTAAATTATTTGAAGCAATTACTTCCAAATGTCTGGAAGTTGTAACTAGCTGACTATATCACTTAGTGAGAAAAACGGAAACAGGTAGAATATTGCCTTCAAATTACTTCAAGATGGTTCACTTACCACAGGAATTAAAAGAAACAGCTGAAGCAATGGTGGGACATGGTGTTATTTTGACAGCGTGTGAAGGATTGGGAATGTGCTGAAAGGTTGGGATGGTGGGCAGTGATTCTTTTGAAGAAGGATAAAGGAAAGAAATAAGAATTTTTATACCTGTTAATTTTATTTTGTGTGTTTGGGAAAAAAAAAATTAAACCCTGGAATGAGTTATCCAACATTATTTTTGAGTACCACCATGACAGCAAGCAAGAGTCAGCAAGCATTTTGTCACGGAAAAGTTGTGGCAAGCATAGCTTATTTCCCTTCACAACAACTGAAGCAAGGAAAATTCTGCTTGGATGTAAAAAAAACCCCTTATCTTTTTAAAGATAAGACTAGTGAAGTATTGGAATGTATTGCCTAGGGAGTATGGAGAATATCCAGCAGAAACAGTCTAGGCAAATGTTTACCAAGCACATGGCTTATCACCCTTTGGAGGACTGTGAAAGGTTCTTCCAGGATTTCCAGAATCTTTTTCAGTCCTATTTTAACCTGAATCTCCACAAAGACCTCCAGGCTAAATATATGGGGCCTTCACTGTCAGGGCAGAGATTACTGTTAAGGGCTTTTTTGGGCATCAAGGATGTATCTGCAGGTTCTCATAGACAAACCCGGAGCAGCTGGTAGCACCTTTCGTCTGGCTGGACCTTTGACAGTGACCCCCTGGGAGTGTGAGCTGGGGATAAACCTAACAAAGGGAGCTGCAGAGATTTTTCATTTTCTGGGGATTAAATACAAAAGTTACATTTTCAATGTCAGAGTTGATCACTACCTGATCACTACAGCAGACAGCACAAACAAAACCGTTTCATCTCTAGGAAACACTGTATTTGAGAACATTTTCTAAATGTCAAGACTCATCTCCCACATTTAAAACCTTGTAGTTTTCATCTCTTTCTAGAACAAAATTCAAAATCCTTATTGCCTATCCATTCCATACATTTTTCTGTGTGACATACTCCTCTTGTATTTTAAGATATAGTATAAATGAGCTGGGATTACATATCATAGGCATTATGGCCTCAAGTGTTTCAAAGGAGATAGAAAACAAGAATGTTTTTTACTTCACTTATATGTGCAGGATAAGTTCTGTTTGCTCTTGCCTTGGGCAGGCACTCCATATGCTCCAGTGCTGTATTGACAACTACTGCAGCAACCTCCTGACACCACTACTCTCTGCTCCATAAGGGTTTTTTTTAAGAAAAGCTAATGAAAACAGTCTGTTCTAGTAATTAAAACCAAAGGAATTATAGATA
Organism: Sclerurus mexicanus; assembly: GCA_013396755.1. Lineage (NCBI taxonomy): Eukaryota > Metazoa > Chordata > Aves > Passeriformes > Furnariidae > Sclerurus > Sclerurus mexicanus. The sequence continues at coordinate 510,953 of VWZF01000449.1, read as the reverse complement.
CTATGAAAGAAGTGAGAAATAACCCTGTAGAATTAATTCCAAGAAAATTAGTTATATATCACTTCCTTTCTCAATTGCTGCTGCAGATGCTTGAGTGTATGACTGGCAGCAGTAAATCTTGGCAAAATCTGTGCTTCAAGTTAAATATATTTATAGAACTATTTTCTTCAGAAGATCATATAGCAGAGATCTGAGAAAGCACAGAGCAGAAAATATATAGCTGAATAAAATTATCTCAATTCCCAAAAATATAGAAGAATTAGTTTTCCACACTTACTAATAGATGTGCAGTAGTTTATGTTTTTAAATGTAGGACATGATGAAATTAAATAATATTTTATTCCCTACTTATGTTAATTGTTATAAATAAGTATTAAATTATTTAAATTGAATTATCAAAACACTTCTGTAAAAATTGAAATTATTGTTAAAATAATTGTTCAATGATTTTATTATTTAATCCAAAATCTCAGGTGGCAAAAATCAGGAAGGTTTCAAAGACCTTTATAAATAAAGGCAGTTTAGATTAAGAATCTTTTCTAGTAATATTTATAATTTATTGAAAAGTTATCCTTACCAGGTGTCTGTCTGGCTTCTGTATCAATGTTTTTCTAATCGCTTCAACTATACATTCTTTTGTGAGTTATAATGCAACAAAAACAGACATTAAGGATTTTCATCACAGTCTTTTTATGCTGTTTAGCATTTTCCATGCACAATCATGAACCACGTGTTACCATTTGTGAGGTATTAGGTTAAAAGCGTAGGACTTCTGATTAGATTGTTATGTTATTCCTAAGACTAAATATCATATAGTGTTTTGTATGCAACATGAGTTGTCCAGTAATTGCTACATTTTCATCATTCAAATACATGACAGATCTACTAAGTAAAAGAAGAACAAGTTATTTTTAATTCAGAATTTGTTATAAAAGAGATTCTCTTTCAAACAATGAAAATTCCTTACTGAGGTCAGGAATGCTGTGGCACAATTCTTAACAAAGATATTTTGATGTTTTAATGTCTATGTGCTGTTGCTGGTTCATGCTCTGATCCAAATGTTTTAATATGCTGATATACAAGAACACTGGCAGAAAAAAGTGTAAAATTTAAACAACTATAAATTATCAATTCCGTGTAGTTAAACAGTGACTCATTTTTGTGACGGTAAGGCTGAATTTCTACTGCAATTTCTTGATGCCATGTCTGATGCAATGAACCCTAAAAGAAAAAGGAAATTCTTCTCATTAACTTGTGTTACTATGCTTGCATTTGAAAATAATTTGATGTGGCAGGAGTGGATCGCTAAATCTTTCAGTTGAGCTACTAATTAACTCCAGCATTTGTTTTAAGAAAAAAAAAATTAAAATACATTCCTTGTTTCTTATCAAGCGTCCTTTTTGTGCCAATGACTATGAACTCACTGATTAGTAAGAGTTGTATTCTGTGAAAAGAATTCTGTTCCTTCTAAGTCTTATTTTAAAGATTACTTTTGTGTTCTACCACCTGTTGTGGTTTCACCCCAGCCATCAACCAAGCCCCTTATAGCCACTCACTCCCCCACCAGTAGGACCGGGGAGAGAATCAGAAGAGTAAAAGCCAGAAAACTCAAGGGCTGAGATAAAGCCAGTTCAACAGGGAAAGAAAAAGCCATGCACCCGAGCAAAGCAAATCAAGGAATTAAATCACTGCTTCCCATGGGGGGCAGGTGTTCAGCTGTCCCCAGGAGAGCAGGGCCCCATCAGTGGTTCCTTGGGAAGACAAACTCCATCCTTACAAACATCCCTCCCTTTCCTCCTTCTTCCTCTTACTTTATATACTGAGTATGATGTTATATGGTCTGGAATATCCCTTTGGTCAGTCTGGGTCTCCTGTCCTGGCTGTCTCTCCTCCCAACCTCCCATGCACTCCCAGTCTCCTTACCATCGTGGCAGTATGAAAAGCAGAAAAGGCCTTGGCTCTGTGTAAGCCCTGCTCAGCAATAACAAAAACATCTCTGTATTATCAACCCTGTGTTCAGCTCAAATCCAAAACACAGCCCCATACCAGCCAGTGAGAAAAAAATTAACTCTACCCAAGTCAAAAGCAGCACACCAACTTATTAAGTAAAATTTCGTTTGATAAGGATTTTAGTAAATGAATAAAGTATGAAAATAATTTTAAACAGATTCATAATTGGCACTCTCCTCCAGTCTGGTAACATGTAAGGGAGCCTGAATGTTTTATGCTTTAGTTTGAAAAAAGGAAATGAAAAGCCTCCGTATCATCTAGAACATGTTCTTTGCTAACCCCTCCTTAAGCAACAGCAAATAAAACCAGAGATAACCATCTGAAAAATTACAGGCTTGTAAGGAAAAAAATGTTTAAAAACCGTATAATTCAGATACTTCAAAAGTTCTTTATCAAAAATTTCAAGTAAATTATGGACTTGAACAAAAATGAAGTACAACACAACTCCCTTTCACCCTTAAAAAGAACCCTAAAAGGACATGACTAAGATTTTCTCATTAAAAGATAAATATCTGAAAAATCAGCCCTTTTAACTTGGAAATAATGGTACCGGTATGCGTTCATGTTGAAGTAGTCTGGCAGTAAAAGTGTCAGCCTTAGTAAACAATGAATTTTTTAATCCCTTCATGAAAAGATTCTCACAGCAACATTCTCTGCTTGAGAGAGCTTCCCAGCTTCTCCATTGTGTGCTCTTCTTGAAAACAAAAGTTGTTTAATCATGACACATATTTATTTTCAGAGCTGGGCACAATTTAAGTAGATGCATATTAAGGACTTTGGTTATTATTCCCTGCAGTTTTTTAGCATCTATAACAAGATTAAAGACAGAAGATGGTGTCAGGATTTTAAAGTGGTGCAATGAGTGTTCTCGACAGTAGACCATCTAGCTGCAACATTGCAATGGATTTTTGTAAAAAAATTCACTGCTGTTCAGTTCTTAAGAAACAAGGTCTTTCAAATATCTAAAGCAAAAATGTTCAGTTTTGGGGAAGACTCATAAGAAGCAGACTTCCACTCTCAGTTAAAAGTTTTATTGCTTTCTGGTGGCTTTGATCTTCAGCAGGAAAAGTAGAGCTGGCAACTGGTTTTTCTCATTCTCCCTCTTCCAACAGTGCTGATCTTATCCAAAATATTTAATTCAACTCCAGCAGAATAATTAATTGAGGTTGCAGCAGATATATTATTATTCCTGCAGGTCCAAACAGGAAGATCAAAGAGTTAAGTGATTCCCTAAACAGACTCACAGGAATGAAAAAGCAATATGTGGTATTAGTTGATGAGAAAAACAAACCACCAAGCCAAAAGCCCAACAGAAAAACTGTTCCATTATTGTGTGTAAAGCACAGTATCACCCAGAGTAGCTCCACCTTCTACTTCAATGAACTAAGTACAAGAACTTGATCACACAATGCATTGCACCTTTAGTAATCACCTCCAGTCTATTGACAGTAATACACTACTGAATACTATAAAAAATGAAAGATGATTCAGGAGCTGAGATGGCTTCTAACACTAAATTGGAATTGTACATTACGTGTGGCATAGATGCATAGAATATGGGGAGACCTTAGACCACCTTCCAGTACCTGAAGGGAGCCTACAAGAGACCTGGAGTAGGATTTTTTAACAAGGGCACGTAATGATGGGACAAGGTGAGGATGGCTTCATACTGAAAGAAAGTAGGTTTAGATTAGATATTAGGAGGAAATTCTTTACTGGAACCGGTTTCCCAGAGAAGCTGTGGCTCCCCATCCCTGAAAGTGCTCAAGACCAGGTTGGACAGGGCTCTGAGCAACCTGGTCTAGTGGAAGATGTCCCTGCCCATGGCAGGGGAGTTGGAACAAGACGATCTCTAAGGTCCCTTCAAACTCAAATCATTCTATGGCTCTAACTACAAATGCATTTAAATGTGAAATAGCTTGGCTATTCTGGCACTGTACATAGGCAGAGCACTAAAAACAGCCAAGTAACTATCAAATCCAACATCCCTTTTCAAAAGAGAAAATGTGTATCAAATTGTTTAAAGGTAGAATAATCTCATTTAACAAGATTTTTAAGGTTTATAAATTCAGGTGTGAGTGCTTCACAAGTACAATTAAGTTTTGACCAAGTGTTTTGATTTGGTGCTTTTACATTTTTGCTGTAAGACATGATCAACTCTTGATCTACCTACATCTACGAGTGTTTTGCAGTAAAATCAGCAGTAGCTGAGCCCCTTCCTGAGATGCAAGAATAATCTAGCAGTTCCTAAACATGGGGGGAGATTTTTGTCCCCAAAGTTAAAACAAAGAAATCATTGAAATAAAGAGCAGCTTTTAAAGAGTTTCAGAATTCTTGACTGGCAGCTCTTACGATTGGCCCCTTCTCCCCCATCAGTATTAAGAAAATCGTATTTTCCAAAAATCAACTAGATTGTGCAATGGGTATTAAATCCAGTATTGAGAAGAGAAATATTCTATTTTACATGCCCAGCATCACTGTGCACCTATAATTGATGCATTTGAATTTGATCAATTTTGTGACAGGCTGTGATAGCCAAAAATGACAGAATTAGTAGTGCTACAATAGGGTTTATGACAAATAAAAAAGTATCAATACTGGATGATATTGTATCACATACAGAACAAAAAGAAAGCATGTGTTCAGTTTTCATACCGGCTTTTACTTCGCCTAACAAACTTCCTCCAAGTCCATAGACGTTTTGAAGTTTGTAGAAGCTTGAGGACTTATTGCAAAGAAATTATTTGCCTCTGATTGATTGCAGCTCAGCATGAAGTAACCACATAAACCAGAGACAGACATCATTACATAGCAGCCTGTCATGTTTCTTCCAGGTACCAAATCAATCTACCTACATGACTGTCAAGCTCATGCCTTTGAAACTAAGGAAACAGAAAAAAAACAGAGCAGAGGCAACAAATACATGTTGCCTGAACATGGCAGTCAAAGAAGAAAATGTAAATGGTTCCAATTTTTTAACAAGTACATTGACAGAAAATTCCAGGTATTGCAGCAAGGAGAATAAAGGCATTAAAAAAACCTGAACAACAACAACCAAACAAAACTGCCCCCCCCCCTTTTAGCCACAACCTGATTTCTTGATCTGTTCAGTGTGTACTCCTTCTTCATAAACTTCTTTTGTAATTTATCAGTTAATAGGACACATGCAAAACTGAGTGTGGGCGATGCCAAACCTGAAGCTTGTATAACGCAATGAAGAACTAGATTGAGACTAATAAAAATACTTTACAAGAACTGGATGCTTGTGTTCACCTGCACAGAATAGTACTGTGTCTTTGTAGATAAGAGGGGGGTTTTTGACAAGGTAATATTTTCTTTTGATCTAAATAGCATAGGTAGTTGTAATAAAACCAGAATCAATCAAAATACCAAAAAACCTCAACAGCATGAAGACAATAAATCAAATGACAACCATGCCAAAATTCTTGCTATATCCAGACAGATTTGTAATTACACAGCAAACACATGAAAAGTAGTTTCATATTTATTAATCTGTGTACTAATTACATTAACCAGAATAATAAAAATTGAAAGACCTGTACCTTGAAAATAGTGGCTTTTCACTGATCTTCCAGTTATGGAGGTGGCCATAACAACATCCAACATGACTTACCGAGGGTGCAGTCCTGCATGTCATTTCTCCACTGGAGTCTTGGAATGAGATGGGAGAGTTCTGTGCTGTAAATCCAAGGAAAACAGCAGTAGTGGTAGACCTGCTAGCAGAACAAAGTTCCTTTCCCCAAGAGATCCAAGTGCAGCTTTGCTAACTGCAGCATGACATGACTGCACGTGCACAGAAACACACCTGAATGGAAAACCTACTTTTTCCAGTCAGGAACATACAACTGTAAGGGTGTGGGGTCTGGAAACATTAGCAATGCTAGAATTTTCCTAATTGGAGAAAATCTTTGCCCTACCTACAGGTTTGGTCTTTATACCCCAATACACTACTTGGCTATTTCACTAAGTATTTGTCCCATGTGGTCTTTTCCTGAGTAACTGCAGGGCCAATTGGAGTGTGCAGTGGGAGGCTAAAACACAGACTGTGTCTGTGGACACAGTTAAACCTGCTCAGCATTACTTCCTACAGGATAAAGCTATTTGTTGCTTTTTGTAAAAGCAAGGGAAGAAGCCTCATCACAGACGAGGATGCCAAAGCTCACTGCTTTTTCTGGCTCCCTTAAGCCATCAGCAAGATGCCCTTTGCAGAATGGAATAATCAGGGATCACTTTCTCTCTGCATTCACAGCAGAAACATAATCTACTACATCAGTATTTTTCAGCTTGTTTTATGTCCTTTCACTATAGATGTCTGATATATAAAAAGAATCAAGGCTTACTGCCTAGACAAGGAGCATGTTCTCCTTCAGTGGCTATTGTTTCACTCCTCTTTTCTCTACTGGAGAACTGTGATTTCTCCGTATCTCGGTGTTCTAGCTGCAACAGTCCATGTTTTGGTAAGGGTTTGTTGCTGTTTTTCAAAGCCCATATGAAAACAAACTGATTCTGGTTTGATTTTCCATATCAAAGAAAAAAAATGACAGTGCAGACAATGCACTACTTGTGTTATCTTCAACATCGTCTTCAAAATAGGATGTGTCAGCAAAATTCTGTCTAGCACCTCCTTGTATGCACAGATGGTATGAGAACTGCTAGCAATATAGCTTTGTTTCTTTCTTTCTTTCTCACTTTCTTAGTCTTCATTTTTCATCCTTGCTTTATCATATTTATGTCTTCTGAATTTTTATTGCCGAGCATGTTCATGGTTTTGCATGGCCATTTCTTTATTAGAGAGCTTCAAAACCATCTGCATTATGTCCCTTTCTGTGATGCTTTTCTTTCTAATGTTATTTTTAGCTTCTCAGATTACTTGCAAACCTTCCTTGAGGAAGATGACTTCACTTCCTGGGGCGTGTATTTCACTGAGTCAGGCTGTTGTGAATAGATAAACACTTGTCTATGTGAATGGAGGTGCTTGGCTAGGTAAAAAGCCCTCAATCCATACCAAACTGTGCCTAAGCAACACCAAGTGGTGGCCAGCTATCTCACCTCCTTTCTTCTCTTTGGTCACCTTTGACTTCAGATACTGTTTTCTTGCTTTTAGGGAAATTTTCCAGTGCATTTCTTTTACTAGGGCCTGGCATGAACAATTTTGCTGAAGAATCAGCTTTGGTTTCTTCCATCAATTCTTCAAGGTATTCCCTTTGTGAAAACTGAGATGAGTAATATTTCTTCAGCCTGGCCACCTTTTTCAGGCCCAAGATCACGTACTCAGCAAGAAGTTGTAGCTCCTATGTCCCAAATGTCAGGATTCATCTGGGGAGACAGTTTGAAACAGGCTGACAGAGAGCCAGAAAAAGCACAAAGGTCTGCATTTGAGGGGTTGATTCATAACCTAATCAGTCACTCACATGTAAAACATCTGTAATAATTTATAAAGTTCCTGTATTCCAGCTTAGACACAGTAAACAGATTGTCTCGAGAGAAGACACCTTCTTGAACTTTGGCCTATATAAATCACCTCCAGTAGTGCTCAAGACTTTAAGGGAAAGCAAATGCATGAAAACACACGGAAGCCTCAGGGACTAGACCCCTGCCAGAGCACTTATGCCTTAGGAATCAGCAACACAGAGCTTGTCTTGGAAGTTCCTTGAACACCACTGCTGCTTCAGAGGTGCATGTCTTTGCCTTGGGCTGACCAGCCAGTTTTTCCAATACCATACATATAAAGCATGTGAATGCAACTAAAACCCTCAGGAGGGCAGAAAAAAGAAATCTCTTTAAATTTCTTCTAAATCTTTCAGCTTTATGGTCAAATACAAATCTATACGAGCTTGGTATTGTCATAACCCAGGACTGCATTAACCTCTAAATGAGAAATTCAAACCAATTTAGAGTGTAGCTGCCTCAGTAATCATGTCTAACAGATGGACTCTGAAGGAAACACACGTTGATATATATGCTAGCAAGCTTCAAAGTGACATCACTGGTACTTTGATTTGATTCTATTTCTATCTTCTTGGTTTTCCTAAGGGCTATTGTAAACCAAGTATTCTTTAAAGCATAGGTTTCTATCTTTTTATGGTTAAAATAGGGATAACATGATAACAATCCTTTCATTCAAGGCAACACTGAATGAACTCTAGTCTTGCAATCCTACTCCCTTTTTCTCCCAAGTAATTGCATTAAATAAATTATGTCTAGCTAGTGTTTAGATATTTCCCAGGATGGTATCCTAAACCAATACAGAGGTCTACTTCTGTAAGTCCCTCAATGAAATCTTGCAATTGCAACTTGTTTCAACCAGAAAACTATTATGAAAGAAATAAAGCACTACACTTTGCTGTACTTTACTGTGTACTTTTGAACTGCTTTATGCAAAAAAAAATATCTAGGAGAGATTTTGAACATTAAGGATACTTGAGTCACAGTCCATATCAACAGAGATGTTTTATCCTGCAAACTTCAAGCACACAATAGAGATGTTTCATCCTGTAAATTTCAAACAGTAAGGGGCCAAGTAAAAGCAGAACAACCACCTGTGAAGTGCTGTGTGTGAAGGTGTGCACAAATAAGGGAGGTCTGTCAGAAATGGTCTGTGAAAATTCTTCTCCCCTCATCAACAATAAAGGTAGGACTTCAAGGACAGTGAGACCTACTACTGGGATAAAATTTCTCACTGAAGGTTACTTAAGAAGAAAGTCTTGAAGAGCCAGGCTGTAAGAAAAGCAAGCAAAGCCTGAGAAATTGTAGACAAAGAATACATTTCCAAATGAACTGAAAGAAACCAAGTGCCCCCAGGTTCCCAAATGGCTTTCTCACATGGAGCAGGAAATGCAGCTGTGGGGAGACAGAAGTGAGCTGAATGCCAGTGACTCAGCACACACAATAGCAAGCAAAATTTTGCATTAGCTGAAACAGAGAGGGGAAGTAAGCAAGCAAACAGGCAAGATAAGTACTGGAATTGTCTTTCTTCATACTACAACACAAAATGCAACACAGAAATACCAATATAATTATTGCCAGCAGAGAAGATCCACTGGGTGAAAAAAGATCCAAGCTACCGTTCACCTAAAAATGAGCAGCATGATGTGAAAAACAGTAGTACCTAAACATTTATCAGCTGAACCACATATTAAAGAAGTTTCTTTAACATGAGCCAGGTTTCAAATGGTCTAAAGAAACCATCTGTTCTTAATTTGAAGTGTATAGAATATAGTGCCTTTAGCACAAATTATTTCTTTTTGAAGCAATTTTAAAGTATTCTCAGTGGCAGAATGCAACATCTTTGGAAGAGGAAACAACAAAACATACATCTGGCTACAGGAAACTAGAGAAGAGGCTGCAGCAACACATCATTATGAAGGAAAAATCATTAAGAGCCTAAACCATGTCGTTTTTCTTATGTGTTAGAAGTCAAAGACTAACAGAATGATGAACAGAGACAGGTTACTTCCATAGAAGGATTCTTTAAAATGTGAGATTATCTGTAAGCAAGCTCTCAGGTAAATTTTACCACACAGGTTTCCTCAGGACTATACTTCAAGCCTCCAGCACACAACTGCAGCAACAATAAAGGCAGCAAAGCATCCGCCTCTCCTTCTCAAGGATCCACTTTGCTGAAGAACCACAAGATTTGGACTTTAAAAGAGAGGCTGTGAGAATACTGTGCACACTGACAACACAGCCAGAAGAAATTAAAAAAGAAATGTTGTAAAACGTTCCTTTTTTTTTTTTTTTTTTTTTTTTCAATTTAGTNTTTTTTTTTTTTTTTTGCAACATTCCCTCCTCCTTCTTAAAGTTCACAGAATCACAGAATGAATACTTAGGGTTGGAAGGGACCTCTGGAGATCATCTAGTCCAACTCCCTTGCCAAGGCAGGGTCACTGAGAGTGAATTAACAGGAATGCGTCCAGGTGGGTTTTGAATGTCTCCAGAGTGGGAGAAGTTCAGTGCTACTGAGAGTGTTTTCAGACACGGGCATGCTTACCTGCTACACCAGCAACAATACAAGGCTTAAGAGGCTGTATGCCACTGCAGTCATGGGAGCCTTAGCAGGAGGAGCCTTTGTAGGAAATGGAGAGTAGCAGTTTGACAATATCATTGCAGTGAAGAGACCAACAGTCCATGGACTTTTCAGACATGGATAGATGGAAATGAGGTTCTCTGAATGGGCTCAGGTCTGCCAATACAAAAATATAAAGCCTTCTAACACCCAGGAAAGGAAGCACTATCTTTGCAAATAAAGCATAGGCAAAGCAGTTTCCTGAACAAAAAGGTAAGAAAAAGGTAGCTCACTTTCATGAAAAATTGCCCAGAGACGTTCAGGATGTGAATCTCACTGACCCTTCTGGTAACAGCAACAAAAGACTATCTTTGTGGAAGGAGATGTAGGTCAGAGAGTCCATGCCACAGGGCATGAATGGAAGAAAGCACAGCCTGATTCCACTCTTTGGAAAAATATAAGAATTACACAGCAACTGTGGTGGTGTGGAATTCCTGCCATTCTTTACCCCATTCCAGTACCAATTAAGAATTTGATCACTGGGACTACACACACATTTCCCATGCCCACAGTGTAGAAGGGAATGTGAAATATGCATGAATACAAATTTGCATCTGGGAATATCCAGAGCAATAGATAAGCTATTATAACATCTCAGAGTCAACTTGGAATTTATCACCCCCTCTCTCTTTACCTCTCCCTTTTTAAAGAAACTTACTGCTTCCGCTTTTTAGGTTTTTAGGTATTGAATTTAATACCACAATGAAGTAGATGTTTTCTAGTCCCTGTGGGTGGATGACTAATGTCAAGAAGCAAAACAGTGACATCCAGTTCTGGATGTATAAGCCCAAGCTATAACAGCCAGGGAAGTAATCTCAGGAACAGCACTGGGCCACAAATCTTGAAGGGAAACAAGTAACTGTATGTCCACACTAACAGGTAATGCACAGCTGTCAGAACAGCAGGATAGATCCGAACAGCTAATCCTAAGGACCCCACATCTCATTATATGTTCTAGGAGGTGACATTAGGTTATACCTGACCCTTCAAACTGAACAGCCCCTATAAACATGTAGTTTGAAGCCATTCAGAGGAAAGCTGCAGCACAAACTTGCTTTCTGAACTGTAGCCCCTTACTGAGCAATTAGAAAGGGTCACATCATTCTTCCTCTGTCCCACACAGTTAGCCTTATACATCCATTGACTATTTAAGGAATTTGTTTGGCATGTAGGCTTTATTGCTTGTTAATGCTTGTTACAGGTGCACCAAGCATGGTCACCAGCCACCAAAGGGCAAGGCTACCAGAGCTCTGCATCCCCAGTCCAGCCAGTAGCGAGGCTGAAAACATATTCCCAGGAAGCACACGCACACAGAGGATACATATGCAACACCTATGTATGTATCTGGCCACACAGAGCTGGCCACAGAAGCCAGTGGCCCTGTCCTCCTGCCCTGCCGTGCCTGGCCAAGCAGGATGGAGATCTGTCAGAATGCACAGAATGGATCCCCCTGAGCAGCTGCCCCAGACTGCCAGTCTCACCTGTTGCTGGTACCTGGAGCTGCAGTCCCACTCCAGCTGCTGGCACCCAGACCCACACTCGAGTCCCTGGTGCTTTGGACACACAGACACCCACAACCCATGGTCCCACTCCAGCTGCTGACTCTTGGATCTGCTCACTGCTCTTTCCCACTGCTTCACCAGACTCATGGGACCTCCTACGCATGGTGTGGCTCTGGCTGCTGCACTCAGACATCCCTGTATCCCCAGAACTCAGTCCCTCTCACAGGAAAAGTTGTAGAAAGGGATTTAAAAAAACAAAAAAGACGCTGCACCGGGTATGGCCAGACTAGCACAATGACTGGCCAATTATTTATATACGCCCAACCTCTCTACCCCCTTATTTCTCTTCCCATGCTCACTTTTTTTCAGATCACCTAAACTTCTCCATTTCCCTGCCCTTTGTTCCTCCACTACACATCCTGTAAGTCCTGCATCCTCCTTGGACTTAAGGGCCTATTTCTAACCGCTTTCCCCCTCATTTATAAACCTATGTAATTCTTGGAGTGTCCTGCACAGGGCCAGGAGTTGGACCAGGCCCCTTCCAACTCAGCATATTCTATATTTGACACTATATAAAACTGAGTATCAACTTACATGACCAATTCTTCAACATCTTCCACAGACACAGTGAGAGAGCTCTTCTCAGTTTTCTATTGAGCTAATTAGAAACACACCTTAAGGACATTGACTCTTCATCTTCATATAGCTCTTTTAATACCAGTGAAACACTGCAATCCTGCATAGTAACCTATCAGCACAGTTTGCTTTGGCTTTTTACTCCTCAAAAGAGAGGTAATGATTTCAGGTACCATTACATCTAGCGAGACTAGGGATTAAAATCTTATTTTCAAGAAACTCTCAGGAAGACTCAAGGCTGTGGGTTCCCTGACCACTACTGAACACTTCATTCATAGTCTACTCAAGTTTACAGAGGAAACGCTATGCCTACATTTTTTTCCAACCTGGAAGATTTGGGAACAACTCCAGCCACTCCAAGACTCAACACTGCAGCAGCCCATCAAGCGGGTAAAGGGAGTTGCAGTGTAAGGTTCTCCTAACTCTTCATCAGCAAAACAATGAACAGTTAGTTCCAGTTAAAACATCATGGCTTGGCCTGATAGATAAAAAAAAACCCTAGTAAGACCACTGAATAAGAATCTGGAATTCTTGATTTCCTGTTTTAAAAGGAATCTATTTTCTACCAGGACCACCCTTATGCTATATTACAATTACTGGGTGCATTACTGTACATCAGTTATAAATATCACAAAAATTGATAAAAGGAAAATTGCAATACTTAGTACTGCATAGAAATGGCTTGTTTATATACTCTCTTGTTAGCTGCACCCACAGAAAATATTACATCAGTGCAGTGGATATTAAAAAGAACCTCTTTTAACAGCTCCACACAAATTCAGCTCAAAGTCTGCCACTCTTCATGCTGACTTGCGAACCAAACCAGCATGCAGACCTCCTGAATTCAGTGTTTCCTCTAAAATGACCTTAAAAATATCTTCACATTTAAGTTACTTGTGATAACTGTTTGCTGTTTATGGATTTTCAGTTGTTAGGCTCAGGCCCTCAAAGCATGAAACAGATGACTATTTAATAAAAAGTAAGTTCAGGAGAAAGCAACATTGCTATGCTATTCCCAGGCCATACATGTCCTCTACTAGGAGATGCAAGAGAGGGATTGAGGATTTTACCAAGTTCTGGTTGCCTGCAGTGGTAGCAGAGGCCTTCCTTTAGCCACTCATGAGAGAGGGAGATGTTTTCAGCCAAATAATCGTACCTCCTGTAAAAGCAATTGAACAGGAACATGGTCTTCTGACATAGTTATTGGCCTTCTCTGGACACCTTCTGGCTTCCCCTTTTGGAGAAAGCTTGCTGGAGGAAGTACTTTTTTGTAATTGTCTGGTTATTTCTGAGCCAAAATTAAAGGATGTACATAAAGTTACGGAAGGGCAAGATGTCCTATTTTTGTTGTGTCTAAATTTTCACTTTCCCTCAGAAATATAACACCAGTCTAAACCCAAGTTTTGCACACAAACAATCCACTCCAACACAAGCTGATTTAACTGGGATGCACTGAAGTGCTGAGCTGTTTAAGTAGTCTGAAATCCTCTGTTATTTCTATGCAAATATAAACATAGAGACAGAACATCTTGTCCTTACTTATTTTGTCTAGGAGATGAGACACACCAGCAAAGTTCTTATTCAATTGTTATTGTAGGACACAAGGAAGAGCAGGCACTTTATGATTATCTGCATAGCACAGATGAGATGAATTACCCCAGCATTAGCAAATTCTTGTATCTTCTTTGTACTAGCAGAAATTCCTTTGAAGGAAAGAAATTCACAGGAAAGCCACATTTTACCAGGTAAGAACATTACATGCAAACCCATATCTACCAGCAACTTCGTGCTCTGAAAGACAACTCATGCATTTTGAAAAAAGTTATTTATTTTCACTGCTTTAATCTCTCTACTGTAGTGTTAGCACTTAACATAAGCATCCACTCTTCTACTGTCCTATTTACAATCCATTGAAATGTATACTCTACAAATACAATACATATTTTCAGAAATGTAAGGAAAATGCACAATTTGGTAAGGTTTAAAAAAGTGACACACATCTGTACAGGATCCTCAAATCATCCAAAAAGTAAAATTTACAAGGCAGTATCCACACAGCTATGTAAGGGCAGGTGCTACAGTGACAAAGCAGCAAACTTGCTAATACAATAAAATACAGAAAATTAAAGTGTTTTGGGGCACCAGATAATACACTTAGTACCGCTGAAGTTGTAAATTTAGAAATACCCATATTTCTAGAAACACGTAACTGCAAACCTGGAGAACGTTCTGAAAAATATTAAACATTATATACATATGAGGTAAATGTACCTTGGTCTTTTAAGAGGTAATTTGAGTTTAAAGCAACTGATATGGTGAAGGGGTTCTTGTTTGTTTGTTTTTTAAACACAATGATTAACACCTTGCAATCATTTCAATGGCACAGTATAAACGAGGAACTAACCAAAAGGTGAATTTCATGGCAATCACACTCAGAGCCATTACTGAAAAAAATAAAATAGCCTCTTACTTCATTTGACACCTTCATGTCCCCGTACAGTCAATCCCAATGTCTTTACCTATATACAAAGTCTTTCTTAGGATTACAAGCGGAACCACTGGAGGGTGACAGTGTGTCATACTTGGAAAGTCCGCTTGAGAAACATCCCAGAATTCCAGCTTTTAAGGTTGGAAGGTCCCTGAAGAATTCCAGCATTTCAAAAATGACATTTTAGGCTTTTTAGCATCAGATCATTTCCAATGCTACTTGTTCTCCATGTCCACATCCACCTGGTCACAAGTCTGTAAACCAAACTGAGGCTTCAATGCTACTAAAATGTAAAGTTGATTAAATCCACAAAACTTAAGTGAATGTATAATGTACGTAATATTTACAATAAACATTTGCATCAGTATTAATCAGAAACTGTTTTGGTATATACTTGAAATGATACAAAATTAATATTTTGAATGCTAAAATATTTTGGTCCCCCTGGATTTCCAAGAGCAGATCTGGTGATATTACAATCTTAATTTAAAAAATACTTATGTGTACCTGTGTCCATATATATAAGATATGATCTTACACAGGTAACATTTAAAGTTACATAATATATACAGACACAGCCTTTGTAAAAGGTGTTCAGTTTATATAATGGAAAAGAAGAACAAAGCTTGAAGTTGTGGTGTCAGAACTGAGGATACATATAGCTCTATTCAGAATTTTCCTGTTCTGCAGCCCAATGTGAATAATAAGGTTGTTCTAAAATACTGTTCCTTATGTCACACACTGTGTCAAGCATCCTTCTGCACTTTGTTTTTGCAAGCTTTATTACAAAGTGAAATATTAGAACAAAGTAAGAGGAGTTGCTCACACTTTAGGAGAATGGCAACTTGCAGGTGGCTGAGACAACGTAACAAACCACTGCACAGTCAGCAGAATAATCTGTGGGCCATGATGCTGTTCAGCTGCTGTAGATCCTCTTTAAAATGACACAGAACTGTCCCTCACTTTAGGAAATTAAACATTATGCTGATAAGGTTTTGTGGGTGCTAAATAAGCCACTGAAAAAATTGTTTTATGAATTATACTGCAATCTCATGTTACCATCAAGACTACTATGGAGATCAGAGGCATGACAGTAGCCTGATGTTTCTGAAGGATGAACTACACCATTTGTATCTGTGGTAAGGACCCAACTACATCTATGAAAACTTCAAATGTAATAAAAGTTAAAAAGTTAAATTGCTAGATAGGAAGCCTAAGACATTTAGCATGGAGACACAATAAGGCCTACTTTGAGGCTGACCTGTTTTCTTTAAATACCTGTTCAGATAAAGCGAACCGTTAGAGAGGCATGCCAAGTAGATAGGCTTGGGAGTTAAGTTATATTCAAACACTGGTTAGATTTTAGAAAGGGGTTCTTCCCCCAGAGGGTGGTTGGGCACTGAACAGGCTCCCCAGGGCAGTGGTCACAGCACCAAGGCTGACAGAGTTCAAGAAGCATTTGGACAACACTCTCAGGCACATGGTATGACTCTTGGGGATGGTCCTGCACAGGACCAGGAACTGGACTTGATCCTTTGGATCCCTCCCAACTCAGCATATTCTGTGATTTTTTTTGCACAGTCATAACTGAAAAACTCTGTGGTGCACAGCTGTCCATGTACACAAAGGCATACTGACATGAAATAATTTTTAATTCAGCTTTGACTGATGGAGGCCTGAAGCACAATTAGCCTGACTGACAGATAATGCTAAACAAACTTAAATGTGACAGCTGTATGCATGTTTAATCCTGTTTTCTAAGAACTTCCCTTATTTTAACTTTTTCTCCTGTCTTCCAGCATGAGTAAACTTACGTATGACTCTTGGGGTATGGATCCCTCCCATATTTGCAGTTCAGTCTCTGAAGCTCTGTAATTCCCACATCAATCAAACCCATCTCCAAGCAGGCAACATGAATATGGAAATACGCCAAAATTAATGAAGTGCAAAGGCTTATCTTGGCTAAGGCTTAAGTGACCTCTGTAGCCTCTTCTTACCAGGCCCCACTCATCTTAGTGCTTTGGCTACCACACACCATTGAAGAGAACCGCTGCCACCAGCTCCGTGACAAACCCTCAGTGGGCTGCATGCTGAGGGATGAGAGAGAGGCAAAGGTAACATTGCCATGTGTGTTGCATAATAGGATGGGTACTGGTGTGTTCTGGAGAGTGGGAGGTTGGGTGGCATATTAATTGCCAGCATATTTATGTACTGAAATACTATGGACTGCTTTGGGTGTTGATGAAACCAAAGGTCAACCAGACTCTTCCTAAAACTGAAATTAAAATATCCTGGTAACGGCAGTTTTTTAAAGAGAATTTTCTATATTAATTCTTCCAGTCCCCTCTAGAAGTTGTATACTTGGGCAAGAAGCTATTCAATTTTTAGAGGCGTTTGTGAAAATCTTGTGATACCCTTAAAATCTCAGGGAAATCTTGACTAAAGCCATACATATTCTTCTGTGTTCTTATGACAACACAAGCCACCATAAGCTTTGTTCTTCTAACTATGAAGAGGATTGCTGGAATCCTCTGGTATTTGTATCCAAAGACCTGCAGCTCACCACTTTGTGTAGCTCACCACTTTGTGCATGAGGCACACACAACATATATGCACATAAAGTTTATAAGCAGCTTTGAACTTTCTAGTACAAAAGCCCAAATACCTTTTCTCTAATTACAGGTGCACTTAATCCTCATTTAATTGCAAATACTGTTCTTTGAGCCTTAAGACTCAGCAGAACTGCACAGAAAAAATGCTTTTCATATTTGATTTAATGAAGCAAAGTCTCCCTTAAGAACACTTTACTTTTTGCTACTTTTCTGAAGTAGAAAGGTACTTCAAGCATTTTAGAAGTACCACTTGATTAAAAAAAAATCTACATAATTATGACTCATAACTCGACAATTACAAAATATGACAGTGAATTTACTAGCTTACATTATTTAAAACTCCTACAGTGGTTTCAAGAGTCAGATTTTGGTAAAATTAAAAGTATTTCATGAATTATGTACTCACTGAAACAAGTGAGAGTTAAATCTTAGCAAGGCAAAGAATTTTTTACTTGTATTTTTGAAACAAGAAGTACCAAAGGCTTTGTACGTTCCTACTGTTTTGCATTAAAAGACTCAAGAGTGGCACTTACTGGTGTGATACAATCTATTTTGAAGGCAATGTAATGTTCTGAAAAAGTGGAAAAAACCCAGTAATCATGTATAAAGTATAGTTGCATAAGTTATGTTCCCACAACTGAATGAGGTCAATTTGTAAGTCAAGGTCAGAATCCAAAAGATACACCACCTTAAGAGCTAGCAAAGTAGACTCCAATAGTACATTCACAATCTGAATCAAGGAATTGAGACAGTGGTTCAGAATAGTCAATGTACCAGCCAGGAATAAAGTTGCTTAAAGAGCCATCAATGCAATCTATAACAATATAATGAACCAGTTTCATTTTAGAAGTGACCTCCTACTTTTAGCACAGTTAACTAGTAAAGACCAGTTATCCACTTTCCAAATAAAAAATTACAGGTTAATAAAACTAGACTACAAGATGTTTTTGTAAGTAACCTGGGAAAGAGGTTCATAGTGCACAGAAAGGACCCAACACAACTGTTTAGCACATCCACAAAAATCCTAATAAGTGACGTTCCTATGAAGTACTAAAGGCAGCAATATCCTTCTGTTCCCCCAGTGAGGTAGAACAATTAACCTTCTTAACATGCCACTCTGGTGCAGATACAGATTTTTACAGTGTTCTTCGGTAGCAAATCCAGGATTACATCTTTATCCCCTCCTGTTGACTAAGTTGCGATAATGTTTTCTTAATGCGCAAAGCTGTCAGCCGGGCAGCTCCATTGGCATACCAGCATTCCCGCATAATTTTTGCCATTACTCGTAATGCCTGCAAAGACAAGACAAGTTCATTATATGCACTGCTGTTCTGCCTTAGCCTCCTCATGCATTTCTGAAGTCTACTACCAGGACTACAGCTGCATGGAAGAGTGTGCTGTTTGAAAAAAACCCAAACCAAAACAATGAATTCTTATTTATAGAAAAGTAAAACTCTCTAAATACTGTAGAGCAAACCCAGCAGACTTTTTGCCCATGAAAAAATATTTAATGAAAAATTAGTAGTTTGTCTGTAACTGTTTTCTGAACTTTCGCATTAGACAAGAATACACTATTTTTATTGTACCTCCAGTTAAGGAGTAAGTTCAATGTAGAGCAAATAAGTTTATCAGCTCTCTTCTTCAAATTGAAGCTCCGTGAGGAGACTGAAATTTTTTAGAGCCTTTTTATCCTTTTAACAGCCATTCTTAGAAGTCTGTGAATGTTACTGCACAAGTAACAAAGCAAATAACAAAAACCAAAGACGAAATAAAGTAACAGCTCTATGTTCCAAAATTTTAGACTGAAAACTGTATTATATTGAGATAGTAAGTTATCAGGATTGAAATGCCATCATTTAAAAAAACAACTCCACAGTTTGTTGGTGCATATCGTTGCCTTTCTCTCCTTTCTGTGTTCTCTTGCCCAGTCTCTTATATCAGGCCTTCACCAATGTGAATGCATTCATTTCACACGTCATGACCTAGTTCCCTCTTCTATCTAATGTAAATCATATCTTTCCAATCTCTTACTCCTCCTGTAGCCTACCACAGCTGCTCTCTAAGCTGTGACGCAGAAAGCTCTGGTTCTAGCCCTACCTGGATTCCCAGCGCAATGGTATGGAATATTTCCTCGGTCCAGTTTGGGTCAGATGTTCCAGCTCTATTCCCTCTCATGCTCTTGTCCACCCCCAACCCACAGGAGAAGTGGAGAATGCCTTGAAGCTGGGTTAGCATCATTCAGCAACAGCTGAAACATCAGTGCGCTATCAAACTGGTTTGGTCACAAATCCAGAACATGGCACCCTACAGGCAGCTAGGAAGGAATTTAACTCAATCCCAGTTAGATGCACTGCTGTACAATTTATTTGCTTCCTGTATAATAGAGTTCAGGCTAGCTCTAATTTACATTAGCATCACCTGTGCTTCACAGGAAGGGATCCTAGAATTCTCCATGCAGGGTTAGCTATTAATTTTCATGGAAATATATTTAAATAATAATGTCTAACCAAGGAACAATGACATTTAATAAAACCACAATGATCAGAACAAAATTAAGTTCTCCTAGAAGCCAGCCCTTCTTCCTTCAACAACAAGCACAGTTTTTAAGCTATTGAAATCACTAAAAGCTCTAGTGTCCATTAAAGCAGCTTTAGCAAGGTTAGTTAATACCTCACAGCTCTGCCATCTGTTTGGAATATTGGGCCTTAACTTCTGCTCACATACAACTTTCCTCATTTCTTCAACAGAAGGATCTGAAGGAACAAGGTCATAGTATGGCAACTGGTAATCTTCGTGGATTCCTGTAATAGGTTGAAAAAACCTTTATTTTAGCTGATACTAAAATATATATTCTTCACTTTTTATGTGTTGCTTAGCAGTACCCTACCAGTTTTTGGGTTTCAGTTTTAAAAGTTACATTACAATGACTGACAAATAAATAAATAAAATCTTTACCCATACCTTGGGAGTGTTTACATTACCCTTAAGGATAAAATTTATAAAATTAGAAGAAACGTCAGCTATGTCAAATCTTTCATATGCTATACTAAAGACATGCTTCTTCAGAGCATATAATTGATAACAGCATGCTTCATTTTCAATAAGGTAAAGATGTTATCTGAACACATTACAGCTAGCTCTTATGTGTGATTGCCCCTTGCTCAAAGAACATTTCTTCACTCTATGTAAAGTTTGGGGAAAAAAAAATAACATAGACAAGAGTATTTCCTATTTTCTTCAACAGGTATGGGTCATCAATTTAGAATGAGGTTGAGTAGACCAGTCATCACTTACAGGATTAACAGTCAGAAAGTCTGAGACATACTAGCTATTATCTTGCACTGTTTTCAGAACCTAAATACGTTTAAGCAAATTACTTAAAATTCCTTAGCCTGTCCAATTTTGTAAAGATTGCCACGTACCACCAATCGAACATCGCCGAGCGATTTCCCAAAAGACTAATCCCATTGCATAGATGTCTGCTCGTTTGAATGACTCAAAATGTTTCATATTTATGGAATCATCTAGAACTTCAGGAGCCATGTACCTGTTTGCAATAAAAAAAATCATTTCAGTTTTATAGACACTAGAAGCAGAGAAAGTTCAGTACTACTGATCAGCTCAAAACCAAATTAAAATACTTATGCTTCATTAAGGTTATCCCATCAGAGACCTTTCAAATGCAAAGGGGGTAAGTATACTGAGAGGAACCATCAAAGAAATGGTGGGAATAATTAAAATGTGAAACGATAAACAAGTAGAGCCATAAACCTGATAGACATAGGATAACAGACACAGTGAGAAAGACCACACATTTCCAGTTGCTAATTGATAGGTTATTAAGGAACTCCAGGTGTAGCTTTAGAGAAGCCCAGTCTTGACATTGTGACTGCTAATAAACGGGAAACAAGAGGACTGTGGGTCTTCAAGAGAGGCCTGTGGGACTACACAATACTTATCAAGGAATGTTTGGAAGAAAGGGAACAGAAGTGGGGCAATAGATAGAAAAGAGTAGCAAAGGGGCCAGTTGGATAAAAGGTTGCCAGTCTGTACATGGTCATCAATGTACCCTATTTTACTAAATCCTATATCTTCTTGTGCAATCTCACTCTCAACCCTGTGTGCATGTGTTCTCTAAGAACTATGTGTCAGCAACTGGAGGCAGGCAGGAGTGAATTCAGGTCTAGCAACTGGAAGGGGACAAGGGATGAAGTTGCTGCTGGGCCTGGGATCACAGCAACTAGAGAAAAGGAGGGTCTCAGCATCAGCAGCTGAAAGGGGAAATGCAGATCCTAGGAGCACATATCCACAGGTCTTAAGAGCACAGTTCTGGAGCTACTGTGGGGGGATCAGTGTGAATAAATTCTGGGCCAGCAACTGTAGCCAGACAGCAGAAGGAACCCCTGGTGCCAGCAACTTGAGTAAATGAGGGTCTCTGCTTCAGTCACTCAAGTGGGACTATAGGTCACAAGGTTCACAGTCACATCTTACATATACCACCTACAAGGGAGAACAGGGATGAGAAAAGCAGAGTGTCTTCCAGCACCAGCAGTTGGAGTGGGAATCACAGGTCTATTTTCCTGACTGCCAGCTGCTAGGGTGGGTCAGGCGTTTTTTATCTTCCCAAACTTTGTACGCATGGCTGCAATTCTCTAGCAAACTTCAAGCTGCTCTAGCCAGCAACTAGGTGACCTAGGGAGGAATGTCTGACAGAGGGAGGGCCCACGCTGGTAGTTGAGGGCTTCCACACGTCTAGGTGTGCATCATCTGTTTGCTACTGTGCAGTAATCCAGCTGGTGACTAGGAGGCCCATGGAGCACCAAAGAGGGCATTAGACACAGCAAGTGTCATATGGATGGTTGAGGGATTCATAAACATGCATGGACTTGTGAGGCTGCAGAAGGGAGTGTGTGCTTTTTAGTAACGAAGTTCAGTCCTGATCAGCTGGAAAGAAGGAGACTTGGCTGTCTATACTTATGTTTTATACAAGTTCTGACAGTGTTTTATGTGGGTGTTGAAGACAGCACATGGTGCATAGCAATCTGTGTAATCAGCCCTGTCAGTACTGTATGTGTCTGTGTATGACTGGTTGTACCACAAGAAAGAAAGAAGCCACATCCATGGGCCTCAGATCAGCAGAGCCCCAGCTCTTTGGGACACACCAGCTGGGCTCCAGAGGGTAGGCAGGAGTAAGCCCCAGTCCCTGGAATCTGATAACTTATAGCAGCCACTTAAAACAACCCCTACCAAGACTAGAGAGGGAATAGATGGAACATTCTGGTTAAAAAAGCAGCATTGTTAGAAATTCTTTGAGAACAAAGGCTCCCTACCATTGCAGTAGCTGATTTTTTGCCATAATAGTAAATCCTGTTTGGGTTACACATTAACAACTGTGTTCACAAGTTTACATTATCAATATTTCCCACAACAACAAAAAAATCTGACAAACTTTCAACTGAGAAACAAAGACTGAAAACTGGTCATGGCATCCAAATGATTATTACCTTCTTTAGTGACTAAGCCTAATGTGGGAATATCAAGCAAAATGTCAGTGTGGGCCTTACTGTGAAACCTACTGACAGCAGCATCCCCACTGGCTGCTGGAAAGAACAAATGGTATGTGCTGCATCAGGTCAACATCAGTTGTAGTACTGCTCTCTCATACTGGTATGGCTCTGGCAGCTAAATCCAGTATGTAATGTTTAGCAGAGTTCAGTGTGTTTCTCCACATCACTGCCCCACTAGTCTCAAGCTGGCATATTAATGAAGCAGGCAAACAATGGCATCAGGGCTTTGGAGAGCACAGTTGACTGGTAAAAGAGCAACACATATAGATTACTGGAGCAGAACACAGCATCTGCAACAACCACAGAAACCTAGGCATGATTTCATTTAATCACATAATACTAGAGTTTTCTTTCTTTTCCAGTACCAGGGATGGTAGGCCAAATACAAGACACACTACTTAAAATAAATTTTAGGACTATCAGAGCTTTCAGAACTCTCTCAGCACTATTGTGTCTTACAGAAATTATACAGATACAAAGAAGCAAGGGCTATAAAAAACCACAACCAGTAGCTGCATCTGTTCTAACTACCTAGAACTTCAACAAGATTTGCTGACATGAGAGTTCTAAGGCACACAAATTCCTCACAACTGATAAACACAGCAGAAAGCAGAGGACAACTGGCTTAATTAGAATGTAAGGTTTACTTTGACAGTATTTATTAAATGGAAGCTGAGTCCGGTTAAGTTTACATGTCACAGGCTTTGATATGGACAAGACTCACATTGTTCTGGTCCACCATATTAAAAAAAACATTTAAATCAAGAATGCAAGACTGTGGCGAGTGTTTGAATGCTCTCCAAGGATTTTGCATTAGTGGATACTCTTGTGGTATTTCATGTGCTTGACCATATAGTCACCAGCTTGGAGCCTAGCAGAAAGAATATTTAATCTATCTTAAGATCACATGGGGATAAGAATGATGGACCTTAAGAAACGCCAAACTAAAAATCCCAACCACAGTGCAACAGGTCAGCCAGAATCACTTAAAAGAGTAAAGGAGACTGTCTGAGCTTCTGTAAATCAACCTAAGGACAAGGGTTTTAACAGGTAAAACCATAAGAGGCCTGAATGTGGCAAAAAATCCCTCCCTTCCCTCACTGTGACTTCCACTGAATTTATTGGCAAATTGACCTCTCACCATGATCCTCCATCAATGCATTTAGATTGGTTCTGGCTTCCATATCACCGGATAGTGACTGACTGCTCAAAAAGTCTGAGAGATTATTGCTGGAAGAAGAGAGGCGAAAGGCAAGTAGGTCATCTAAGTGAGATTAGCAGATGAGCCATTCATGGCTGTTAGACAAAAGGGAGAGAAGCAGGCATCTCCTTTCAGCTTATGTATTGGAAATGCATTGCTTGCCAGAAACAGTATTTTAGGTTCTGCAGAGAGCTACTCTACAGAGACTAACTCTGACCTTCTGAAAAAGGACCTTCTGAAAAAGTATAATTCAAGAATGAAAGCATGTCTACAAAGTTTACAAATTATGTTGAGCATGGTCTTGCCAAACTTTGGGTGCCTGCTGACCTCTTTCTCCCAGCCCTTTTAGTCCAAAAGCTCAGAATTTCTTGTACAACATATAGGAAGCTTGGTGTCATCAAACAGGACCCATAAACAACGTGTTGAGTGTGACATCTCCATTCATCAAGCCTGTACTCCACAAGTTAGAATTCTGCTCGTATGTGGTTTATGTAAAGTTCAGAGAAGCACCCATGTAGAGGAAGAATTTGCTGCCAAACTTCTTTTGAACACAGCCTATTTGGGCTACCAAAAGTAACAGCCGGGCCACACTTCTAAAAGAAATAAAAAGAGAATGAGAATGAGGGGTTTTTTACTTGCCTCAGGGAGTGAGAGAGGGATTCTATTTCCTTCTCAGTTAAAGCTCACGTTCCCTGCTTTATGCTGCAGGCTGAGCTGTGAAAGCACAGTTCACACCCTCTGGTAAAGCTAAGCCTCTGAACAGAAAAGAAATAAAGTCAGAAAATTCAGTCAGAAAGAAGGATCATCAGTTTGACTCAATAGCTCAATCACTTACACAAGAGTGAGTTTGCTTGCTTCCTAGACCATGTATTTTCACAACAATCATAAGAAAACCAAACTTTGTTAAATCCCCCTGAACTTGTACACAGAGCTTCCATGTGCAGAAGAGCTACTAGCAGTAGCAATCAATGGGAGCTGAAACTGTCATTGAACAGGTAAGACTATGAACTGTACTATGAAAAATTAATCAGAGGTGCAGTTACTTACCTAAGAATGCACAAGAGGGAGGAAGAGGGGACCAAGCCTTTTACAAGAATGAGCAATTTTCAGAGGTAAAAATGACTAATGTCTTTAAAATGGGAAACAGATTAGTCTTGCTGCTGCTCACTACAGCAAGAAAGAGTTGCTACAGCTTTACCCTTGTGAAGAAACATATGGCAGATGAAGAGGCAATTTAATAATGCCTATGCAAGAAGAGATCTGGCAAGTGGAATCTACAGACACAGCTGAAAGGATGCTGTCAGCAACGACTAGACTAAAGAAAGTAACTGATCTGTACATATCTTTTCTTGGCATGTAGGTATAGCAGAAAATACAAAAATCACATGTGGTATGTGCCCTGCATGCAGCTAAGCTTGCCATGACAAATTCCAAAGTAAGCCTGCTGTTTCACTACCAATGATTACTAGAGATTTTGAGAAGGAATAATGCCCAGCACCTTGTAATATAGTAGTAGCTCAGAAAATAAATCTTATCTGACCATTTGTGTGGTATTTTTAAAACTGGCAAAGGACTAGTACAGCAGAGCTTTAGAACAAAGCAACTTCAAAAGTATAACTGCCAGAAAAATAAGTTTTCAGTACATGTTCTAAAAGCTTTACTTCACTGAGCCTTAAAGTAATATTTTGGGGTTTTTTCATCCCAAAAAGACACAGCTCAAGGGGCATCCTAATTTACTGCAAAACCCCAACCCTCCCCTGCAGTATCGCTCACTATAGAGATATTAAAAAAAAAAAAAGAAAAAAAAAAGATTTTTTTATATGTGAACTGGAGATTGGGCAACACCAACACAGAATCTTCTCCAACATGGCTAAGCCATATAGGCTTGGCTGTCACACGTTTCTTCATGACCAGTGTCCAAACTTCAGTGTGACATACCACTGAACCTTTAGGCATCAAAAGAATAAAAAGTTCCCCATGTCCACAATGGTTGTTATGGTTCACTGTTAGTACTACTATCTCTGTATGCTATATAGCTGCACAACTTAATAAAGGAAATTTGTCTTCTCTGCAGAACAGCTTCCAGTTATTGTTGTCTGAAGGTTCAGCAATGATAAATTACAGCCAGTAAGTTTAATTGCAATTTGCTGATGGAGTTAAACAGTTCCAAATTCTTTTAAGGGCATGAAAAACCCTTATTTCCAAGTGCAAAAGTAGGCTTTTAAGAGAGTATATTGCCTCATCCATCGACGATTCTATCTATGCATTAGATGACAAAGAGGACTGCTGTTTTAAGTTCTCGTATTTCTCTCAAAACTGTGATTCCAAGAAAGCCCACATCCAAGACTCTGTACCTTCTATGTTCTACCACACAGGCTTCATACTGAAAAAACCCCAGCTTTTTACTTTCACTGTCAATATCCTGTCTTACACTCCTGACTGACTGGGCTGCAAGTAACATTTCCATGCAACACAAGGAAAGAATAAAGCACTGAGGTCTCTAAAACCGTCAGTCATGAAGTCTCTTATTTAATACGTACTCATACACTACAATATTTTGCAAGGTTTCAGTATTTTATACGTATCAACATTTAATATGCTTTAAAGTGCTTCTGTCTTAACTAAAATAGCAGCTGGCAAGGAAGCGCCTAGCAACTCTACATGCCATTACATTTCCCTGCTGCTTATATGGATATCAACAAAACCCTATATGGGACAAGAAAAACCAAAGCACTCTATTATAAAAGTTGCCTGTCACATCACATGAATGATTTTACCTTTTTGTTCCCACTCTGTGGTTTGGGGCAATATCAATTGTGTCTGTAGCTGAATCGTGCCTAACTGCCAATCCCAGGTCTGCAATGCAGCATGTTCCATTCTTTTTCACCAATATATTTTTTGATTTCAAATCTCTGTGGGCAATCGCTGGTTTGCCTGGAAGGGAAAAACCAGAAATAACGTATCTGTTAAAAAAACCAAAACCAAAAACCAACCAACCAAAAAAAAACCCCAAAACCCCCCAAAACCCCAAACGAACCAAAACGGACTGCTTTTATTCTAAGTCTGGTGTAAATTTTGTTTGAAGTTACAGAATTCTTTCCAGTTCTGACATTTTATGTGCATCAAGATAACTCCTGAAATTATTCAGTGTGGATCGTCTGGCTGTTTGGCAAAGTGCCTCACACATTTACTATATTACACGACCCCACTGCTCCTTTCCCTCTTCCTGCAAGTATTTACAGCACACATATATTACTCACCACAAAAAAGTTTCTAACATCTCTGGAAATAAGACACACAGTGCTGTCTCAACTCAAAGATAAGAAGATACTACATGCACCATTAGTTGGTGCCTTTCAATAGGTGTTTTGTAGGAAGGATTGTTACATCACAGTGCCATAGAAAGGAAGGCAAAAAGCCTTCCAAATCAAGAAGTTCTATGAATTGAGAAATTATCACATAGTAGAAGGAGCTACTGATGTATCATATAAGAAAACAAAAAAACCCAAAACCCCAAAAAACAAACAAACAAAAAAACCAAAAAACCAACAAAACAAAACAAACCCCACCCAACCAGTAGTATCCACATGACAAGCTGAATAATTGTAAGATTACCTTGTGTGCCAACAATTTCCATGTGCAGATGAGCAAGACCACTGGCAGTGGACAAAGCTAACTTTATCATTCCTTCCACTGTTACTGTATACCTGTTTAGGTAATCAAACAGTGATCCATGCTCATGATAGTCTGACACCAACCACAGCTGAGTCCATGTACCATTGTCTGCAAAATAACACTGGCATGAGTAACACATATACACACACAAAAGATCAGTGAACCATATATTCCACTCTTATACAATGCCTATGAAGTACAAATTATGTTTTGCAAGTAACCTCAGCAAGTTAGACTCTTGAATCTTTACTTCTATCCCTGTAACACTTAAACACCTCTGATATGGGCCAGAAATACAACAGGAGACTTTCTCCACGGCTTAATAAGTATTCTTTTATTTAAACTAGAAGACAAATCATGGAAAACTGATGTCACTAATTCTGAGGGGAATATTCAGAGTAAACTATTCAGGTTACTAGCCAGGCCTTGCCTTTCTCTAACTTCTCTGCTAGAGAGGGAGGGCAGGGAACAGTGCTGAATGCATGACAAAAAACTAATCTTGCCACTATCATTCTAGTACAATATTGTCCAGGCTAACCATCCAAAATAATAAAAGAGAGTGTTTCAAGCTTTGCTCCCTAATTTCTTTAGCCTTCCATAACCCACCCACCCTCAGTCTGGGGAACAATTTCCACAGTTATCAGCAGCTGGTGGATTTTCCCTCCTGGAGCAGAAACCTACAAGCAGTAACTGGACATAAGACTTTAAGAAAAAAGTTAAATCCCACAGCTAGTGACCTCTAAATTGTGGGTCAAAATTAAGGTTTCTAGGAGACATAAGAGTAAAGAAATAGAAAACCAGTTTGCTATATGACTTTTCATTGAATTATGAAAAACAAGACAAGCTATAATACATGTGTAGATATCCCTGGGCGTACATTTGACAGGTAAGAACTTAATTGTTCACATTGTTAAAATAGTGGACACAAAATACCTTCAAGCCACACAGGGAAGACTACTAAAGGAATACAAATCAAGAGGGACAAGAGTTCTTTTTAGTCTAAGAAGTAGACATACACCCAGAGAACAATCCTGCCACCAAATAGGTTTTCCAATTTTGTTTTGTTATAAAAGCAACTCTCCTGTGGCAGACCTGAGAAGTATTTTTATAGCTAGCAACTTTTGTAGAAGAGTCTTTCATCTCTTTAGAAGATTAGCTATCCCACAAAATATTTCAGCTGGACTTCTATCCTGAATTATACAGCCCCTATGCGCTCAGAACAAGTGAGAGTATTCAGCAGAAGTCAAAAAGATGTTTCATTATGTGGTAGTCCCTAAGGATTATCAAAGAACTAAATATGAAGCACATGAAGCAGAGAAGTAAATTCAGAAGTTAGTTCCTATCATAAACATGCTGAAAAATGTTTAGTTTCCAAAGAACACACTTGCTGCCCCAGAAAAGCCAGAGGCACAAAACACCTGGTCTACAAATTGACAGAAACTACTTTTATAGAAGCACTTATCTTTAACTAAATGGTTCAGTGAGGCTGGGAAAACCTGCAAGCATCCCTTTTATTTGAATGTTCCTAGGGAGGCCAGTGAGGCCACTAAAAATAATCTTAAAAACCCCCATATTAAAATACCTCCAAATACTTCAGAGCAGGGAAATAAAAGACTAATCTACATTCAAACAATTCCCATAATGGAAAGAGAATTCGGCCTTTGATGTTCACAGAACAGTCAACTAAGTTGTTAATTTAAACAGGCAAAGGAAAGCAGTCACCTGCTCTAACTTGTAAAGGACTGTTAGAAAGCTACTATTGCAGCAAGAAGTCTTATAATATGCCCAGAGAAGACATGCCCAAGTTGTTTTTTTTTTTTAAAGAATAGAAATTAAATTAATTAATTTAATAAATTAATTAAAATTAAATATTTTTTAAAGATTTAAAAAAAACCCAACCCTCTCTTCAATTCTCTTGCTACTTTGCAGGATTCAAGCATGAACTCATAACTCAGCATAGTACTAAATTTTTCCACAGAAAATTATGGTCTCTGAAAAGACAATCCAACAGTAATAGCTTCACTAAACCAGTCTTATAGACCCATTAGAAACAGGAATGAGTTCACAGGCACATAAAGAGATACTCTCAAATACATATAGCCAAAGAGCTCCAAAGAGCCACACAAGTTCAAAGTAAACTAACTAAATCACTTCAGAATATTCTCTTTACTCAGTTTTATTCTACTTCTTTACAAGTTATGATCCTACATTGCTTAAAATAATCCTCTCCTAGCCATTAACACCATACACACTTGCTTGGTCCTATATTTGAATTATTCTCCTATTTCTTATGAATGGGAGACCAGAGCAGGTATCTAAACTAGACACCAAAAAGCAGAGAAATTGAATTAATTTTAATTAGTCTACCAGATGTATTGTATTTATATAGCTCCTTAAAAAATGTCAGATTCTGAATAATTATCATTGCTTTAAATCAAGACTATAGTGTCTTTGCATAAAGTTCCCCCCTCTTAATTCTACATGCCCACCTAAGAGGAAAATATGCTGCTGATTACAGACCCTTCTACTTCAGTTTTATCTTATTTATTACCTGCAAGGCTTAATATTTAGTTTTAACCTTCCTTCCAAAGAAGAAAATATAAAGCCGGACTTACTATCCATTCTGAAAGGAGCCATGATTTTTTTCCTATTATATGTCATACCTGTGGCCCTTCAACCAGATTTTAATAAAGGACAGTGTTGCATCCAAGCTTACACGAATATAATTAATTACAGACAAGCTGAAATGCAGCAATAGGTACAGCTATCACAAGGGACCTACGATGTTTTCTTTGCCTTGCTATATTTGACAAGCCTTACAATTTTTTAGCACACTAAGCAGAACACATTATTATAAATTTAAGTCCTCTTATACTGTTGACAGTAGTTAATTATTACCAAGTAAAAATTAACCTGACCCTGAGTATTTTTGGCTGCACAGTAAACAGCATCTGCCATGAAGCTTTCAATCACAGGATTTGCATTATGAGGTAAAAAAAAGTAATTACACTCAGTAGTAATTACATACAGTAGCATAGCCTTCCATGATAAGGTAATCTAATTTGGTCTATATACACACAATGATCAAGAATCTCAAGCAATTTCAGAATGTTCAAGAAAATTACAAAAATTTACATATGTTATTGGAAATATATTTAAGAGAATAATTATGATTATTTCATGTATTTGCAAGAGACCTGAAAGTATTTTAGACTGTCAAAATCACTCATACATTTTCCATTTGTAATTCTAAAAAAAAAAAAATTCTAAGTAAAGAAGCTTTCAGATTTGTTGTTAGGAAACTGATTACTGTTTGAGAAAAACAGTGACATCCAAGCAACATCCATCTTAGTCAGGCTGACACTTGAAGAAAGGAATTTACAACAATTCCTTTATCAAATATACACAATGAAGTTTCCATTAAAGTGAATACAGTCAATTGACTTTAAGAGAAAAGTGTTTTTTTCACATTGGCACTAGCAAAGCAAAAATTTTGACTTGGTACATACTTATTTTTAAATCAAACACTAGGTTTTAAGATGTGACTGGTACAAGTATGGCTTGGTACAAGTGTTTTCAACCACAAACTAATATTTCAAATTGAATGTTTAGAAGTTACAGAAACTGCCTAATTGCATGTGTTCTGTAGTCTCATGTAGTTAAGTGTTTTAAACCAGAGATTTAGCCTTTTTTGCCATGCAGATAATGTAATGAAAAAAACCCCCAAAACAGGAAAAAGCAGTGAAAAGATCAGATTGAGATTGAATCTGTAACTAGGAATCTCTTAGAAATGAGATATTCAGTGAGATGTTAGTGCCCGGAGGATGACTAGTGTTTTGTTAGCAAAACAGCTTGACTCCATTACACTGAGATAGTCATCTGATTAAACTGACAAAAAGCACTTGAGCTGTGTAGATTAGTAAGATCTTCCAGTCAAATTCCTTCTTCTCAGGCTAAAGCCACCGCTTCAAAAAGAATAAATGGCTCCAATATTACTTTTCTCAGGAGGAAGGAATTCTGCTCATTTCTTCGCAGCATGTTGCTTAACTTCATTCTTGTGGATCTCCTTACCATGAAAGGTAATCTGACTGAACAAAATTTTCACCAAAGCAAGTGTAGTAAAAAGGGAAGGAAGGTCAAAGTATTTTAGTACATAAAGTTATCTGAAAGTGTGCAGTACAAGACTTCACCTTACTTGTAACATGACTGTAGATAGTTATGGTTACAGACAGCTAATCCAGAGAAACTTTTAGTACTGTAAACCAAGGTTGCTGCTACTGCTCTTTTGTTAGTAGAATAGTACAGAGAAGTAGTCCCTGATATACTTTAAGTATGTGGGTTAGAAAGAACAACACAAAACAACATGCAAAAACTAAACTATGTGTTTAAGTGGTTCATTACAAACATGGCCCTGAAAGTAATTTCCCTGACCTAGCAGTATTTGAGAGTTAGAATATTCTTGTGGCTAAGCGAAGTACTACCCAGAACACAAATGCTTGTCAGACAGAACACAACTGCAGTTAAAATTGTTCACTGCTTCTCAACCCTCACGCTAGCTTAATAGCAGCACCTATTTCCCAGCAAATTATGGGATGGGAAGAGTCAGATTGGACCCACACCTGTAGTCTTATGAACATGATAGAGCCCTGGGGGAAGTAGAAGAAGAGAATGTGACATTGAGGCATGTGGACTGCCTGAACAGTGTAGTAGAACAAGAAGTGAAGACAGTCATTTAGTCACAAGCTCTATCTATGCACACACCCTCCGACCCAAAGAAACCCCTTCCACTACAATGGCCAGACATGTTCCTTAGCAGCTGTGAAAAAAATGCAGTTGCAGTAAGAGGAGAGACCTAATTAATGCCTTTGTAGTAGCAAGAACTTCAAGAACTAAGCTCCTGCTGTACTAGTCCTTTGCCAATTTTAAACATACTTGTACTGCTGTATCTCTTGTAGTCATCTTTGCAACATCTCAGATACACAATTAGATTCTTACAGTCTAATGACTTTATGCATTCCAGCTAGGCATTAGGCAGTCTGCCCTATGGAGAAATGGATGAAAATCCTTCACAGGTATTATTGCTGTGAACCAATACTTCTCCATGCACCTAGTAAGTATTTATCAGTTAGCACCAGCATCTACAATAAAAGACTGTTAGTAGATGTTCTTAAGCCATTGGTCTCTGAAGCCACATTGTGATACACTTGCTCCTTTCAGAGCACCATGATAGCACACCTGCTAAACTGGAAGAACTACTCCCATAATGGTCCCTCTATGTTCTCCTATTTAATGGGATACAGGTGGCCTGAAGTATTCTAAGGACTGAATTCTTAACTCAGAGAATAGTGTGTACACATTTCCTCACTGAGAGAATGTAGGTTACACTGAGGATTAATTCTCCATTGATGGATTAAAAATAACATAGCTTTCTACATCTGCTCAAACAGCAAAACTTAGAAAACACAGTCAAAACCAGCAGCATTTTCAAAACACATTTTTATCCATTTTTCTTAGAGCAGTCACCAACTAGTTCCCAAGAAAATAGAAAAGCCCTGCCCTGAAGCCCTAAAGCCTCAAATAGTGGCATGACCTATCAACTAAGGATTTCTTCTTTGTATGTAAAGCATATTAACAGTAGAAACCAGAATCAATTTCATATCACATCATATTATGTTACAAGGAACCTAATGAAGACCAAGTCAAATGGAATTTCATGCAGTTGCGTCTAGAACCCAAACCAGAAACCAATAAATTATTTCAGAACCCCACTGTTTAAGAAACCTTCCTCATAACCTCCTCTGCATGGTAGTCAAGTGCATTTTTGGGACAAACTACTTGAGGGTTTTGGGCAAAATGAGAGACTAGTATGCTTAACCACTGATGGATTTTGTTAAAAGTTACAGCTAAAGTATTGCAATACATTCTTGATGCTTTTAAGAGAGACATAGAAGCTAAAGCTTCTGCAGAGATAGCTTTTCATTTATAGTTTTAATGCAACTGATCTAATTTTAAACCTAAGCTTCAAACACTCCAGTAGGTCCACCAGAACAAACTCAAGCTCTTGCATGTACTAGTAATAGCCAGTACAATTTCAGGCATGAAAATAAGTTAGTTTCTAATGGTAAGTATAATAAGATGCAAGAAAAGGTTGCCTGATATGGTGTAGATCTGCAAGTTCTTGGAGGATAACAAGTTGCACAAAAATCTGTTAAGAGCAAGTTAACTGTAGGTAACCCTCTCCTGGAGAAGCAAAGTGTTCCTCATAATCTCTTGGATTCTGTCCCAATTTTACAGATTTATATAGATACAGAACCTTGAAATTAATCTAGGAGTAATTAAAAAGAACTCTATTTACACATTTGTTTAGGTTTTGCCAAAGTCTTGTATCTTAAATTACACTGCAGGAAAATCCAAGAAACTTTAATCTGACTGCAACCATAACAAATCAAGATGAAAAAATGTTTTAATTGTTCCTCTTAGTGGATATTTAAAGGCTTATCAGGAGAGCTTCAGGAAGCAGGTATAGTTTTTTTACGGCTAGGTACAAATCGCTAATTCCATTTTCCCAATTTATTTTTTAAATGGAGCTCCAAAAGAGTAACTTACCTTAATTTGGCCTTAAAAATGAATCCTCTAGCTCCTACTTTATATTAGGACAACAGGATTAGACCAGATCTCTTTTGGCTCCACACATCTATATTATTAGACTATTAGATAATTACAAGTATCAGCAGATGCATGGGCTCACAGGATAAGGCATCTCCTTTTGATACAAAAGCATTTTAAACAAATTAAAGAAAGCATGTTTTTCAGAAAAAAGACAATGTACTTTTTTCCTTCATTAAATCTACGAAAAGCCTGCCAAACCCTCAAATGCTCTAGAAACAAAATTATTTTTTGCTGCTTTTAACAGGATCCTCACAACTTAATTTTCCCCGTCATGTACTGTCTGTTCTGACTGGGTACAGAATTAGCAAAATGAATTCATGGTATCACCAACCTTTGTTGTCTGCAGCTATAAATCCAAGTATGTTTTCATGGCGTAGCATAACTGTTTGATAAATTTCTGCTTCTCGAAACCATGAGCGTTCCTCTCTTGAAGAAAAAATCTTCACAGCCACTTCTTCTCCTCTCCACTTCCCTCGCCAGACTTCTCCAAAGCGACCCTTACCAATGCTTTCCTGAAGTACTATAGTTCTTGCAATTGTTCTTTGCACAAGTAAAGGTAAACCTAAAAAGAGGATTTTACATTAACTTCAAACATCACTAACAAAGCAAGCACTTATCCCAAATACTAAATATGAGATCTTATTCCATTAAGGTATTTCTCTTAGAGTGGACATTCTCAAGATTTTAACAGCTTGTGAACTGCTAACAAGCAGAGATAGGATTTTGCCTTCAACCTCAAAGGCCAGTAAAACAAGGACTCCAGGATATTATGCTATAAATTACCTCTACAATTGTTAAAAACACAACACAGGCTTCATTTCAGTTAAGAATTTTGACACTTGCTGATTCATAATGTTTTATTTAAATAAAAAAAAGAAACCACCATGAAGAAATCAGGACCAGGAGAGGGTTTTTTTTTTTTTTTTGGTTGCTACTCTGTTCAGGGTTTGTTTGGTATTTTCTTGGGTTTTTTACTTCATTTTTGGAAAAATGATCTGCCCATAACTCTCTTGGCAAAACAGTTTAGGAGCACTTTTGCTACTGATTAATTTACTTATTGCTAGATATGACTGTCCATTTCTAAGTTAAAGTTAAACCACACTTATCAGCAACACTGACTGCTGAAAACCTGCACTCATGCCCAAGTATGCCAGTAGTCTGTTAGTAATCCCAAATCACTGTAAAATAGGAAAACATCCTTGTAATGGAAGCTTTCCTCTTTACAGGCCATTTTTGTTTGCGCACCTCGCAGATTTAATAACACTTGAAAAAAAGGTTTATGTTCATGAAGATTTTATAGCTTTGGAACATTGACATGCTTTCAGCACAGAGCACCTCTTAACATGCTTCAGTAATTTTATACAAGAAGCACTGGCATTCCTCAACCAAAGTGGGTTTTTGTTCATTTTAAATCTTTCCTGTTGTAATTGCAAGGCTTGTCACTGGATTCTGTGTTGATACTACACTGCAGAATGGATGCATCAGCCAGGTTATCTGCTTACAATAAGCTCTTTTGGTACAGGATTATTTAACTTAAACCAAACACTTTACAAAGTAATCTATTACTCCATAATCACCATTCCAATAGCTGACAGAACACCTGTATTTCCTTATGTTATAATAAATCAATCCCAACTAATAGCTCAAATAACTAATTCTTGTCCATCTCTGGATATTCTTTGCTAACAACACCACTAGAAGGACATCTGATCTGGTTGGCAGCATTGCCACGCTTGTAGCTCAGTTTTAGGAGTACAAATTAAAACGCTGCAGTGTTGAATGGAGTTCTTCAAGACTTCTGGACCTACAGGAATTTTCTGGATTATCTGTGCTGAAAACATACCTTCATGAAGAAGGGAAGGAATAAAAATGCACACCATACCAGTGATTTAATCATTGTCAGGTGCTCCAATAATTTCTACTGAGACAGTTAAAACTTCTGCTGTAATAGCAGCCCCTCAGGTCAATTGTGCTGCATGCCCAAACTGTAAAGGCTGTTCTGTGAAGCCTAACTCTCATTTTTTTATAGATAGACTTTTGAAATGCAGAAAAGGCCAGACCAGAACAACTACAGAACCAAACTTAACCCTGAAAATGTAAAATCTGACTCTGTTGGCCAGAGAATGCTTCTTTCTTAGAGTTCATGTACTACTGCAAAATCCACTAGCAAATATTAAATACAAGCTGATTTTATGTACCTAAAATGGGTGATAGGCCTAGTATTTTCTTCCTACAGCAGTATCAGAAAACTGTTTGTACATTTTCAGTTTCAGATTGTACTGCTCTGAACTTGCTGCACCATTTATAGACATCACTCCTTATTTGAAAAATATGTCCAAGGATATCAGCCAACCTCTAAACAGATACTAAGCTCTAAACCTTCCAGACTTGAAGCATTTCAATTTCACATCACAAACCCCCAATCATCACATTAACACCTTACAGTAGGATAAAAACGCTACTGTGATCTATCCACTTACTCCTGTACTTATTTTTACACTATTTACAAGATTCAACTTGCTTCTGTTTTTGGCAACTGACCTTTCTCTTACTACTGCTTCTGAACAACACCAGAAGATTAAAGTCCGTATTTATCTAGCATTCAGAGCAATTCATTACAGAAATTCTGTTGCAAATAAGCAGTTTCCTCCTTTTGCTATAGAGGAAACACAACCCAGTAGTGCCAGAAACTTGAGCATCTGCTGTACTGTAAGCCAAACTGCATCAAAAGCAGCTCCCAGGAGACAGCTACAGCCTCAGCCTTTGACATACACATTGGGCACAACCATACATCAAGCTCTTGGAATACAGCTTCTTTTAACTGTACATGAAGAGAGATTTGACACCTTGTATTCAGCCATGGTCATCCAAGTTATTCCTGAAACCTTCATCACTTTCGTATATCAAAGTATACTCAAGTGTTCTGAGAGTTTAGCAAAAAAGAAAAAAGGGTTCTTATGCTGTTCCATACCTTAACTGTACTCTGATTAGTTTAGACTAATGACTGTCCAATGCATAAGAACTTTGTAATTAATCTGGATAATTCAAGAATTAAGTTCTAAAGCATTAAAGGTAGCCAACAAGAGCGGTTGCTAGAATTTGGTTCTTGTTTGTAAGTCTCTGTCCATAAGACTCTCTGAAGAGTAACAAAAAAACCAAAAACAAACCATCCCATGAACTGTGAAAAATTTAATTCCCTTCAAGCTTGCATGAATTGCAAGTTTTTAAGGAACTTTATGTTCACTTCAATTGACTCGAGTTTGCATTGATTTTTGTGACCCTTTGGATTTCTGAATAGCTCCTGCTTGAAGTCACCTAACAATATCATCCAATGCTTCTAACCCATTTCAGGCAATTCTTCCTACTCCCTTCCAACTAAGTTACTTTGTCATTTGTGAGCTAGAGTAACAGATGGGCGTCCCCATCTGTTCATACAATATGTAGTTGATATTTAGAGATTTGCATCATGATCTGAAAATCATTCTCAGCTCCAAGAGACTTCGAAATCCTTCTCTTAGAAGCTGTAGCTTTGGCAGAAGGATCTATTTGAGATGTTTCATCAATTCCTTTCATGAAGTATCTACTTGTTTCAGGTCTCGTTTGTCATGGAACAACCGGGCAACACTAACGTAAATCAAGATTGAATAATTAATAGTAGCTTATTATTCATCATTGCAGCATATGAATCCTAACTCCCTTTTGATCTGAATAGAAAGCTCAATTTTAGAGTTTTAATAATTTCTGTTTTATACACTTCTCATAGGAGAACACTCAATTAACAAATTTGTAGAATCCTTTTATTTATAGACTATGAGCTCTTCTGGTCCCCCTGCATGAGTTTAGGAGCAGAATATGGCCTTTGTGTCACCAGACCAAGCACTTCCTTAGCTGTGCCTATTAGGTCTGGATTATTTTACCTGTTCTGTACATTTCCACTGTGTTTTTGCAATCTCTTGTCCCAACACCATGCTTTTCACACAGTTCAGTTTCTGACAGGGTTAAGCGCTGTTTTAACTAGCAACTCTGACTTTGCTCCCTTTGGTGACTCCCTTCTCCACACTCTGTTTATTCCATAAATATACAATTTTCTCAATTTTAAAAGTGTTGTACCCAAAGTCTGGATTAAAGTACACATTTCAATGAGATTCGATTGCTGCAGGATTACTTCAGGACACAGTAAAGTCATCAGTTCAAGTGCAAGGGCACTTTGAATTTATATAGTCACCGACTGACTAATTTTGAGACTAAGTGACATAAGTCATTAAAAATATAAACACTGCCAACAGTACAGAAAATAAGTACCTGAAGCATCTCCTATTTTGCTCCCATAATCACAGTAATGTATAAAACACTAAATAAGGCCAATACTTGTCTTGCAAACAGCTCAAAAACACAGAGCCCACTGCAGCTGAAGTTAAAAGATCCCTTTTAAGGAAACATCCAGTCTTGTTTTACAGGAAACGTGACTGTCTTTCAAGCATAAAAGCAAATTAATGAACAGACTCCTTAGGGGTAAGTCAAATTCAACCACATTTGTGGGTTTTCTTCCTCTGATGCATTACCCAGTAATCAGTGCTCAAATACTATAGTAGGTCAGGCGCTCTGGGAGTCTAGACCAGCTTGAGTGCCCTGAATTCAGCTGTGAAAGCTAAGCAATTCCCTAGCATGCTGCTTTTACTTAAAGGGTAATTTGCAAATAGGCAAGGGAAGAGTCAGTTGTTTCTAACCACTTGTTCCAGAGGAAGAATTGTAAGTTTGTTCCAACTTTGATGCTCTGCTTTTCAAGAGCTTATTTTTAACAAGTATTTCCACTGTTTTCAAACATAAAGAGAGGTTCAAAAGCACCACAGGGAAGAAGGCCAGAAGGAAAATGAAGAAATATTCTTGATAACAAATGAAAAAAATCAATTGGTAGCTAAGTTTGAATTTTAATTAGAATTTCTTTTCAGCCTTCTTTACAGAAAATCTGTATCTGCAGGCATTAAGTAGAGAGATTTATGCTCCTAATAGCGTAACAATTACATATAAATTGCTACTGCATTCCAAGATATGTAAATCTCTGACACTCAATATTCTCTAAGTGTCTTACTTCTTTATATCCTTCCTAGAATGAACACAACTGGAGGACTAGTTCAACATTTGCATTTATCAAGCTCTAGCCCAATATATTGAAACTTCTATTAATCATTTTAGTTATTTGACTTAGTTATTCTGTTAGTAAATGAGAAAACTGAGATAAAAACAAAGTACTAAAACTCCAACTCTAACCAAAGAGCAACTTACCCTATATCATGATCAAATCTTATCTGGACACACAAAATCTTTCTCAGCTGATCCATAACTGCCTACGCACCCGGTGCAACCTCACCTTTTTTAGTGAGCATATGACTAAAGATGACTTGTTTTGATCTAGATTCTAAACATGTTCAGCAAGTTATGTGGATTTTACTTGACAGAACAATGGACTCTAAACAGTTTTTCCAGTTACTGCCCTTGGGAAAGAAACACAACTTAGTTACTTGGGTTTAGTTGTAACTTTTGCAGTTATGGGAAATGAAAGGATTAAGCAGTTGAGAATCAAACACTGGTATTTCTTTGCAGAAAGTATTCTGAAACGGCATGGATGTCTCAGCACATACATTTGCACACTGCAGGAATAATTTTCAGTATTAAATTCTTTAAACTTTCTACATATTAGAAGGTTGGTAAAAGGTTGTGGTACAAAATTTGATGTCTCCTTCTTTAAGATGGACCACAGAGCAATTAATTTACACGATGATTTACCTGGCTCATCATCCCCTACCCATACCTACTAAACCACATTTCTCTGACATAGACCACTACAATCCTAGAAGCAACTATATCAGGATTACAACAGCAGAGACTATATGCAGTGAACAGTCTACTGCCTCATGTTCCCAGAGCAACACCTGTCCAACTCAGAATTAAAACAAAAACATCCCATGAAATTAAGGGACAGAAATCTTTCAGATGTGGTATGCCTACTGCATCCATTCTATACACATAGAAATGGCTATTTACAACTGAAAAAATATCTTCTGTAAGGAAAGAACTGCCTAAAATATTAACTCAGAACCCAGAATATTCTTCATACACCAATAGCTACATCTATAAATGAATTTCCAGTTTAAAGCAAAAAAACCCAAACAAACCCTTCACAATTTATCTAAAAAACACAGAAGATGGTAGTTTAGCTATACTGTGCAGAACAAAAAGGTAAATAACTGAGCCTTAAAAGAAACAAAACATTTACAATAGGTGACTGTGATATTCCCTGCATTATATTATAATACACACACACACACACACACAGGCTAGCTAAGAACATTAAGGAACAGCAGAAACAACTCAATGTTTCTTTTATTTCACTTATTTCCATATAGTTAATCTCCACTGATATTGAATAAATCTATATGGAAGATGCTTTTCTAGTACTTTCTCCAGTTAATTATAAGTTTGAGTAGATTTGGCAATATTAAAAAAAATAAATATTGATGACTTACAAGGCTCTTAAATACAGGGTAGTTACAACTAGAAGTGTGACTTTACCTGAACCAGAGCCTGAAGTTGTCATGTCATAAATTAAATCCTTTAAGGTAGTTCCTTCTGATATAAAGGGACGATCCAATGAAGGGTCTTCTTCACTTGGCACACGATGATGAATTACAGTACGATTATGACAAAGATACAGAATCAACATTAGTGAAATGCAGACAAAGCAGACAGGTCCAGCAATGACAGCAGCTAGTTCCACAGGTCCTAGATTAGAAGCTGGTTTTCCTGGAGTTGGGCCTGACAGTAAAAATAAAAGAAAATGGTAAAACTATTTGCTTCCTTTTATGCAACTAAATTTATAGTATCCCACAGTGATATTCAAATTATTTCAATGCATTTGTTAAAACTTTTGCACAATGACTTTTTCAAGAATCAAAATAAGTATTACAAAGGACAAAAGCACGTGCTTACTCACAATTTCCATTTAGATTGCATGTAAATCTTCAAAACTGGCCCTAACATCCCTACCCAGAAGAAAACAATTCTTGTTCAGATATCATGAAATTGTACTTGCAGAATCTAAGGTGTACTTTAGGCCTTCAAATTTACCTACAACTTCAAAACTGAAACTTCCACTCTTACAGATTTTTCTGTTTGAAAAAATGAAATAAAAAAAACCAACAAAACAAAACTCCCTTTACCTGGTGTTGGAATTGGAAGTTCTATTTTATTGCAGAGAGGTGTGTTACAGCAATGAGGCACAGTATAGACTCCATCTCTGGTGGAGGAGGAACAAACAAACGGCCTGTCTCGGGGAATCAGATCAACTTCTGCTATACACATACTATTGTGTATAATTTTGTCTGCAGTTCGTGTTACTGAGACAAAACATACTCCATCTGTCACACACGTAAAGTTGTCTTTTGTACATAGATGGCAGTAGCACTCTAATTCTGTATTGAGAAAAAAACAATTATGTTAGCATTGGTACATGTTCTGAGTTGAGAAACAACTTGAATGACTAAAGAGATATAAATTCAAAATGCTAGGAGGACTGTAATCTTTTTGGTAACATAGACACAGAAGTTTAACACTAAAAGACGACTCTACAAGACTTTTTAGCAGGACAAAAAAAAAGTAATAAGGTGATCAGAAGAAAGTAAAATTTAACACTGAAGTCACCTCTCTTTACACAGTGATGTAGTAAAAGAGAAAGGCTGAAATCCTAGATGTGCCTCCTGGTAAAGAAGTTCCATTACAGTTCCTCACACTAAAGATCTAGACTTTTAAACAACATTGTCTCCTCTACGGCATGTAATTCTGCTATTGTCAAACCAAATGAATAATGCCATTTTTTCCCACAATAACCACAGGTATAGCTTTTCTAAGTGACAAATTGAATGCTGCTGGTTACTCAACATTATTACTTGACAACATTACTTGATGGTTTTCATTTTGTGCCAAAAGGGCATTTAACAACTTAATCCTCATTAAAAACCAAACCTTACATGACCTGAAAACATACCCCTTGCTATTTATGCAGCCACAGGAAAACGCTGTCTTACATTACTTAAGTTAGTGATTTACTAAAGCTATCAAGTGCAGTAGTAAAGGAGGGAGCATGAGGAGGGAAGGAGGAATGACAGGCTAATCATCTCTAAGATGATCAGGTTTCATTCTTTGCATTGCAGAAGTTCTTGGAGAAGGAAGACTACTACTTCTAATTTCTTTCTCCATTCCTTCCTGTATTTACCAGACTAAAGCCAGACAGAAAACAGTGCAGTGGCAACAAAAGAAGTATCAATACACTCTGACTCCACTTGTTCCTCTGTGGAAATCAAAAGCTAGCCTGGAACTTGTATACATGCATGCAGAAAGATTAAAATACAGAAATTTAGAAAGATTTAAAATTTTAAGCATTTATGACCAAAATACAATAAAATGTGCTGAGCCATAAAAAAAAAAGTCTTTCAAGGGTACATACAAAAACTCACACATCCTCATTAATCATGAGGATTAATAGGTGGCAAAACAAAAGGCCCCACAAATCTGAAATTTAGCATTTCACTTAAATTCAAGAGTTTCATATAATAACCTGGATTGCCTTGGATTTTACACCTCTCTCTATCATTATGTATCATGGATTTAAATAAACGGCAATTTGATCTCAAATATATACATAGGATCTCTCAAAGTGTGGATTCTGAGAAACATTTTCCAAAAACACCTCCTTCCCCCAAGACTTCGAATCAAACCAAATAATTGCAAATCATCCTCTACTGTCATTGAAAAGATATGATCAAGTTCTCAGGACCCCCTACAGAAAGATAACCCTATTTCAGAGATTCACCAGCACATAGAACAGTCAGAAAAGGAGGGGGGGGGAGGGAAATCACAAATAGGACTGCAAAATTATTTGCTTACTATGAAGATTATTGAAAAAATAATTAGAAGGGAGATGAAATGAGAACCGGCACATGGGAAGATGAATCTTAACAGCATCCCTTTTAGAAGATGCAATTTCCCACCCCTATCCCCCACACACCAGGGAAAGTAAAGAAAATTATTATTCAGAGCTTAACTAGGAAAACATTTAACATTTATTTTTCTGATGCTATGCCTTTTGTAATTGACACCTGAACAAATTATTTTTTTAACCCATGGAAGCCTTCAAAAGTTTCCCAAAATATGCACACACTTTCTTTCAACTTTTTAAACAAGCATGCCTTTATCTCACTTGCTCCATCCATGACCATTTTTCTATTTAAATGGTATTTTTGACTTATCGTAACTATGCAAGAAGCTGAATGCCTAGAGCAAAAGACACGTATTCAGTGAGATATATTTACATTGAGTTGCTGTACAGAGGCCAGGTTACTTGAAGTGAAAAATTAGGT
The DNA here is from genome assembly GCA_013396755.1 of Sclerurus mexicanus. Lineage (NCBI taxonomy): Eukaryota > Metazoa > Chordata > Aves > Passeriformes > Furnariidae > Sclerurus > Sclerurus mexicanus. The sequence continues at coordinate 467,094 of VWZF01000449.1, read as the reverse complement.
TTGGGTTGACCTTGTTACACTTATTACTTCCTGAACCTGTGAAGCTGCAGACAAACACTGTTATGACCACAACTAAATAATGCATTTGGCACCTTATCTTCCTGATTCGCTTGGTTACGTCACTTTTCCTACAGAATTCCCAGTTAGAGTACTTTGATACAATTTACACTTTTGTTCCGGTTGGATGCCACTACCTTCTAATCTCCTGCCGAGACACAGTATGCTGTCACACACAATGGAATGATTTCCTCAGCACAAATAGATCACTACTTCCTTCTGAAGCTACTCTCCCCCTCCCAGAAGAGGGGAAAACAATGCCTAATCAGCTGAATAAGCCAAAGCTCCCAGGAATACAGGTTTTTGCTGCTCTCTAGTGGGCATACTCTTAAAAATGACAAAACAAGTTAAAAGTGCTTCAGCCTCTTTCCTACCCTGGCCACTTACAACTCTGTCATGCCTTCCAACTCAAGTAGGTAAAAGTAGAATTTCCATATTTTGCTATCAGGAAAACTAAGTCAGTATCTTCAGCAACAATCAACCAGGAGGAGAGAATACAGAATTGAAATTTCCTTGCCCATGTATCATTCTTCAGCTATCTGTGGTAAAAGAACATAGACTATGACTACATGAACACCTTGTAGATGACATTTAACATCAGTGGTATGAGGAGACGTCAATGACCAATTGCAGTTAAATCACTTCATTCCTATAAAGAAGTGATTTCACTTCTAACTGATATCAAAGAAAAAAATACCACACTGCTGTCCTCTGGGAGATATAAACTTTTGTTTTGTCTACAAGTAGCCCCGTTCTTCTCAGAGAAACACTACAGTAATTTTAAAAACTTAGACAGAAGCTAGTCAGGTCTCCAGGTTCACTTAAATTAACGTATACATTTCTAGAATGGGTTGATAGCAGAATGGGATGAGAGAATGACAACTCTGATGCAAGCTGATCTTCCAGCACCAGTAATACCTTTCAGGTAAAATGCATTTCAATACATTTGGAAAATATAATTTAAATTTACTACCGTAAAGAGCTTTAGAGCTTTTTCAAAACTATTAAATTCAAAGAGGAAGAAAAAAAAGTTTTCACTGAAGTCTAGTCCATATTTTCCACATCAGAGAACTATTTTTTAAGTATTACAACAGTGTTTGGATAGAACTACCAGCATGAAGCTCCACTACCAACTAATGAAAGGTCATGTCTGTTTAAGTGATACAAGGCTTAGAAAACTACAGCACAGACAGCTACACAAATGCACTGAAAGTTATACAGACAACCAGAGATATAGCCAACAGCAGAAACTGGGTTAACATAGTGATCTAGTTACTTCTTTATTGCATTTTCTCAGGGCACCATGACTATTCTACATAATCATTCCTGTTTTGTATGACTACCATACCAGCAAACAGTGAGACAAAGCAGTTCTGAAAGTGTGTGTGCATTGTGACACATATCATGTCACAGAAGTTAATAACATACTTCTCATAGCTCAACCTGATTTAAAAATGGATTAACCTCTTGTGTTGAATACAATTACTTGTGTAATTGCTCAGACTGAGTTTGACAGTTTTGTCTTCCCTTCAAGAAGAGTCTCTTGCATGTGCGTTGTAGCTTGGTAAGCCCCTGCTGAGGGTAAAGCAAATTGAGAGCATAAACGAGACTCTGAAGTCACACAAACAAGACTTAAAGTAAGCTGGTTCTCAAGAACTCAGATATTAACACTATATACAAAATGTGAACAGAGAATTAAGTACACCCCACCCACTACACTTTAACAAGTCTGTACCGTTAGTTACCTATCGAAACAGTCTTTTTTGTATCTGTTGTCTTTCTGAAGTAAGAAAACTGCAGTCTTTATGTTTAGAATTACATAAACCCCTATGAATCACTATGTGATGTTCGTTAATATCCTGCAGAACTACTTCAATCAGTTTAGCATACACCACCTTCAGCCAAAGAATTTTTAGTTGAAAGTCGTATGTTGAAATACTGTCTTTCAAAGAGTGCAAACAAGGTCCATTACAGCAGTTAAAACTTGTGAGCTGTTTTTTTTTTCTAGAGCACCTCACATCTCATTAAGAGTAATTAATCATTTTATATTATTAACATTTTAATAATATATCTTGTTTTATAAATTTAAAGAAAAGACAACTACTCTTAGCACCCCAACACCGGCATTATGCTGAAAAATAATACAAGAGAAGAATCTAGGTCCTCTTTTGTGGAAAACACAATTTTTGAAACAAAAATTTGACCAGAAAGCAGAACTTCACTAGAAAAACAATTAGGTCTCTTGGTTCCACAAGATGCAGAGTTTCAAGGCATAAAGGAACAAGGCTGTGCTGTGCAAAAGACAGTAACAGATTTGGGGAGGATGAACAAGAGAGCTACAGTGCTCAATGGTAGTTTTTCCCCTATGCAATAAAATTTGCCAGAAGCAAGAAAGCATAATACAGAACAGTGCTGTCAACTTCTGAGTTTCTCATTCAGACAATCTCCTCAAACAATACACCTGGCTTATCCCCTCTGAACTTTTCTAGCTCAAGATACAAAAGTGTTTGGGTCTTAAAATATCTGGGACATAGGTACAGTTTTTAAAACCATGACAGTTCATGACCACCACTAATGCATTCTTCTCACAAACACAGTAATTAAGTTTAACTGTTGTAAAAGAACAGCACAGGAAAACTTTCACATACGTTTCATCCATCTTGGTTAAGTAAAACTTCCACTGCAAACAGCAGGTTTTACCAACCAAAGTGATACGCTCAAGAAAACAGACAAACTCATTTATTAAGGCCCTACTCTCAACTTGCAAGTAATGATAAAACCTGGTGCAATGATAAAACCTGGTGCAAAATCCAAGCTTTAAAAAAAGCCATATTACATACTCTGCAGTGCAGGTGCCACATGGCACTATCAAGTGTTTCTGCCTTTCATCTGTAATGCTACCCACAGGTATGTTCATGCTTCTTACAGCATGATACCAGAAACAAATTTGTAATGTATCTTTCCTATGAGTATGGTTAAAAAGAAACAAACAAAAAACAGAAGAAAGATAAAATTAAAAGGCTAGGTTATAATTTTACTAGCATTGCAAAAACAGAAATAGGAAAGCTCTTCATTTGCAATTTTAAATAAATTCCACCATATAAGTCAGATTGCTATCCTTATTTGAGGTTAGAAGCAGTTGTGTGATTGCACGAGTTTCCAAGAGGCGACTCCTGGGAACTTCAGTGAGAATGAAGACTTATACAGTGAAAACCAGAAAGCTTATTTTCAGACTCACAAACAAGGGGTATGCTACTGCTCATCTAGCTGCTGGGATTCACTACATGCCTGATCTCCATATAAACCATATCACAAGATGATTCATTCGCGCAGCAACAGTAGCATATTGCAGAACTGCCGTACCACAAGCAATCATAAAACACCTAACTCCTATCAACCCGTGGTAAGAATACTAAGTAACAGCAGCCAAATGATACCGTGAGCTACTTTGCCAACTTAGACACAATGTTCAGGCACATTAACCCCCTTACCTGTACCAGGTCCTTGCTGTGAGTTATGGATCAAGAGCCCTGGATCCCTCTCCATTCCCTTGGACAGAAGGGATTTATCCTTTTCTAAACAAGAGGCAGTACTCCACCACTACCATGCCTAAGCTTGTATGGGAGCCTATTGCCTTGTTTTCACACAAAGCTGCTAGACTTTAATTTCATCCTTGAGATTAATGGAAAAATGTTGATTGATGAGAAGCATTAAAAGGGAAAAGTTCAAAGCTGAAATGGAGGTAAAATTTCCTTCAACCTCTAAAACAAATGTGTTACATAAGAAAGCTTTACATTATTAAAGCCTGACACACCTTTTCAAGAACACATGGGTAACTTAAGCCTATTTGACTGTTTCCACATCAGAGATTCTCCATCATCTTCAATATGGGTGATTAAGACCACATTTTAGAATAGCAAGTTATGCTTTAAGTAAGTTTTTTCTTTTTTTTCTTACACCATGAGTACCACTTTAGATGGTACAGAATAATGAACAGCATGGTAAAGATCCAGATCGAAGCTCTAACTGAAGGTCTGGTGCTTCTCCACTTCCTCTTTAAAACCCAAAGCAATATATAATACAACTAGAAAAGAATTTAATAAGTGGACTGATTATAAAATGCAGATTTTGTGTATCTGTCGTCATCATCTAACCTAATACAGATGAAACCGAAACCTAGATCAATTCGGGCAGGATGTCTTGAACACTTGTATACCTCTTTAGGACGTATGTCCGAAACTGCTAACAGCAGAATAAAGTGGACTTTAAAAAAAAAGAGAAAAGTTTTTAATTCTTGGATTTACGAACGCAGTTAATGCTGTTTGATGCATTAGCTCTGCAGCAGCACAGCTCTGATACCCGATCCCTCTCGCAAGAGAGCATAGGTACAGCGGGCTGGAGGTAGAAAACCGCTTCGCCGTACAACATTCACCATGGATTTTACTTCCACACGGCTGGGTGCTCACCGAGCACCCTGGCGAGGAGGTGCTGGACCCCAAGCTCAGCACCCCCATCGCCGCGACACCGGCACACCGTGCTGTGCCGTGCCCGAGCCGGGGCAGCCCCTTGTCAGCCCCGCGACGTGGGACATTCAACACGTCCCCTCCCGCCGGCACCGCCTGCGAGCGGCCGGGGGCTGTGCGGGGGCTGTGCGGGGGCTGTGCGGGGGCTGTGCGGGGGCTGTGCGGGGGCTGTGCGGGCCCCCCGCCCGCAGGGGCCGAGGGAGGGA
>VWZF01000449.1:300936-461768 GCA_013396755.1 Sclerurus mexicanus | reverse complement strand
TCGGGAGCGGAGGAAAAGAGCCGTAGCCCAAGAGCTGCCCCTCTCGGGACACGCTTTGCGTGGGCAGGGGGCAGAGTGCGGAGCCCCGTGGGCGCCACCGCGCGGGCCGTGGCCGTGGCCGTGTCTGTGGCCGTGTCTGTGGCCGTGTCTGTGGCCGTGGCTGTCGCAGGCACTGGCAGCTCCGTCCCCGCTCCCGGCGCTCCCGCTGCCAGTCCTGCAGCCGCTCCGGGAACTCGGGGTTTGCCCTCCTGCGCCCACAAGGTGTGTCTGTCGCACAGGGTTTGTCACACAGGGTTTGTCACACAGGGTTTGTCGCCGTGCGAGGGCAGAGCGGTGCCAGGCCCCGTGTGCAGCTCCCAGCCTGATGCACAGTCTGCACGTCGCTGCGGGAGATAACTGGGAAGCGAAGACGAACTTGCGCAGTTCAAATACCTGTCTGGGGTGTTACTTCAATCTTACAGCCTGGGGCAAGTAGGATACACAGCGCAAAGAAAACGACAGGGACTGAGGTTGTTACTTCTATCCACAGCTTTATTCGCTTTGCATGGGCAGCAGAGCAGGAGAGAGGCTCTCCTCTTCCCTCTTGGGTTCAGGTGACCCCTCTGCCGCAGTTACCTCCTTGCCCTCGGAATCCACTCCACCCCCCAGCTCCATTGCCTGGCTGATCCATCCAGGTCCTGAATCAGTTCAGAGTCCCTCAGCATATGCATTTGTACTGCTTCTGTTGCTGCTTTTGCTTGCTGTGTGACCCTCCCATCGTAGGACAAGCCACGTCGGTCACGGGTACTTTTCCACGTTACTTGCAGTCGCTGTTGCAAACCTTGTGTCTCTGCCAGGTGGTGACTTCCCCGTTCAGTGTTCAGGCCAGCGGCTTCCACAGCAACCTCCCAGTGCCACATGCGCTGCCATGTCACCCTGATCTCCTGTCTGCTTTTTACTTGCAGTTGTTCAGCCAACACTTCCTTTATAAAAAGTCTTGTTTCTCCTACAAGTGCTCTTCACCTGGATAACAAGTTTGATAACATAACAGTTCAAAGTGAGGTAAATTCTTATTAATTCATTCCCTTTCTCTCTGAACAACAATCATTGTAGAACATAAACAAACCCTATTTATATTTTCCTTTGCAAAGTAACATTTTAATGACATGTATTTCGTGACAGATGCTGGGCCAAAAGTCTGGATTTGGTATAGATTCATGCTGTAATGAACTACTGAAGCTGACAACACCACACAAATGTGTTCTTAGTTATCTGTATGTATAAATACTTAGAGGGCCAATCCTGAGGTAAATATGCTAACATCAGAAAGAAATACCAAAGCACTGCTAAAGTTGCTCAAATCCCAAGACACCTTTTAAATTCATACAGTGCACTGACACTACAAGTTAAGAAAATTATATGCTCAGGGAAAAAAATAAATCCACTGTTCATTTCCCTATCAGAGATCTTCTGGATTTAAACATGAGTCACAGACAATACCTCTGAAGGAAGGCAGGGATCAGGAAGTAGAGCATGGGGAAGGGTTTTTTTCAGGGATCCCAGTTCAGTCCTACAAGGAGCATTCTGAATTAATATCCTGAGTGATGTTTGGCTGCCAGCCATAGAAAGAATAAAATAAATCAATAACTTGCAGGTAACAACTCACCAACTAAGATGGATTCAGGTCACTTGCAAGTAGTGAGCAGTGCCACAAAAATTAATTTATTTTTTTTTCCCCCAGACCTCACTCTTCTTTTGTATTGTGCATGAGGTAAAGACCACTACTTAAGAAATACCTAAAATTATGTCATCCCCTGTTCTGGTCCCTGGGGGGTACCTATCTGTAATCTTGTGTACATTAGGTTTAAAAGCAGAAGTCAATGTGGGGCAGAAGCAAAGCTACTGAAATGAGTTCTGCCTGTCTAGAATCTCCCCTTTTCTTGCTGTGCTTCTACTCCATGTTTCCAAATTCTTAGGACTGCAATTTCTGGTCTTGATTAAGGTGAGGTCTAAGAACTTCTGATTAAGGTGCAGACTCTTGATACTAAAAGGGCTCTGGTAGACAATTTGGTCTTGTTCTTGTTGGTACCTTTCCTCATTAGCTCCCACTTATAACTGTAAGATTCATCCCAATGTTTTTCTATCATCTTTCTCCTACTGTTACTTCTCCAGCTGATTCCCCCCTTCCAGGATTTAGGTCTTCCCACTCCATATTAACTTCATGACTACTTCTAGTGCATCAAGGGGTTTGCTCATCTGGGTGGTACCTGGCATCTTTAGGAGGGCTATATGAAAGGTACTTACTTACGTGTTGAGTTGCAAAGTAGTTCATGTTACATATCATGTTTGGTAGTAATAAAATCTGTTTTTTGTTTTTGTTTTGTTGTTGTTTTGTTTGGTTGGTTGGGTTTTTTTGGCTATACCAATGGAGAGGTTAAAGAAAAAGTACAAACTAAGAATGATGATCTGAGAAAATTTAAACCATCATTTTTTCCCCATGTCTGCAAAGAAATTGAATGCCAATCCAAAGAAAATGAAAATGAGATCTTCTTGATGACTGCATCTAGTTACATTCATCCTCAAACATGCTAGTTAGGCAAACGTGGCTAAGTCAGACAATGACACAGTCAGTTGTCAGTACAACGGTTTCCAAGATATCCCTTTCTCTGAAGTGACATTTTATTTAGGAAGAAGATAACTATTCTGTGATTACAGATTTTTCAAATTTCAATGATTGCTCTCTAGTTTTCGGCCAAAATAGCATGAAAAAACAGTTTCAATGTACAAATTTGCCAAGTTCTATACAAAGCAATTCTCAACCATTGTATGTTTGTGACATTTTAACTGGATGTACTAAACACTGTTCTTCAGTATTTCCTGTGAAACACTTCACAGTACTTCTCACCTACCCAATTCTCAGTGCTTACTGAGAACGGAAATAATGTTGTCAGTGGAAATATACTTAGAAGAACAGGCAAACTCCCCATTTTGCCTAGCCCCATTTATGTTACAAATGAATGAATTTGTGACATAATTATATTCCAATTATAGAAATATGCAACAAAACCAATTTTTTTAATGCAAAGTAGAACACAGAGCAAGATTCCACAGAAAAAGCAAACTTTCTGATTTTGTAAGACTTGTTTAAGTCATCAAAGTGGTTGGACCTATTTTAAAAATCCTTCTTTTTAGATTGAGTAAATCAGGTTATTATACAGGGAATATCTGCAATTTAAACACTGATTAATTTCTTTCTTCTGTACTAGAATGTGACATTCATACAACGTGTGCAGCACCCACAGGGAGAGAGGATGAAATAATTAATCTTTGCTTAGTGCTAGTTTTATTTTGCAAGAATTATTGCCAGTTTTTGAACATTTCTTATGCTTTTTTTCTGGGAGATGGAAAACAAGATAATTGCAGCTGCATGAACGGTTCAAACAGAACTCTGTGATGCAAAACCCCCACATACTAAGAAACTACATAGAGCATTAAAATAAAAAAAGTTTGGTAAAAGGACAAGTGGTGAGATAGACAATTGTAAAACCAACTAGTGCTATACATTGGTCTTTGAGAAAGATCAAGGATATGAACGTTCTTGCATTTTAAGCTGATTTACTTCAGAAAACAGGAACTAGTAAATAGAATTTTTTTAGCTTGTAAAGTAAAAATGTATAGAAGTGTGATAGGAAATACTAATGGTGATGACTAAAAGCTTTATTAGTCTTTCAGTGGAAGAGGTACTGTATCAGGATAATATAGAATTCTAATGAATCTTTCACTCAACAATATATGCACAGTTAGTGCTAGAGAAAAAAGAAATAAAGGTGTTGCAAAATTTCATTTGGAGTTTTTACAGTTTTATGTCCATGATAATGAGCTAAATTTTATGTTTTGTTGGTTGGTTGATTGTTTAATAAGAGTTATTCAGTGCATCATGATATTTACTAATTACTTTCACCAAGGAACTCAGCAAGATGAAAAGTATTGAGTTGTGTAAGATTTACCAAAACAACAGAAAAAGCTATTGAAAAAACCCCATCCCCAGTCCTTGATTTTTTCAAGCAGTTTTACTCAAAGTAGGACAGAAAAGATCAAAGTGCAATTTCTGTAAGCTAACAAATTGGAAAGTTTCACACGCATCTGTGATCTTGCTAAATCAGAGACAAGCTAAAGGAGCAACTTTTTTGAAGTCACTGCTTTATGAAATACTCAGAATTACTAATTTTATAACCTTTATAAACATTGCCTGATTTGCTTAATCAGTGTGTCCCAAGCTGAAAAGACTGAGATCTTAGTTATTGAAAAACCAGTTAATCATTTCCTTTAACAGAAGGTCAGTTAAAGCTTAAGATGTATGAAACCCTTTTTACTTTGCCACATCTCAGAGTTACGAATTAGGCACCCCAGCAAAATGCTACAACCTGATCCCTCTGGCTAACACCCTCCTTATGATACAGCTAATAGGTTCGTAGACATATTATAGTGTCCTAAGTTCTTTAAGCGGATCTCAATGATGACATTTAAACCCCTTGAACTTGGTGTTTAATTCCAGGTTGCAGAGTCCCTCAGCTGCTGAGCTTGTTTACTACACGTGTGCTAATCCAACTTCATTTGAAATCAGGTATTCAAAGAGAGTGGTGCTGACTGTGAGTCTCATTAAAGAGAGGTCTGATTTATCCTGAAGGCAGGGAAGAAGTGAATGGTCCAAGGCATGTTGCTAAACACAGCAGTGACTAGGAAGACTGGTTAGCTTAGGGAGTGGTTGCCTGAAGTGAAAAGGCTGACATCAACGATGTCTGGAAATTACTCTAGACTGCACGTCATTATCTGTTTGAAGGCCTTACATTGCTATAGTAACTCTCAAATTGCACGGGCGCCTCACCTATGACTGCAGTGAAGGATAGATGCATTAAAGCAGCCAGTCTCTAATTAAGAAGAGGTAATTTTTTTGCTGTGGAGGTACAGCTGTTGTCTGCTTGAACCCTACTCCTCATATCAAGTTGACGGTACAAGTAATAATTTATGTCATCCTGCTGTTCAAGAAAGGTCATTTTCCTCCTGAGACTGGACTCAGTTTTGCCTTGAGTGGGGAAGGAGCAGCGTGTGTGTGAGAAATAAAATATACGGGTTTTTTACAAGCAAATAGTTAATAAACTCAAGAATTATTTTCTTTAGGCGTAACATGGAAGTTGTAAGGTGTCAGGTCCTGTCTGGAACTGATACCAGGGACAATCTGCGGCTGGAAATAGGTAACTATGAAAGTAGAAAAAGATATGGCTGAAACGTGCCCCTGCTACATGGCAAGATCCTTTGTGTGCAGAAGAAGGGGGTCATTCTGACCAGGAGACCCCATCTCCCTGCACAGGGGGGCATACCAAATCCAATCAGAAGAAGAAGACCACTTCTCTTATTATGCTAACAAGGCGGGACTCTAAGAATAGATAAAAAGCAGATTTCCTGGGGGGAGAGTGTGCTTTTCAGACCTTCTTGGCTGGGGACACCCAGCACGTGCTGAAATAGAAACTTTCCTTTTTCTGCTAAACTTCTTTATCTCACAGATATTTGTATCTTCACTAAATTGAATAAAATAGATTTTTCTAACAGTGTGTAACTCAACAAAAGTTAGTGTATCTAGCAATGCACAGATCAGAAGGTTTTTCTATTGTAAATCACTCTGTACCTGTTGGCAGGCAGGAATCCTGTGGATCTGACAAGCTTGAATTCTTCTTCCATGGAATTAGGGCTCATAGAAGACATGTAATAATTTCCTAGAGTAGGAAGTGGGAGTTATGGTGATAAGCTGCTAAAACTCCAAAATTAGATTTTGGGATCTAGATCAAGCTTGGATTAAATATCAGTTAGCATTAAAAAAACCCAGACAAACAGGTATACTCACAATGAAAATAAATTTTTTAAAAAAGAGATTAGAATATCACACACCTTCTTTCATTAATTCCTGACACTGATTTATTAACCTTGCAAACTGGGAATGAGAGGAGAGAATTTGTTCTATAGCATGCTGTAGGAATTGCCTGTTTCATTGCAGCTTTTCTGGACTTGTTATGTATTCCCCATCCACTCTCAGTTTTCACTGCATGTGACTGTATGTTACCTGAAGTGATAGGATCAAACTTTCTATCACAGTTCAGGTTCTACCTGGTTGTTTCACAACCCTGTTTCTGTAGTCTCTTTACGTAGTATTTTCTGTAAGTTTTCATTTGTTCATTTGCAAACAATAGCTAGAGTTCACTCTATAATGTTGCTATACTTTGACGAAGAAAATTATATGGGAATTTTCTGTTGTGCGTTCTAAAAAGGTGTTTTTTCCTTTAAATCAGGTAATAGAATTTTTAACTGCACAGTAATAAAAATTGAAAAAGAGAAAAATAGACTAAAAATCTATTTGAATACGTAGACAAATAATTCGGTGACAAGAGGGATGGTGGAAATCCTTTGTTGAGCTTTGTTCTTTACCAGGTCCTTACCAATTCTTGACCCATTAAGTTTCTAACTTTACTCCAAGAATACACAGTTTTGAGATTACTTGAGTCCTTGGTTATTTTTCAAATTCCAAGTGACATTATTAGGAGGGAAGACTTTTTTACTGGACCTATTAAAAATAATAATTCAAGCTCTTTTCAGTTCTGTGTTGGCACATGAATTCTCCTGAAAAACATTTGCTGGTTGAAAATAATAATAAATTACTTCATTCTGTTTCTCAGAATTCCATTTCTCTGTTACCATGATCATTTTCCATCAACAATATCCCTCGAGTGTAATTCCAAGATTGACTTTTATCAAAGAAGTTCTAGTAGACTGGAATACTAGATTGCTGAAGAAACTGTCTCTCTTGAGAATATAAGAATGTTAAATCAGGATTCTGGATAAACTACATATCCTAGAACTTCTGCAGTCATAGTGGTGACAATACCTTCATTCCACCTGTGCAACCAAACTGCCTGTTGTCCATAGTGCTTAAAGGTGACCATTGCCAAAAACCCAGAGAAATACATCGCTTCCTAATTTAAAGACAGGATAAAATCAAGAAAAAGGTGAGCATGTGCATCATGGCACTGGATCATCCTGCCAACAAAATATTGGAAATGATGGTAGTAATATATATTTATTTGATCTAATGAAGAGTAAAAGATGGGAAAGAAAAATTCCTCAATAAGTAGGAGATCATTTCAGTTAGTTAAACTGTTCATGGGACTAGTTTTGTCAAAATTAATGATTGTATTACAGGACAGAAAATTAAGAGCCCAATAAATGCTCAAGTTTCAGTAGGGCAAAAAATTAGAATTATAGTATCTCTGCGTTTCATTTTATTGCAGTTTAGTTTTATAGAGAAGGTTATTTCTTTTGTAGCTGTAGTTTAAATCATTAGAAGTCCAGTCTATCATGCTCTTAGTTTTCAGAATAACAGATTTTCCTAGGAAGCTGAATGCTCTATCTTTTTCCAGGATACAGATTTTCTTAGAACTTTGCTAAAGGTCAAGAACTGTGTAAGTATTACGTTTTTAAACCTGGCTGTGGTTCTTCGTTAAATACAGTTTTAGTTTTGACTTGAATCAACTCTCTAAAATGGCTTGGCCCACAAACACACCAGGATTAGTTTGTTTTCATAGCCTGGCTGAGAAGAGATGCTTTTTAGCACTCATAGGGTAACTGTTTTCTGAGCCTGAGAGGCTATGGGGTTCTGCCCTCCCTTCTGCTGACAGTTGCCCATATCTTATCCCACAAGAGCCAAAACAAAATGCTAAATCAGAAAGGAACAAGTATCTTTTATTTTGCAGGGTGTTTTTGATACATTGTGCTCTCTGTAGGGTTTCATGATTTTGAGGATGGGCACAAGGAAGAATGTGGGACAAGGAACACAAAGATGTTTGGATCTGGTTGAACTGACCTAAGTCTATTTTAACACTCAAGGTATTGCATGTTGATCTACTCCAAGTTATAAGTAACCTACTCTGAAATGGATCCACTTATGTGGAGCTTTTCTATGACTGGATCAGGGACAGAATCACATTCCTCTGGGCACTGTTCTGTTGCCACAAACATGAGATCATCCTTTCTCTGGGGCCACACCACATCTTAGTCATTGAAGCCCATGATGAGTCATCCTAGTTCTCTGGATATTGCTTTTCTGTGAGCAAAAAGAGGAAGAAATGTGAAATGAAACTGTCATAAACCACCTGGGTCTGGAATTCAGTGTGTATTTGAACATTGCTATCAAAAACCTGAGAAGGTTCCTATGCCGTTCTGACTTTGTCCTGTAGTTACTTCTCTGTATTCTTCTGAGTTAGCTTGGATGGGAGAGTGACAGCTGTCACTGGACACTACTGACAATAATGAAAGACACTGACAAGTCCTCTCAGACATAGTGGAATAGGTGGATTGTTACCGCATTCGTCCTCTGTATTTTACTTTGGGCTAATAGAAGTTTAGATTTCTCTTCCTTGTGAACTAGGACTAACTTTTGAGCAGGTTCTAACTTTGAATGAGAGAAAGTTGCTGCTCTACTTCTTATCTTGACCTGCCTTTGACTAAAATAGGTTTCAGTAGTTTAGAAGTAACTTATATTAGATTTAGGCTGCTCAAGTCTTGTCACTGTAGTCTTTTACAGTTGATGCTTAAGTTTTCTGCACAACATAGAAGGATACTCAATTAAAAATTAACAGAAGTTGTTGTGAGCAGGGTTGCTTAAACTCATTCTCCCTCTTCACACAGTTAATAGATTCTTTGAAGAATCAGAGCTTTTCTGCAAAAGTATACCTGGGAGTCGTTACATTTTAACCTATTATTCTAGTGAAAAATACAGGTTTAATGTACAAGTGATTTGTGCTCACAGGCCTTATTTGCAAGACTAAGGATATTTGGAGTGCTACTCTGAGTCCTTCCTACTGGAGCTATTGCAGTGGGTGTGGATTCTTATTCATGAGCTACAGAAAGAGATTCTTATTCTTTAATAGCCCAAAGTGTCAAGGGCAGCACAGTTGCCTATGGATACTTAGCAGTTGCTGAGGGGAAATTAGATGATGCGGATTTTTGGACATGGATACTTAAATTCTTTTCATCACTGTGTTTGACATCTGTCAGATTTAACTGGGCTGCTTTTCACAACCATCTCCTCCAAGTTCACCATCTCTTTTATAGCTCCAGCCTGTAGACTAGCTCATTTATTGCCTTTAGAGTTGCTTTTATAGATCCAAAACAGAACTGATAATTTCCTGTTTCCTTCTAGTTTCTCCTTCATAGAGTTCATAGAGTTCACCACAACTTCAGAACCTTATTATTCCTCCTTTTGACTTGTCTTACTCTTCTGCCTTTTCACCTTATGTCTTACTGAGTATACAGTACAAGTGGATACAGCTGTGACTATTTTGATCCCTCCTCTAGGCTGTTTATCAGTTTTCCTGACCTCTTCTCCTGGTGAAGAGCAATTGGGATTTTGTAAGAAAGATAGTGTAATTCAGTGACTTTGACAGAATGAGTAGCTTATTATCTGTCATTATGTGACACTTGATTGAGAACAGGACTTTGCTAGTGTGTGCCTAAGGCTTGCAGTGTCCCCTGATATATCATTGCTAGCTAGTACATCACCAGTACACTATGAGGTGACCAAGTTAAATTCTACTAACTTATCTTGCTTCTCTCTGCCAACCTATTCTTCATAAAAACAGAGTTCTTCCTTCAGGACATATATTTTGAGAGGCCCAGACCACAACTCTGTTCTGACTTTGGTGACAATTACAACTGTCCATCAACTAGACTCATTCCTGTCCTAACAGAGAAGAGTCATGGCACATAATACCAACTTCTTGCCTTCATAAAATGGAGGCATAGATATCTGAGCACACTGCTGCACCTTCAGTTCCTCTGCCTGCAATTTGAGAAGATCTAATTTTGAAGTTAGCTTAGCTGCACTTTGAGCAGGGAGTTGGATTAGATGACCTGAGACCATTTCCAATCTAAATTACTCTACCATTCTAAGGTATATAAAATTACATTAAACTGGGTAGAGAGATAGTAAATACACATTCAACTATGAATCTCAATGAACTCTGGCTATTAAAAAGTTGTTTTTTTTTTTTTTTTTAGTTTTGAGTAACAAGTCTCTATGTGAATTTCTAACTCGTGGATTAATGCATGGAATCAGCTTTGTCTGGATCTGATGCTTTCACAAAAACAGCAGTTCTATGTCTGCTCGTTTAAATTTCTGTATGCTTTCGTTGGATGAAAATGGAGATTAAGATGGGAGTTCTGCAGCCTCAAGGATGAAAACACTTTTAAATAAACCCCCAAATGCTCAAGCTGTGTCAGTGGTGGATTCTGCACCTGGGATGGGGCAACCTGGGTGTTCATACAGACTGGGGAATGAGAGGCTAGAGAGCAGTGCCATGGACAGGGACATGGAGATCGAATATGAGTCAGCAGTGTCCTGGCAGCCAGGAGGGCCAGCCGTGTCCTGGGGGGCATCAGGCACAGCATCGCCAGCCAGTCAAGGGAGGGGATTGTCCTGCTCTGCTCTACACTGGGGTGGTCTCACATTGAATTGTGTGCAGTTTTTGGCACCGCAATATAAGAAAGATATTAAGCTATTAGAGAGTGTCCAAAGGAGGGTAATGAAGATGGGAAAGGTCCTTGAGGGGAAGCCATATAAGGAGTGGCTGAGGGCACTTGGTGTGTTCAGCTGGAGAAGAGGAAACTGAGGGAAGATCTCATTGCAGTTACAACTTCCTTGTGAAGGGAAGAAGAGTGGCAGACATTGATCTCTTCTCTGTGGTGACCAGTGACAGGACTTGAGGAAACAGCATGAAACTGAGCTGTGGGAGGTTTAGGTTGTATATCAGGAAAAGGTTTTTCACCCAGAGGGTGCTTGAGGACTGGAACGGGTTCCCCAGGGCAGTGGTCACAGCACCAAGCCTGACAGAGTTCAAAAAGCATTTGGATGATACTCTCAGGCACATGGTGTGACTCTGAGGATGGTCCTGTGCAGGGCTAAGGGTTGAACTTAATTATCCTGATGGGTCTCTTCCAACTCAGCCTACTCTCTGATTCTGTAGTTGAAACCTTGAAGCCTGCAAAGTTAAAATACATAACTGTAGAACAAAGGTAAACACCAGTGAAACATTTTTTGGAGGTTAAAACCAACCCATTCTCTAATTCAGTGGGGAGATAATGTTTTTCCAGTAGCAAGCCATTACTATGGCTAGGATCTCAATGGATGTGTCTGGAACCAAAGGCAGCCAGACTAAATACCTGTGATGTGGTATTGGTACTGAGCAGTGGAAAACACAGCTATTATGCTGCTATTCATGTAAACATATTCCAAGTGCAGAGTACAAAAGCTACCTTCCCTGCAGAGGCATAATCCTGGCCTGAATTTGAATTTGCTGGTGATCTTAAGTACTTCTTATATAAGGTTAAACAGGGCTGTCACTCCATTTTCTCCTAAAGCATCACTACTATCCCTGTGGCCAGCTGAGGAAAGGTTATAAGGTTACCTCTGATCAAGACTGGGGCGTGATGCTGTTATAGTTTCAGCATCTTGTTGGAATTCCTCCCATAGCTTGGAGTCGACACCCAACTTCTGTGAAGATGGTTAACAAAAGGGACCAATGAATATTCATATTCCGATGTAATGACTTAGGCCAGAGCCTTTTGTTCTGGTCTCCCGGGCTGGGAGGGGGAGAGAAGATGGCTCTGGTGGGGGAAGCTGCTGGGGCTTCTTCGTTTCTGTGCAGCTCAACGGCTCTTCTGTCAAGAGAGGACAGGAACGCGCTGGTCCAGCACCACGGGAGAAGTGGGGTTGTGCCTGCCTGTGCCCCTTTCTCTCTCTAACTCAGTTGATTGCCTCTGAGGGGGCCAGAGATCACTGTGGGAGCTGCTGGGAGGAAGAGAACACACCTTCTTTCTGCACTATAGAGAGACGGGCTATTTCCTTTATTTGTCTGGCCTTCTTGGGGGAAGAAGGCCTTTCCTTTTCTTTCTCTCAGCCAATGTAGGTATCTTAGTTCTCCTCTGAACTAAGACAGATGCTGAACTGAGTTCACACGTGTGTGGTGGCTTAACCTCGGCTGGCAACTAAATCCCCTGCACAGCTGTTGGATCACTTCCCTCAGGGTGGGATGGAGGAGAGAGTTGGAAGGGTAAAGATGAGAAAAGTAATGGGTTGATTTTAATAGGTAAAACAAAAGCCATGCATGCAAACAAAGCAAAACAAGGAAATAACTCACTGCTTCCCATTGGCAGGCATTGTCCAGCCATCCCCAGGACAGCAGTGCTCCATCATGTGGAGCGGTGACTTGGAAAGACAAATGCCATCACTCCAAATATTACCCCTTCTGCCTTCTTCCCCCAGCTTTATATGCTGAGACTGATGCCATATGGTCTGGGCTGTCCCCTGGGGTCAGCTCTCCCAGCTGTGTCCCTTCCCAGCTCCCTGTGCACCCCCAGCCTCCTCCCTGGTGGGGTGAGAGCCAGAAGAGGCCTTGGAGCTGAGTAAGCTCTGCTGAGCAATAACACAAACATCTCTGTGTTAACAACACTGCTTTCCGCACACAGCCAAAACACAGCCCCATACCAGCTACCATGAAGAAAATTAACTTTATCCCAGGCAAACTGGCACAATGTAGAAATTCCCACAGCCTGTGCTGTCTGTAACTCCATTACTGTCTCTTGCCCATGCAGGATGAAGAGGTGTTCTGACTTCTTGTTCCTGCTCCTCAATGCAAAGCCTAATACTGCTGGTGCTGAGTCATCCACTCTCTGGGTGCACCTCCAGGTTAGGTTGTGTGTAAATATGCCCATTAATTTGGAGTAGAATTAGTAGGCATTTTCTTTTTTTTAAAAAATTATGGACACAGTGGGAGAAAATTTTGTAAGTAAAAAATTTAAATCAACTGGCAATAGTGGAAATTGCACCAAGGTGCCAAATAGGCTTTGTAAGAGCAAATAGCCCTCTCGTGAGTTAAAAAAGGGAGGCTAGATTCAGGTTAAAGTAGCAAAGTACTTAAGTAGATGCTCATCTAGCAATATTTCTATCTCTGGACAGCCACTGTTGAAGGATTAAGGAGAGGCAACAGGGAGGAACTTTAGAGTGCAGGCTCTCACTGTGTATCAGACCAACATATAACAGCCAAACCCCAGTCAGGTTGTTTTTAAGATGCATGCATACCATTAACTCCAATACTTGAACACTGAAATGACAATGCAATTCTAGCATCTAGTTCCTTTAGAATCTAGAAGACAGGTTTGCTTCTCCAGGAGAGTACTGGAGTGAAAACAGGAACTGTGAGTGGTAACACAGAAGTAACACTTAAATCTCAATACAAAAGAAAAGGAACTGTGGAATCTTTGAGGCAGGACATGCTGCAACTCATTCTTCTTTCACTGCACAGCTCAGAGGCAAGGCTGGGCAGCCTTTGGTCACACCAAGATGACTGTTGATTTGCCTTTAGTTTATTCTTTCACATTAAACACCAACTTAACTACAATTAAATTTGAATTATTTTAAATGGAAAACTGATTATTTTGTGGAAGTTTGAACACCCCGTGGATTCTTCTTGATTTAAAGGAAGCTTCTGTTGTTATAGCTGGCATCTGTAATAATACATAAAGACAAATCTACCAGCTTGATCTTTAGAAATTCTCATTCCAATAGCTGAGGTGGATCTTCTCTATTTAATTCATCAACCAGCCCTGAAGTTCTGATGGTTTATAAGATTTTCATCTCCTCTGTATTTACAGTGTATTAAGTTCTTCCTTTTAAAGTGCATCAAAGCTTCAAAATAAATGACTGTCCTCAAGAAAAGCTTTCCTTTTTAAGACAGAATTTAAATGATACTCTGATTTCATTCACTTGGACTGCTACATTGATTTATTGTGCTGTTACCATTTTCAACCTTGCTCTTTTGGTGATTAATTTGCTTTGTACACAGTTTCTTACTGAAATTAGCAAATGTTCCTCTTCAAGTGCACCTGACCTTTGCATTGTAATCATGCTGAAAAAAGTATTCTGCTTTGATTGAGAAAGCTAATTTATTCTGAAGTACTGGGCTAAGTTTTTTCTCTGTCATATCCTCAATGAATATTACTTTTTCTCTTCAATTATACTAGGGAGTCTAAAGAACATCACTGGTTCTAGATACAATGCAAAAAGTTTTTTTTAATTCAGGGTTTGGTTTGGTTTTGTTTTGTTTATTTTTTTCCAAGGAAAACATGATCTTTCTAGCAGTCTGGTAAGGTATCTCCCTTGTTGGTGTGTGAGCACAGCATGTGAACTCAGCACCACAGCAGCCCAGACGGTGCATGGTTCATGCTCTGCATACAGTGCAGGGTGTGCAATAAATTCCTGTAGCCTGCAGATTGATGTTAGAAGTCAGAAGCAAGCACTGAGAGTTCTTTAGCAACTTAGTGATGGTGCTTAACCATTTCAGTTCCCCAGGTTAGCTCTGTGAAAGGACTGGCACAAACAGAACTCTGGACACATTTTGCTGGACCCAACTTGAACTCTAGTTCAGTATCTCCTAAAGTCTGCATGTTTTTATCAGTCTTCTCTCCTCCCCCTTCACAAAGCTCTTCTGTGTGATCCCATCACCCCAGTCACCTCTTGTCACTGCAATTCCAGGCAAAGAGGTAAGGAGCTCCCCCAGCACTGCTCTAGATCAGCAGGGGAAGGGCAAGGAATGATGCTGATGACTGGCTGCAAGCAGAAACACCAATGGCCATTAAAGGATTAAAAGTAGATAGTTCCTGTTTGAAGCAGGTAAAAGCACTTTATTTATCCCCCTTGAACCTTCTGTGACTCAGAGTGAAACGCTGCTGTACATGTATAACTCTTCCAACTCTATGAACTGAAAGAATTTGGCATTGCACAAAAGTGCTCAGTATTTTAGGGAAGTGAACTATAAATAAGTTCAGTGAATTGTTATGCATACATTTTAGTTGTAATATAAATGTCTTTTGCCTTACTACTATGTTGTAATAATGGAATAATTTACATGTTTTACTATTCCAGAAAAAAATGAAGATACCATTGAACTGACCCTGTGAAAGAAGCTCTTTTAATCAATTGGAAAAATAAAAGTAGATTCACAATATTTGGTTGCATAGTTATATGAATTTAGTATTGTGTGATTTGATTTTGTCTGTTGAAGGTAGCTGTCTAGTTATTTAATACATTATTTGTCAGCAAATGAACATGTATTTCCAATACAGATTCTAGATTAAATCTTAAAAAAAATGAGAAATGTGAAGTTTGACCACCAGAGTCACTGCTTGACAAAGTACAAGTAAATATGTTGCTTAAAGTAGACAGTAGACAAGTATATTAGCAGGACTTCAGATATTATGGTGATACTGTCGGTGAAGAATATTACCATCTCCTGATCACTCCTATCATTGCTGCAGTTATTTTTTATTAACAATCAGTTAATTATGTGAATGCCAGAAGGGTAAATTCCCAAAAAAGAAAATCACTTTACATATAACTTAGTGGGGTAACAATGTGCAGAACCTATTTTAAAAAACCCATGACAGACATATTTCATTCGGAAGTCTGACACAAAAGGAAATCACTCCTCTAATACACAATGGAATAAATAAATGTCAGATGGTTCATTTGTCTGCATTTACTTTGCACAGTTCTACCAGTAAAACAGGATGTGTTCTATTAAAATTGCTTTCAGGTTTCCTGGTAACAATAGCACCAAAATAAAGATCAGATTTTGTCTAGGTGAAATTCACTCCTCCTGCATAAAGCCCTATGCCTAGAATCTGCAAAGGAAAAAGCTGAAATAAGATGTGGAAGCTCCTAAATTTCTGAATAAGCAGCAGGCCACGATCTGTACAAGCTTACAGGAGTCAGATACTCAGCTTCCACTGAAACTCAGAGGAGGTGAGCACCTTCGTTTTCAAAGCCTTTTTTAGAAAATGCAAGTCCTGTAAAGTGTAACAGCCTCCCAGTATTTGCTCAGGTACAGTATGTATATATGAATATATATGAACAGTGCCTTGGGTATTTGAAATCTATGCAAGTGGAAAGCAGAGCATGGAGCATGCAGCTTTTCAGCTGTGAAGCAGCAGCAGCCTTGCTGAGCCATACTGCTTATGAGACAGGCTACTGGATCTTCCTCATGGACCACACTTGACTCGTGCCCTGAAGTGACCACCAGCTCAGCCAGAAAGACTCGGGGCTTTGAGTTAACTGCTGGCAAACTTTGAACCGCATGGGGTTCAAGTGGCAGGAAGGGCTTTAAGCCAGTCATATGTGCACTGGATGTTCCACCTAACTGGAATGTGGTTTGTGTTGAGGTATGTTTTCTTTGGCTGTTTTTTTCTCTGAAATGTGCAATTACAAAAATTAAAATATTTACATCATTACAAATGAAATTTCAGTGTCAGCTTTTTCTCTCTTTAAACGGAATATTCCTATGTACAACAGGTGAATTATTTTCCTTGGGGATCAGATACAAAACTGTTTTCAATACAGAGAACAATAAAGTGATTGTTACAGCTATACACTTTCTGATCAAGAAGTTTGCCTGTCTTCAGTGGTGACGCTTGTCCCATAGCTCCCATATCAGCTGTGTGCCAGGCTTCACAGTAGTTGCTAACCAGTCGAATCCCATTTGCAGTTGAACCATGCCATATTACTTTTTGAGGCCTGAAAGGTAACATTAAGAAGTTATTTCCTGGAAAAGTCTCTTTTGCTTTATTCCACTGCACACCTATTTGTATATTTCTGTGTTTCTCCATTCCTTCTTGCTAGAAGAAAACAGTGGATAGGTAAAGGCGAAGGCAGAAAGGAAAGAAAGAAAGGAATGCACAGCCTAATATCTCATTCCTGGAAAAGAAAAATGACATAAGGATGAGAAATTTTTATCTCATTTCTAGTAGTAGTCCAAGTCTTTCTATTACTATCTGGTAAAAGTAGAAAAAACCCTTATATGTAACATGTAAAACATAAATGGTAATGTAAACTCACCAAGATGAATCGGTCATGATGTTCCTCCCATCAAAGGAGTATATTGGAACATGAATGTTGAATTGTCCACCATTTCCATCAAATATGGATTCCCAGTTACTGAAAAGGGTTTCTCCCTGTTAAAATGTCAAAGCCACTTTTACAAACAAAAAAAAATCCCAAACCTGTGTCATACCTGACCTTTATAGACTTATCTACAAAACAAAAGTCTTATCTGCATTTAAGGACACTTATGATTCCAGCTTTCTCATCAGTTTCTGCATGATGTTCCTGAATGAATTTGTCTCATCTGTCATCTCTGTGCAAGCAGATGCTCTCTGTTCTGTGCCTTTGCCTCACAGTTGTCTCTCCGTTCTATTCACTCCAAAAATTCAGCTTGATCATCCACTGTCCTTTTGTTCCTAAGGCATTGTTTGAAAAATTGCTTAAAACTAGTATACCTATAGAGAGAATGCAGAGATAACTTGTTCTGGAACTTCTGTTAAGGGCACAGTTTTGTGAAAAGAGTTGCAAGTGTTCAAGGCAAAAGCTTTGCATTGGGCTACTTCTCAAAATCCTTTTCAGTTTTTCCAGTCAAAGTTGAAACAATATTCTTTTCACAAATTTCTCTCAAGGCTCTGTATTTGCATGCACTTCAGAGTGGCATCCGCTCAACACGTTCCAAGCATCATGTGTTATTCCTGTAGGTTTCTTTGGCCTCTTGTTCTGGGAGCCAGCCAATGCTACAGACATGGTTTGTTTTCCTCAGTTTTAGAGTATGTCTGTTTATGTGAGACCACAAAATGACTCGCTCTACACTTTCCTCTCTGTTTCATTGGGGTAAACCCAATGTCATTCCTAAGCACAGGATTTTCATTTTAGTTAGAAATGAGGAAAATAGGTATTTTATCCTACTACACTCCATGATCCTACTAGAATGTAGAACACAATAGCTCAGTAGTTTTCTATGTCATCACTACTTCTTTGTTTCTTGAACCTGACTGCAAAATATGAAGCAAAGCTTCTTCTTTATAAAATTTTTTGGGCTCACACTTTGTGCTTCTGTCATTTTCCAAGATTTTTGGGGGACCTACAACCTATCTTAATATAACAAGTTCTAAGTACTCATTTTTACCTTAAGATTGACTATTGGCAAATGGGATCGGTCTGTTTTTCTGACAACTGTGGCCAGATCTTGCAAATGTGATGAGAGGAAGGCTCTGTAGGTTGACGTCAAACCTGCTAGCTGGGCCTGTTGAAAACACTGAAAATCTGCTCGCATGTCACCAGAAAGTGGGAAGTTCAAAGCCACCAGATGCAACTGGAGGAAAAAAGAAAAAAAAGGCACCATTTAAAAAAAAGTGTGTAACATAATGAAGACACATATTGTAAACGAAATAGCATCCCCTGCTCCTGCCAGCACAGAAAGTGTGCCTTTCAAAACAGGTATGAAATTTATTTGCTGCCATAACATTACATTTCTCAGAGCTGTGAGACCCTTAGCAAGAATACCAATTTATCTTTCAATATTAAGNAAACAGCTAGTATTTTCAAGCAGAATTCTTGGAGTTTTCACACAAACAAAATTACCTACAAGGATGGAAAAGAGCTGTAAGAAGTAAGCAGTAAGAAGTGATATATACCATTTAAAAGTATAAGAAGTAGCATTCTTAAGTCAAACAGTACAGATGCAAGAACTAATCCACATTCTTGAGGGTTTTTTTCTTTCTCTCTGTTTTCAGTATTTTTAGATATAATTCAGTTACCTTGCTTTCTTTGTATAAATATTTTAAAGTCTTCTAAATGAAGGCTTAGGTTCTAAAGTGTCTATCTAAAACAGGCAGTGCAATGAAGATTGAAAATATTATAATGAATATTTTAATTATTTAATTGTTACACTATTGCCAACTTAAAAGTTACTCTGTGTTGTAGGTACAGTCACTAAGTGAAGAGGTATTCCTAACTCAGAGCCATGATTTTTTTTACTTTGAGATGGGAAAGCAGCTGGGATGATGAAAATAGTTCTGGAGGAAACAATTTAGAATTGTGTCTGACATGTCTAAACAAATTAAAAAACTGTATTTGTAAATGTCTAAAGTAAAATCTCTGAATTTGAAGAGTAAATAATGGAACTCTCAAGATGCAATCTATCACATTTCAAATCACAGCTATGCAATTACAATACAGATTTCATACTTACTGATGGATTTCCATTGTTCATATTTGATATTGGTCTCAGTGATGGAATAGACTGAAATCCCTGTTATTTTAAAAAAGCAAACAGATATGTTAAAACTATGCTACTGAGATCAGAATTTCAGACACTCTAATTTTTTAAATAAAGCAAACACCGAACGCTGGAGAATCTGAAACTGTCCCGCCTTTGAAAAATAGCCTCAAACCATGTAGCCAGAATACTTTATCTACATATCATCAGCTTGGTCACATAAACATGTGTTTGAAAGCTGGCCTGGCCCCTGCAGCTTTGCTAGAGCTGAATGTACCCACTGCACAGTGCTCTGCCAGAGCTGGTGTCAGCACTGGATCACACCTGGAGTCCTGCATGAAAGAAGCCTGCTCTTGGCAGGAGTAGAAGAGCAGTTCAGTAAAATCAAAACTGAAAGGGTAAGTAGGATGTGAAAACAGAAAAAGCAGTGGGTGGGAATCTTAGTTCTTTTCAGAAACAGCAAAATTCTCTAGTTATGATACGTATGAGTAACAAGCTGCCGCTGTATCAGATGGGAAACTTGTGTGGTGTCAAGTGGAGGCTGCAGACAATTTATTATAACATGAAGTCTAGACATTTTCCCAGTGTACTAAATGAACTTCTCCCTGACCTACTCTAACCTTTTTTTATTTCTTTCTGGCCATCTTCCTTCTCACTGCTGCTTCCTAGCACTCTCTTGCCCTTTCATTGTCTCAGCAGACCAATTAACCTGTCATCAGCAAAACTGTTCTCTATTCTGTTTGTCACTTCTTCACTTTCATCCTCCTTCAATTTTTTTGGGACAGACAGCATGTTCACATGCAGGTTGCGACAATAACTTGCAGAATGGAGTCAAGTTCAAACTAACAGTTGAGGCTTTAGAACAGTCCCTTTGCACACTGTGGGATAAGCTACATGAAGGTGATGATTATGGTACCCTGAACACAGGACTATAATCTTTTAAAGAAAATCTACGTTTCAGAAACACTTTTCTGAGTTTCCCTGAAGGGGATCAGGGCTCAATATGACTGACTCCAGTGTTATGAAAAAGAATTGGTTTTTTGGTTTTGTTGTGTGTTTCTTTTTTCCCCTTGGTGTTTTTTTTTTTTTTTGGTGGTGGGTGGTTTTTTTTTTGTTTTGCTTTTGTTTTGTTTTGGTGGGTTTTTTTTGTGGGCAGCCTACTTTATTCTGCTTTTTCTAAATGTTGTTTTGTCTCTGTAGTGCTTGGAATCTCAGAAGATACTGGAAACAGATTACTGTCCAATGCAGACCAATTTGCAAGCTTATGCAGTGGTAGGATGCTTATTTTGAAATGATAGATCTTCATGGAAAATCATGTTGTGCAGTGATCTGAATGCAACGTCTGCCAAGTGTATCACACATCTAGGCTCAGTTTTTCATGGTCCAATATTTTGTACTTACATGGCTTGATATGGCTGGAGGAGGAAGGCTGTCAGCAGGGATAGGAATTAGCTCACCAAGCTGAAAGAACCAAAAAGGAGATTAAAACAAAACTGTACCACCAGGAGNAGGAATGGTGTGGAATACTCCCTTAGTTATAACCCTGTTACCAGGGAAGGCCTAAACCAAAACCAAGAAAACTAAACCACCACACACCTGTGTAGAAATACCTCCCACAACTCCATTGTGAGTAAGGGATTTGGAAAAGATTAAGATGTAGGGCAATAGTACCTGCAATTTTCTCCATCCATTTCGAACACGGATAAAAACCTCACTGGTTTCCCTCAGATAGATTAGGGTACCTTCTGCTACAAAATGAACTTTTTCCAACATACCCTCAATGTTTTGGAATGTTGTAACCTGTCAAATAGGGAAAGAAAACATACTTCATCAGACACACAAAACATTTTGCAAGTTAAATTGAAGCCTTATCTGAACACATAAATGTCAAGGCTTCTTCTGCAGGAAATGCTCATAAATCCAGTTTTATGTTATTTAATCCATAAAGCTTCAGTAACATAAACATCTTGCTACTTTGGCACACCAACATCATCATTCTGTGGATTGTAGTAGAACTACAGCCATAGTTAATTTTGTACAGAGTGAAGATCCTTGCACTGCTACAGTTGAGCATCCTTAGATGGAAATGGCAGAGTTCAGAAGAGAACTCCAGGTAGTTTAAAATAAAGGGCAAGTTTATGGAGACTGTAATTTCCTGACACTAGTATATAATTTCTTTCACATTTCTTCAGTGTCGGAAGGCATATGCTTTATGAACAAGGCAGACCCTGTTATAGATTTGCACATTGTTTTTTAAACTTAGTTTTGACCTAAGCGGGCTTAGACCTTCTCTCTGTGACAGCCTGTAACTACAGTCCTCTACCCTGGGACACCAGTCTTTGAACATATGTTTCTCCTCTGAGAATTGCAATGAATGTCCTGTGCTAGCTTGAAGAGTTTTTTTTTGTTTATATGTTGTTTGCTTGTTTTTTTTGAGAAACTATGAATTCTTAATTTAAAAATTACAAAGACTTCTGCCTTAGCTGTCTTGGTTTTTTTTTTTTTTCCTTCTTCATGGGTATCTGGGATCCAATTCTGATTTGATTCATGATATAAGAAAAGGAAGAAAATCTATATGTATTCTATGGCACCGTGATTTTTAGATTTGCTAGGGAAATCTACAGTTTTCATCTTAGAATCAAATTACCTATTTTACTGGGTTTTAATCCATAATGTAAAGTGTTTTTTTTCATAGAAACTGGGCATTCAGTAGTTATTATATTATCTCAGCTCTAGTATCTCAGTTGCCACACTTTCAGACTCGTTCATTTGAACATGGAATATATAACATTCCACTACTTTAACATGCCACCAATCTCTTCACTTGTTTGAATAGGCTGTTATAACAAGGCAAGGGACAGACTTCTCCTCTTGTCTCTTTTCCCAGCTATATGGATTCATTGCTAAAAAATATGTGGTTCATAGAGCATTCTAATAAATAAAAACACAGGATGGAAATTTTACTCTTCTTTCAGTGCTACCAGTGACTACCAAAATATTTGAAGAAAGCTTTCAACAGCAAACTTCCTTATTTTGTCTCTTACCAGATTTCTGGTGGCAGGTGAACCTGGCTCTCCAGGAGGACCTGGGGGCCCAGGCATTGCAGCTGCTAAAATAAAACAAGCATAAAACAAGTTGAAGGTCATCTTTTTTGAGAGAGAACATGAGTGACATAAAGAAAGGACTTAGTGGTGATGTCTAGGAGCAGTGGAACTTTTAAATAGCCATAATCAAGTCCTGAATACCTGTGTTCAAGTCAACTACAGAAAACAGATTCTAAGGGTTTTTTTAAAAGCAATGATAGAACATTCTTTTCTCTCTAATTTGGGAGGTTAAAGCCAACAGATTGTTGTAGAAACTCTGCAAATGAAAAATCAGAACCACTCAAATTCACCAGACTGCTGTCCTGCTAGCTGCTAATAATGTGCACATGGAAGTGGAAGAACTTTTAGCTCCTGCCAATATAAGCTTTGAGGATGTCATTATATCTTTTTCTCTAAAAGCAAGTAAAAAATTACTTTTCCTTAAATAAAAAAATAATTCGTAAGCTCAGTTTATATTTCAAAGCAACAAAGAATTCTTCAGGGGTATGAATTTGAACTCTTAAGACTGCAGTCCACACCATCTACTACCTAGTACCTGTCTCTACTCCGAAACTGGATTTCTTCACCTTGAGCTGTTTCCTGGAGCAAAAACTTCTTTCTTTCAAGGTAGGATAGATTGAAAGATATGGAAGACTGAAAACAAGCATCTCATGCAAATACACTGCATGATAATAAAACTTTGAAGCTCTTTGGAAGAAAGACCACTCAGATTTGGCTCTGCACAGGACAAACCCCAAAATCACACTGTAACACAACTTAACCTACAGTTTACTGACCTTGCTTGTTTGTTTTTGTGAAACTCAGAGGAGACTTGAAATCACCTTTTCCAAACTGGAGAATCTATGCTCTGAGGCATTTACAGAGATACTCCAGAGCAGGTCCTTCATGTCAATGGCAGGGGAAAGGGGTTCAGTTCTTAGAAGTGTTCAAAGGTATTCACCTGCAGGTAAGCTACTCCTCTTTCCTCATATTACAATATGTGAACCCCATTTTACAGTAGTAAAAGCTTTAACAGAGATAACTGAGTCTTGAAGATAGGAAATAAATAAAATCCTGTGTTCTTAACATTTAGTATAAGGGACGTTCATCAATGTGCTGCTTAAAGAAGTTTTTACAAAGCAAAGAGGAAAATGCGTAGGAGAATTACGAAGACTAATGGCAGAGAGGATAAGCAAAAGTATAGGGACATGTTAATAATGATTTGTTTTTTCTGACTGGATTTCTTAGCAAATATTGAGAAGTGCTTAATACATGGGAAAAGACCTGAAGGCCTTTATGGACTTCATGGATGCTGCAGATCTGTCCATGTCGTGATGATCAGGGGCTGATTCACTGAAAGCCTATGTTCTAATGGCAAACATATTAAGGGCTTTTTCTTTCTCAAATATTATTCAGAGGATAGATTAACAGTATGGAGCTTGTCACTAGCAAACCTGTGACCCAAAAGGAGTCAAAAGTACAAATGTCTTGAACTGTGACACTTGGTTTATAGCCACATATTCCCTTTGATACCATCTTTTTTGCAAAGTTCTCCTGATATGACTATTTACAGTACATTTTGCTCATTTTCTGATCCATTAAGTTGTAAATTGTTAAAAGTAGAGTAACCAACCTTCCCAAAGTTTTGTTTCTATTCAGCATTTGCATAGCAACTACTTTTTAGAAGCAGTTCTCCAGCAGTATCATTTTAGACCTAAACTCTGCTGTGGGTACTGCTTTTTTAACAGAGAATCAGGAAATCATTTAGATTGGAAAAGACTCTTAAGATCATCAGCTCCAACTGTTAACCCAGCACTGCCAAGTCCACCACTAAACCATGTCCTTGAGTGCCATGGTTACACTTCCCTGGGTAGCATGTTCCAGTGCTTGGCAATCCTTTAGGTGAAGCAATTTTTCATAATATCAAATCTAAACCTCCCCTGGTGTACCTTGAGGCCATTTTCACTTGTCCTGTTATTTGTTACTTGGGATAGGAGACCAACCACCACCTGCCTACAACATCCTTTCAGGTATTTGTAGAGAGGGAAAATGTCTCCCCTGAGCTTCATTTTCTCCAGGCTGAACACCCCCAGCTCCCTCAGCTGTTCCTCATCAGACGTGCTCCAGACCCTTCACCAGCTACACTGCCCTTCTCTGGACACACTCCAGAACCTCAATGTCCTTCTTGAATTGAGAGGCCAAAACTGAACACAGGATTTGAGGTGTGGCATCACCAGTGCCAAGTACAGGGGAAGAATCACTTTCCTGGTCTTGCTGGTCACAGCATTTCTGATCCAAGCCAGATGCCTTTGGCCTCCTTGGCCATCTGGGCACACACTAGCTCAAATTCAGCCCCTAAGGACCAGCACCCCCAGGTCCTTTTCTGCAGTGCAGCTTTCGAACTATTCTGCCCCAAGCCTGTAGAGCTGCATGGGGTTGTTGAGACCCAAATGCAGGATTTGGCACTTGGCCTTGTTGAACCTTTTACCACTGGCCTTGGCTCATAGTTCCAGTCTGTCCAGATCTCTCTGTAAAGCCTTTCAGCAGATCAACTTTCCTGCCCGGCTTGGGAGCAAACTCATTGAGGATGCACTTGAGCCCCTCACCCAGATCATTGATAAAGATATTAGACAGGTCTGGACCCAATCCTGAGCTCTGGGGAAAACCACTTGTGACAGCCACCAGCTGGATTTAGCTCTGTTCATGACAAGGAGAGCATTTTGGCCCAAATTTAGCCAACTGCTTGATTCAATGGATTTTGTAAAGCTCTCAAGGCAGCCTGTCTCTATGATACAGATTTGCTCCCAGCCACAGACACAGACATAGACACAATAAGATCTTTCATGCAATAGCACTCCAATGGCACTGGTCATTGAAAACTCTTTGCAGAGAAATCGTCCCTTTTGTGCTCTCAGTTCCAACTCATTCCCCAGGAGAAATTGGTGGAGGGCAGGAGGAGAGTGAGGAACAACCTGATTCAGGTATGCAGAGAGGGTGGGCAAGTGGGACAACCTGCCAGGTGTGAAGGAATTGCTCATATGGGAACACGGCCGTACACTGGCACATACAGTGAAAAGCCTACCTGAGCCATATATTGCAGGGGGTCCTGGTGGGCCAGGTGGGCCAGGTGGGCCAGGAGGTCCAATTTTTCCATAACCTGGTAAGCCAGGTAGGCCAGGTAACCCCGGGGGTCCTCTGGGTCCGACAACTGAATCTCCTTTTGGTCCCTGTCAGTGATGAAAAGTATTTCCTTGAATGTATTGGTTTCACTGCTGCAGGGCCATCATCTCTGGTGGCAACATTTTCTGAACACCTGCCACCACATTGCCATTTAGATATGAGTCTGTGTGTAATCTTCTTCAAGAAGGCTTGGATATAATGGAAAATGAAAATTTTAACCATATACTGAATTAAAGTAAAATATTTAAATTTCAGAAAGTTTTCTGAAAATTCTCACACCTATCCCTGAGGAGCTGATATCTACAAAACTCTCAAAAGTGCTCTCAAAGTCCTGGATCTTGACTCTGCTCATGTTGAGACTGCTTGCTCTGATGTGCTCACAGGAGTTTGTCCGAAGGTACATGGTGGAAAGTTTTATTATAAAGTGTGTCTGTGCAGGGTGTACATCTCACAATGACTTGTCTTCTCTCTGCTGTGATCAAATGCTAGCTCAAAGCCCTTAATCTCTCCATCTGCCAGACTTCCAGATTAAAAAGGATCCAACTCACTTTGTTGCCAGTTTAATAGTGTGTCCTCAGTCTCATAGAGGAGGGAGCTTGTGTTCCCTGTGCTCAGACCGGCTTGCAGACATGGAGCATGTTGGACCCTGGACTAGGAGAGCTCAGCTGTGCCATCCAACTCCTTCTTGCTATTACCACAGTTTCTAAGCAGGGAGATGGTTCTCAGCAATGCGGAATAGCACCAGGGGGGTGGTGTGACCACCCCCACCTCAGCTGTGACCCACACATTCATGGTTCTTGACACAGACATGGCAGTGCACATATTTATTGCTGGGTCCCAGGGATAAACTATTTTCCAAAAATTTAGTGTATTTTATTCAGAAGCAGCTGTGGTGGCAATTTTCAGAAGATAAAATTATAAGGTAGAAATTAGACAGTGGCTGAATTTCACAGGAATGATCCAGATGGGTACACACTGGAATTTTCATTCATGTTTTTGGATTGCTAGGAAAATAAGATTATTTAGATGGCCAATAATTTTCAAGTCAGCCTCTGAATAATTTTATATGGCCTATTTTGGCATTTATGGGGATATAAGTAGTAGCATCACAAATTATATATGCTGCTTTGATTTGTAATGTTGTTGTAGTTATATTAGACAGCCAAGCACAACATTACATCAATATTTCATAGCAAATTAATTTTGTGTACAACAGTGAAGTGGCTGTGCTTATGCTTAATGCAACATTAGCCTATTCACCTCATGCTTAGCATATGAGTTTTTCTCTAGTCCTTAGCAACATCTTGATGTTTGTCTCTTTTTAGTGCTTTTTAAATTAAAGCACTGGATACCCACAAATACTCCTATTCTACAATTTGTGTGACTTACAACTAATCCTGGTCTTCCAGGTGGTCCAGGAGGTCCTGTCAGAAAAAACCCTCCATTGGGTTCTCCTTTTTCTCCTTTTACACCAGTGACTCCATTGTCTCCTTTTTCACCCTTTAAAGAAAAAGTATTTTAAAACATTGAGCTAACTGAGATCAGAACTCAATACACTGATCTTTTAAAGTTACATGAAATCTCTGAGCTTAATAAAGAAAAGCATCTGCTTGAAATCGTTTTACCATCACTTCTGTCTTCTGTGATATTGGATGAGGAGAAATGCTTTCCCTATTGAGGCTGCAAGGCTCTCTCAGGGCATGGGCTAGGGCAAGTGGGGTTAGATGGAGACAGAGAAAATGCCTCTGTTGCTGTTTCCTGCCATTCTGCCCAGAAAAACCATGTTCTGTGCTATAGCTGGAGGTGAAGAGAAATTTGGAGGAAGCAGAGAAGCCTGGCTATCTTCTTTTCTCCATCATGAAGGAAAAAGCAAAGCAAGTTTGACATGAATGGAGAGGTATTTGAAAGTATGTGGCAAAGTGAAGATTTCAGTGCATATGATGAGAGGGGAGCATGGGAGTGTGAACCAGGATAACAGAAGAGACACCACAGAAAACTGCAGGCACACTGAACTGCATGTCTTCTGTCCTTCATTGCTGATTATAAGTTGGTTTGGGAAACAATGGGTAAGAAGAAGCATTTAAGTACTGGACCATTATCTCTTTGTGCAAAATAACCACAGCAACTGTACATTCCTCCTGATATTGTTCCCTTCTGTCTGTTTGATGTTTTTTTCTCTTCAAATTTTTTTGTCTACTTTGTTTTGGGTTTCTGAGATATAAACCTTTGAACAGAAGAGGCAAATGGCAAAGCAAGAGTGGCTGCTCCTTCAACTTTTAGTCTTTCTAGTTTCCCAGTAAGCAGGAGCCTTAAGCTTTCCGTACAGCAGGCCATTTTGGAAAATGAAAAATGAGTTCTTCACAGCTAAAGCTGTAAAGCTGCAGACATTACACTGTAAGGTCAAAGAAGCCATATCAGCTTTGCCATGTATACGTGGGGCACTTTATGTCATAGGAACCTTAGGTGCACTTAGTCAAGCAGAAACAAAATCCAGAAACCAGACAGCACTTAAGAGTCCTGCAAGGAGACTGTCAGCACACCACTTTCGGTGGCATCATTAAGCGATGACCTGATTCAATTTTATTCAGATCTTCTACTGATAAAAAGCCTTGCTCACTTAAAAACATTTTAAATAATATCATATTGTTATTAATTTTTGCCACTTGAAGCAGTCAGGAGAATAATGGAGGGATCAAACACATCTTTGTTGTAAGAGCTTCCAGGAAAAGTAGTTTCCATCATTTAATTTTATTCAGTGTGCTTAAAAGATAAATAGCACAACATGGAAGTGATTTCCATGCCTCCCCTGCCCAGTGTTTTAGGAGACCTTTAGGTAATGTGGATGTCTCTTAACTGAGCTGGCATGGAAACAAAAGCATTCATTTAAGGCAGATATGTTAGGTAACAGTGAATTATGACTCACTTTAATACCACTGGGAAGGTAAAAAACCTCAGCAATAAAGTTTTGTTCAAAAGTAATCTTTAGATACTACTGACAACTGCTATCTCTGTACTTGTAATAAACCCGCCTATGCATCTAGAGTGTAAGGAATTAATATAATTTGTAATTCCTGATGCTCTTATCTGTTTTGTGTATTTCACCATGCTAAATTGTTTTATGCTTAACTTATAGTACAGTACATTTAAAAAAAAAGCTTAACAGAACTCAAATACAAATGGGATATAATTACCTTTATGCTATTAATAAAGTGGCTGAAATATGATGGAGGCAGAGGTGGACCTGAAAAATGAAGAAAATACAATAATTATCTGTAATTTTCTTTTTAAAAGCATTGCTTAGGGTAATACTGGTTTAGGGGCTTAAAGGAAAACTATTTACACTAATAGCACTAACCTTTAAA
The DNA here is from genome assembly GCA_013396755.1 of Sclerurus mexicanus. Taxonomy (NCBI): domain Eukaryota; kingdom Metazoa; phylum Chordata; class Aves; order Passeriformes; family Furnariidae; genus Sclerurus; species Sclerurus mexicanus. The sequence continues at coordinate 432,965 of VWZF01000449.1, read as the reverse complement.
TCAAACAGATATTTTTAGTTTGGTTTCCTAACAAACTAAGACTTACATGCCCTATCTTGTCTGTCACTCCTCTACCTTAACAACTTCTGAATCTGTGACTGTGAATTTCAGATAAATTAGAAGCAAAGAAGGCTCAAATATGAAAAATTCTGCTTTCTGACAGCATAGAACCTGGGAAGAGGGGTGAAAGAGAAGTATTCAAGTCAATCCCTTTGATAGAAACCAAGGCAAAAGAGAAGTTTTTCATATGTTTTGCTGGTAGTGGGATGATCCATCAGTATTTGTGTGGTCTTTCATGCCAAGACTACCATAGCTGATAAGAGAAAGACATAGTATTGCTGTGGTGCTGCTGATTCTGTAATAATTGTTCCCTGCCATTTTTCTGCAATGAAACCCAGTACCAGATTCAATGGCAATACCACCTGTGTTGTGTTGTCTGCAAATGGTGGTCAGCCAAACTGTTATGTCAGCACAAAAAGTCTAAAAAGCCTTCAAATATCCTCGGTTTGGTATATACTGGGGAAAAAACCCTGTTTTACAGGTGTCCATAACAGTTCAGTGCATTTTCTTCAAATGTGTTCTGATTAGTTTTTGAGATCTTTAGGTCCAACCCATGCCAGCCATAGGGCTCATACCTCAGCATGCCACTTCAGATAAAATTAAGTCAAGCAGTTCATTGTACACATCTGTACTCTGGGACGGAAATATATTCCCAGCAGCTATTTAGATTTTATTCTAACCCTCCAATCACAGCTTTCTGCAGTGACCTGCTTGATCTATGTGAGGGGAAGGGAATGGAGAGGTGGAATGGAATGTTGCTTCTCAGATGTTGCTTAGTATTAATCTCTATACTGGGCATTATCTGTGGTCTTTCTAGGATTCCCAGCTAGCAGACTAGGCCTGAATGAGGTACATGAATCCCCGGTCTGTTTAGTTTGCTAATAGAGACAGCCAGAGTGGTTTGACTGACACAGCTTCTCAAAGAGTAAATTTAGTCCTATCCTCTTCTGCAGACGTTCACTGGAGGCCTGGTGGGCAATTTTTGGCAGAACGTTTAGGGGTCTTAACACTGGCCAGATGGAAACATACTTTGTTGTGTTGCTTCTGCTGTTAGACCAAAGATTTTCATTTCAGTTTATTTTCAGATGTCGCCGAACAGACTAAGTGCTAACAACACTTTGGATGTGCATATTCAATGGCAAAATCATGCCCTCCCAACAACTATAAAGTCTTTGGTGAACTTTCTTTTAGAAAATGTGAAGCTACACTGCTTTCACATGTGGAATCTGATCTAGAAATTGACTTAGTCCCTGAAGCAGGAGAACGCACTACCAGATTTAATGCTCGCCCAGCAAGAAGCCATTTTGCTCCACCTCACTGATTTTCTTTTAGCTCCATTGCTTCCAGGATTCACAAAGGATCTCCTTCATATGGAAAAGAAGGTCTCTTTGTGTATTTCTAAATGTGTTTTCTTACAAGGCTCCAGACTCTGTTCCTCCAGGCAGAAAAATAAGGGTTGTGCTGGAGCACAGTACCTCTGCTCTGGGTATTTACTACACCTGCCTCTATATGAAGTAGCTAAATAAAGCACAGCCTGCCATTTACCTACTTTTTGTGTTGGCTTCATATTTTTGCATAGTACCAATTAATAGACCCCGTTTGTAAGGTTGGAGAGGAGACATTTTGTAAGAAGAAAAAATAAATCCAGTGCATAGACAAATACAACAAATCAGAAAGCTTTTCTTGTTGCTGGAACTGAACAGATATTATAGTGGAGAGAATTTCAGCCACCTGCCCCCCAGAAAAAGGTTTTTTAAAAAAATTCCTGTACTTCTATGATGCAGCTTCTGGCTTGTGAATTTTCCCTGTCCATGATTACGTGGACATCTATGAGACCTAGAGAATTAGTTTGCATGAAAGAATATTTTAGCAACTGCATCAATAAGCAAGAACAAAACAGGAACATTTTTTTAGAGTAGCAGTAGAGTTGGTCTTATTTAACAGGCTTTAACTTGACAAAACATTGAAGCCACTTGATCTATTGGATTTGGTTGGCAAACGAATAAATCTCCGTTATTTTAGGAGAAAGGTGAATTGCATTTTCAGTCCAACCATAATTCTTGTGTTATTTTTGCCATCTTTCACCAGCTGCAGTTTTACAGCAAGATCATAAGCATAATCATCTCATATTCCTCTCCTTAGGAAGCACCTGAAATCATAATATATAGGCAAAAATACTTGTAAGACATTAATTTACATTCAATACAGAATCTGGAACAGAACAGACATGTTTATGGTGGAAAAGCTAGCACAGAAGAGAAACTTTTCTTAATTTCTCTTTAGAGTTTAGGATACCTGGTGGTCCTGGAGCACCTCGGTCTCCCTTTTCTCCTTTCAAGTGTGCTGAGCTGTGCAGTCCCCAGGAATCTCTGTTTGCTTTAGCACCTGCATTAAAAGCATCACAAATTCATGAGAACTTGCAAACAGCGGAGGCTATAGCAGTGACAACTAGACCACTGAAAGGGACAGCAGACTTTGCCATACATTTGGGGCACATGGCTCCTGTCCCNCCCTTCCCTTCCCTTCCCCAAATCCAGTTATGCAATAGCCAAGTAAAAGCAAAAAGCACTTCATTATGAAAAACCAAATNGAGAAACTTTTCTTAATTTCTCTTTAGAGTTTAGGATACCTGGTGGTCCTGGAGCACCTCGGTCTCCCTTTTCTCCTTTCAAGTGTGCTGAGCTGTGCAGTCCCCAGGAATCTCTGTTTGCTTTAGCACCTGCATTAAAAGCATCACAAATTCATGAGAACTTGCAAACAGCGGAGGCTATAGCAGTGACAACTAGACCACTGAAAGGGACAGCAGACTTTGCCATACATTTGGGGCACATGGCTCCTGTCCCTGTGTGCTTGTCTCACTCTCTTCGTGATCATTGAATGGCTGCCCACTTTTCCTCTTATCNTGAAAAACCAAATAAAAACCAAAATAAATAAATAAACCAAATAAAACCAGCTTATTTAAACCAAGGTACAAGAAAAAAATTACTCACTAGGGTCATTAAGAGCTTCTTGATTTCCAGGGTAAAGAGTGTTCACCTGCAGAGAAATAAATGTATTAAAAATTATCCATACACATTAGGCAATGGAAGTAAATTAGCATGATAGTAAATATTATAACAACACTCTGGGATTATCTCCAGTTTGACAAGCTCTGAGTATTAGCTGATCAAGGTTTTATGAGGATGGTGCTCTCTTTAACATGCGACATGCTTTCAGCAAAACGTGCATTTTGGAGGCATCAGCAAATCCTACTCTCAGCTGTGCCAGTGAAGCATCAGAAAACTCATTCCCCAAGAACAGTTATGGATTTAGAACACTGTGTTTGAAAGCAGGATCTGATTTTTGACTCTAAGACAATAGACTGTATTTGTAATTTTTTTGTCAGATCAGGGCTTTGTTACATGATGTTAACCTATGCTTCAGAAGCACTGAGACCACAAGTGGGGGATAGAAGCTACTCTAGCCTCTTCTGACACCAGCTACCTGTAACAGTGGGCATGCTACTTACTTCTGCTGCTTGTCTTCAACATAGAGACAGTGCAAGAAAGAAAACGTGGCACAGTACTTGGACATCTTAGTACTAACTAGTACAATTTACATGAGTGTAAGCAAGTGTATGAAAAAAAATGAAGTTGCTGCATCTGGCTGATCCTGCATTATTAGCCCGTAGAAGTCTTACTCACATGGATAGCTCCATTAACTTCAGAAGTTCAGTTCCCATGAGGAAAACTGATGGAGTTCAGTCTGTAGTTCTTTATCGACATTCATTTATGTAGGCATGAACAGCAGACTTCTTATCTATAAACTCGGATAGGTTTAGGAGATTATTCACAAATGTACGACAAATCTATCCAGCATAGTCAGGTGTGCAAAGATATGTTTATAAGTACACACTTCTATTACTTGTGCACATAAAAGTAACTGCCATTATTCACCAATTGTAACCTTCCTGAATGGTGGCTTTTTATTATCTGAAATTCAGCTAAAACAGGCTTGTTTTCGTTGAATCATTCCACAGAGAATCACAGGAGGGTTGAAGTTGGAAGTTATCTCTAGAGACTGTCTAGCCCAACAACAACAGAGGATCAACTACATCTGGTTGTTCATGGCCTTGTCCAGTCAGGTTTCAGAGGTGAGGCTGACAAATACACATGTGACTATGGACATATGTGATTAACACTCAAGAATGTCATATCATGGGAGTGAGAAGATTTAAGGGAGGAATTCAAAGAGGTAAAAAAATGGTGCCTGGAAGTGGTAGGCCAAAACTGTAGAAATGGCAAATTGCCATAGAGTAATGATTATCATTAATTAACAGAAAGATCGTAAGTTGAAATAGATAAAGGTGATGATGAGTATCAATGCATCTAGTATAGTGTGAGTCAAGACTTGTTTCTCTAAAAGAAGTGAACAAGAGATGGAATAGGAATTGGAGGAGAGGGTACAGTGTTATTTTGAGCTATATTGTTTAACAGAAAAGTAGAACAGCCACCCTGCATGCTAAACTATTCAGGAGAGGACTATGGCTTTCAAAGACAGAATCCTCCCAAGTACCTAATCCACAGCTGAACAGTATATTGCCCTAGGAAAAGTACTTCCAGGACTGAACTCTGTTCACCATTCATTGTAGGATGCAATTTCCATGATTCATTAAATGAAAATTGCACCAGAGTGTTCTGAAAATATGAAACTTATCCCCTTTCTTTTCATACTATGTGTAAAACTTCAGCTCCTTTGAAGGTAATGAAGGCTTTGTCATTCCCTTTGGAAAGCAGAGGCAGAGCTTCACCTGCTGCCATTCTCAAGGTAATAAATGCTTATATATGAATAGACTGCATTTGAGGGTCAAACAGAGAACTTGATCTTTCTTTTCTGATGCATCTTTCATGTCACAATGAAATACATAAGAAATCTTATTTTGAACAGGGAAATTGAAAACAGGAAAGACATAACAACATGGGGACATTATTTACATATTCAACCAAAAAAAAATGTGTACCTGTATGCATACACATTCAGCTCCCCAAAGCAACTCTTAAAACATAGAAACCCAAGCTTTGAAAGGCATTAAAAGTGTTAGAACAATCAAGTCACCAAAGTGCTTTAAGCAAAAGAGTCTAGTGTTTGTAGTTCTGTTATATATTTTATATATGGATAAGTTTGGCTATCTAAACACTTGAAAATCCATTAGGTGAAACACATCCCTGGTGCAAAGCAGAAGGCAGGGGGAGAAAAGCTGTAAAGCTACTGTGTTTAGCTGTATAGCTGCTTTGGTTATGCTCTGTCATGGCCATGCATTCTGCTAAGAGCGAACTCCGTGTGTGACTTACTGGCATTTTGCAGTGAGGTCTGGGAGGGACTGGGAAAACTGTCTAGAAAACAGAATGGAAATTATTTTAATGAGGTATAATACTGCAGGTAACACACTATATAGATCTAATAGAGACAATGGGACAAAGCCTGGAAACAAAAACAGCACCTCACTAGCACAGAGCCCAGCTTGCTGCCAGGTCTGTCAGCGGGTCCCTCTTCGAGGGCACGAGGGGGTGAAAAACTTTTTCATGACAGTGGCTTAGATTAGGAGATCTTTTCCTCTGCACACAAGCAAGGTCACCCACTGTAAACTGTGTTGCCTGAATCAAGTTTTGATGTTTCCCTGTGCAAACTGCTACTTGGACAACACGTCTGCTACAGAGACAGATTCCCAGTTGTACTTACTCCTTTGATATAAAGTATACGTCCTGGAGGTCCAGGGGGCCCTGGGGGTCCAGGCAAGCCAGGAGGCCCCTGGTAAGAGAAAGAAGGAACATAAAAAAATCAAAGCCAACCCCAAACCAGAAACCCTAAAGCACTAAAAACTGAAGCTAAATTAAAGACAGTGGATCTCTCATGGAAGGAAAATTAGGCATTCTACACTGATCTATGATTCTCAAGACTGCTAAGATTCATGTATTTTCAGGTGGCAGTCAGATAAGCATATTGCTAGTTAGCACCTACAAGGAGCTCTGCTAGACTGGAGGCATGACTGCTCTTTACAAAAAAAATGTACGTCAACCCCTTACTGTGTCATTTGAAAACACGGCACAATGCAATATTCATCTTTCATTGATGTTCATCACATCAATGCAACTTTCTGTGAGGTGACATATGCCATCTCATCAATAATTAGAGATCCAGGAAGGACTACTAGAACATGTAGCCTATTTTGTCTGCTTGTTTGCTTTAACCTGTCAGTCTGATATACTTCATCTAGTAGTATTTTTAGATACTAGTAGTTATTTAGATACTTACCAATTCTCAGTCTCCCTGTTACTCACATAAAGCAATATAATCTCACTTATGTTTATTGTCCAGATAGACAAGACACTTGTGATTTGCAGTTTGTGTGCCATATATTTTTTCTTTTGAACAAAGTAGAACCAGAGGCCTCATACAACAGAATTAATTTTAAAAAAGTGTTCTAATGAAATACAGCTATACTGATTCTATGTTATCACAGTAAAATACCTTTGGTGTTTTTTCAACATTATCTCTGATGCAGATGAAATATCATTAGGTGCTACTGTAGTATGAGTAGCAGTTTTTCTAGCACAGATTGCTCCATAACATCAGAAAAACCCCACACAAATTACACTGTTCTTGTTGAACTTGTTTCTTATGCTAAGCCGTATGAGTTGTTGTGTGGCCCAGACTCAGTGTTTGCCATGAGACCACTTGTCTGAAATCTTCTCATGAGAACAGACTTGCAGCACCAGGAGCTTGGTGCACCACCTCTCATTCCATAATTACAGGTTGTAGGTGAGCATGGATACGCTATCCTCTATGCAGAGGTCGTTATTTTGGGTGCATGTACATGGCAATTAGAGCAGGTAGTAGATATTAGTAAGTATCTCCTTGTCAGTAAGTAGATACCACTTCACTGTGATATGCTCAAGTGCTGTTTGTACCCGTGCTGGACAGCTTTGCAAGCAGTGAATCCCATATATACCTGAGAGCTGATACAACTACGTACATCTGCCAGAATTGTCCAGATGGACCCAGAAGTTGACTTTTCAAAGATTTCTGCTAGATAGGAAAAGTAGCTGAACCACATAATTATTTCTAGATCATTTCAGGTTATTAGTCCCATCATCATTTGAAAGGAGTTAATATAAATCAGACTTCAGATTTTAACAGGGGTTTTTTGCCAACTAATTGCAATAGATACGAACTTACATTAAGTGCTTCACCTCGATCACCTTTCACACCTCTTAGTCCATTCAGTCCTGGACGGCCCTGAAATAAGTAGAAATAAGTAGTTTAGTGTGTGTCAGAAGCAAGCTCATCTATCTTTATTCCACTTGGAAGCATAATACATACTGGACGTCCTGGAAAACCAAGCTCTCCTTTGGGTCCAGTAGGTCCTATTGGTCCCTGGACAAAAAGAGAAAATGTGATTATGGCCCATATCATTGACATATATTTGATTGTTTGGAATAAGAGGCATAGTTCTGCATCTGCTTTAAAAATCAATCTGTGATTGCCTACAGAGAACATACAGAACGTCCCCTCTGCTTGCTCTGCTGAGTGATCGCAGAAGCTGAGGACTGAACGTAATAGTCAGCTCTGGTTTAGAAAAGAATGCCTATCTGAAATGAAGTCTGAATTCTCAGCCCCTTGTAGGGTGTGCAGTTCAAAACTGAGTCACCATGTATCAAAGAAAAATTAAATGCATCAGTCAATATTGAAAAGGAAATTAGAGATGAATGCTTTGTGCATCTCTTTTTTCTTTTTTTTTTTCCCTTTGTTTTTCTCATTATTAATCAGGCCCTGTGAGAAAATATCTGTGGGTCAGCCTGAGAATTCATACAGTGCCAGGCTTCTACATGCCTCTCGTCAGCCTGAGTATGTGGATTCGTGGGGCTGATAGCTGAAACAAAACTGTTCCTTCTTTATACAGGAGTGCCTGACTCATCAGGCCTCACCAAGGAATACAAGTGACTGCAAAAAGAGAGGAGACAAGCAGGCTGCCTGGGAAAAGTGGTCCAGGACTATGGATGGTGTGTGACTGGGCATTTGCAAGCATGCAGCTTCTAGGCAGCCAGCAAGATCAACAAGAAACAGTAAACCTGAGTAAACTTTCAACAGCTGTCAGCTTCCTGAAACTCAACAAAACCACAAGGGTCTAGACAATCTCTTTACATATGTTTCAGCCTTTTTGGTTTCATTTCCTTTTTTTCTGTCTAGTGAAATGCTAAGAGATACTCGTTCTTGCATTATTTGTTAAATAATCTGTCTACAGACCTCACACAGACATCACTCAGGGGTGACAATAGATGTGTTTAATCCTTCATGTAATATAATTTCATTGTACATTCATGACTTCTCCNGCAGCATCCTGAATGACCAAGCAGCCTTTTTCAAGGAGATCACTGCTTGCTCCACATGGAGAGGGGCCTAGAAAAGGTGGCCTAACCAAAGCTCATCTCCCCCTTCACCTGGTTGGCTTGCCGCGGCCAACGGGCATCTTCCTTGCCGTCAAACTAAAACAAAACCAAAATGACAAAGGCATACACCTGCCTCCAAAGGTGTGTTCAAACTGACAATCGCATGCTGGAACATCAGGACCATGCTTGATTCTGCGGATGGTGGATGTCCTGAGCGTCATTCTGCTCTAATTGCCCATGAACTGTCAGGATTCAACATCGACATTGCAGTTCTCAGTGAAGTTCATCTCCATGAGGTAGGCAGCCTTAAAGAACATGAAGCCGGCTACACACTCTATTGGTCAGGCAAACCCAAAACCAAAAGTAAGAACTGTGCCTCGCCAATACTGCCAATGGAGTCTTTCCAACGGTGCCTTGTGGAATTGGACTTGCTTATCCTGCATTGGCCTTTTCAGCCATCAGCGCACTTTCAGCAAGTGTGGATAAAGCCCTTCCCAAATCTTCATTCGTGAAGCCTAGCCATGATGATGACATTTGTGAAACATTTATGTGATGATGATGATGAGGTAATTTGTTTTAGCATCAAGCTAAAATTCATGGATTAATTGTTGCAATTTGTATCCTGTCAAAAGTCTGGATTAGACTTGAAATTCACAAACGGTTAACATGTGAACATATTGATGCATAATAGCCCTGTTGTAATCAGAATTTAAAGCTCACTAATGTCAGATGAAACTTTTGAAGGTGGTAGGACCTTTATTGAAGGTAATTTCTGCCCATATGATCAAAACTAACTCCTTTGTTTAAATCAGGCAAGAGATTGCTGGTGGACTCTGGCAACTTCAATATTGTGGCCTCAAGCTTTCAAAATTATTCAACCCACCTTTCCATGCTACCACATCCAATAATGAGGTTTGTGGGAAAAAAAAATCATCAAAAATGTTATGAGGCATTTTTCTATTTCACTCTCTGGTATTTGAGCCTTTAAAGAATATGCAAATCTGAACTTCAATCAGTAGTGAAGATGATTAGAAACAGACTTCTTTTTTATTTTAAATAAGGGGAAGTGTCTGATCTCATGCTTTAACTGGGACTTCAAATAAACACTAACAATGTGAGAGTTGCCTATGCTGGGGTCACCTTTACTATTTTCTCTGTCAAAGTGCCAGCCCAGTCCTGACAGATGTTAGTGACTCCCTGAGACAGAGGCCAGCAGTCACAGCTAGAAGTGAAAGAAGGAAGTGGGGAAGTCACAAGAGACTACTTAGGAGAAAAGGAAATTTCATTTACAACAGATTTGGGCAGACCAACACTGAGGTTCTTACTACAGGCTCTTCTTCAATAATGTGCACCCATCTGCTTCACAGACAGGGAACAGTATAATCCATCAGGTAAAAGATTCTCATTTCTCCTGTGGCAGGAGGTTGGAATCAGCTTGTCTCTTCTGCTTTTGTTAATGGTACTGACCTTCTGATTATCCCTACTTCTCACCCGCCAAACTACTACTTCTCTGTAGCTCTCTGTGCTCCAATCTCCTGTGATCCTCTCTTCTGTTCACCTGAGTCTCAAAAAGGAGGGGAGCAATGAGTAGGGATTTGTTTTTAAATTCTGGAATTTTGTGTATGAGTTAATTTTGCCCAAATAGCAGAGAGGAACAATGAGTCCCCAGCTGCCTCAAAGCTGTTCTTGGGCCTTACAAAGAGTTTTACTTTGTGTAAAGTGGAACAGAACCACTGTACTAAAACCTTTGATACGTTATGACTCAGAGTCTCTGGTCCAGCACTCTGAAGTCTATATATTTTTTCTCCACAGGACTCACATTAAGTACATAGGGATTTTTAATATGGAGCAACACCACAATGTATCACCCTATTAGCAGCGATGATTAAATCAGAATTCTGGTCTAAGAAGAGGAACTGGCTGAGCAAAGCCTTGAGACAGGTTCTGTGTGCCAAATTTTCCTACAGTGTAATCATTCACACCAGTGCTGGCAAGAACTTCCTCCGAGCAGCCTTGCCTGCATGCTGAACTGTATGAAGCATCTCGTGGCAGTATAAAAGGAGATGTAAACACAGAGTTTGGGTCTGACAGAAAAAGGACCTGTCGACAGGATGCACAGCAATAGGAAGAGAGGCAAAGAACACTAGCCAGAACATGAGGAATTCCAAATAAATATAAGGAAAGATATTTTTTTGTCCTCAAGGTTGTCAAATCCTGGAATGTGCTGCCCAGAGAGATTGTGGAATTTCTATCTTAAGAATTGTTGAAAACTCCACTTGGCAAGTCCCCGAGTTAAACAGACCTGCTTCAGGCAATGATGTGGACTACATGATCTCTGAAGTTCACTTCCACTCAAAATTACTGTGTCACAAGGTGAAAGGATAGACTCATTCTGCAGTCATACAAAGAGGAGGAAAGGACCTCCCTTTCTGGTAAGTCAGGATAGCCCCTTCACGGTATTCTGATACACAGTAATTAAGAAAGCAGTTACTCAACACAGTCAGCTAGTCCCTTTTAAAGACTACAGAAAGTGATGTCAAAATCTCCTGCACGCCTTGGTGTGCAGAAATGTCAACACCTACTAATCTTCACTTAGGCACAACAGCGACCAGGCTACATCAAAGGCAGAAACAAAGAAACACTCCTTATCCCTGAGCTGTGGAATACTAGACCAGAAGAAGTAGTACCTTGAGTCTGGGCAAACGTTCTTATTTTATAACTCATTTCTTGTGCTTTCATACAACATTCCCTGTCTAGTCAAAAGTATCAGACCAAATACCTGGAATAAGGCCTCTAAATCCTAATTTCAGTACACGGTCTGCCTGATATGCAGCTTTCCCAGAATTCAAGGCAGTTGCAAATTACTGGCATGAACAGAAGTTGAGCTGATGAAATTAGTAGTTTTAATGTAAATCATAGAGGAATTTAGATGGAAAAGGACCTATAGAGACCCTCTAACACAACCTCTTGCTCTAAGTAAGACAAACTTGTAAGTTAGGTCATACCAATCAGCACCTTTTCCCACAATCCACCATCTCTCTGAGCACCTATTCCTGTGTTTAAGCACTTTTACTGTGAATTCTTTTCTTAATATCTACTTTTCTTAATATCTAATCAAATTTCCCTTACTGGGACTTGTGATCTTTGTTATATGCCTTTTTCCTGTGCCCCTCTGAGAAGCACCTGACTTTGTTCTATGATTCCCTTTCAGGCCGCAGCAGGGAGCAATTAGAGCTCCTCTCAGTCTTTTATCTTCAGGGCTAAACAAACCAGTTCACTCAGAGTCATAAGTTATGTAAGTTTCAAGCTCAGATGATATTTTACTGCCTGTCTAGATAGTAACAGACACATTTGTGCTACCAGAAATTAACGTCTGCATCAAGTCAGTAGTTTAGAGCTCCACCTGTGCAACAACCACATTCTCATCAGAAGGACACTCATCACCCTGAAGCAGGAATACTGCATATCATCCCTACACAGAAGGAATGAAAAGCCAAACCAAACTACTTTTACATTTATTAATATCTGTAAAACCAATGCAAAATTAGAAAAAAAGAAGCACCACTTGTCTTTGGACTTGTCTTACCATTGGTCCCACCGGTCCCATCGCTCCAGCTTCACCCTGTTGAGGACAGACACACAGAGAGCAATGACAAGGAGAATTCCTGCAATGTCTAGCAGAGGTGGCTGGTAACAAGGCCACCAAACATTCTGGAGGAACACCTCACAGTCTTAGCTCACCTTCTCTCCTTTTCTTCCTATTAATTCAGTTAAAGATCCATCAGCAGCAATGATAGCTCCTGGTTCTCCTTTTTCACCCTGCAATTATCCAAGTAATTACTGTTTACAAAGCACCTCTCAGTGAATCAGAAGAAGTCAAAGCAGCATCGCTGCTGTCTGAAGCTGACAGATTAGTCATGCTGCGATATGAAACACGAAGTGGTATCAGTGTGAGTAGGGTGAAGCTTGATTCTGTGGGAGAAGAGCGATGATCTTTCTTAAAACAATGAAGTACGTAAAAAATATCTCTCTGAGATGACTAAGTACTTACTTTTTAAACAGGACTTTAAATTGCTCTCCAGAAAGCAACTATGTGAAATGTGCTGTGTTTATGAAAGATCTCTGCCAAAGGCACACAGGCTATTGGTGTTTTCTTGTGTACCATCAGCTTAGATAATGGTAAGCAAATCCTGCTGGAAATGCAGACTCTTGATAGAACAGTAAATGTTCTGATTTTACTATCAGTAAAGCATGAATCATTCTCTCTATATGTCTAGCACGATGCAGCCTCATTAACTTTAAGAAGGCTAATCCCCAGCATTCCAATTGTGACCCTCTGCATTCCACTTCCACAACCACAATTATCACTTCTGAGTGATAGCAAGTGGTTTCCTCTCTGGATCTTTTCTGTGTAACTTTCCTTTTCCTAGCTCAGACATCTTGGTACAACATATTTCCCAAGATCTCATGGAAGAAACATGGCTTGAAACTAACACTAAGGGCTTCAAAGTTTTGAATTCTTACCAGTGTGGACAGCAGAAGCCAAAAAAAGCATCAACTAAAAAACAAAAGTAAAAATCCCCACAACCCAAACCAAAAATCACTCAACCGCTTTTAAGCAGCTTGATCATTTTATGCCCTCTGTAAAAGAATAGGAAACCTTATGACAGAAGTGTCTGGTATTTGTGGCCTGAGATGTTTCTTTCTGAGTAATGAAGATGCTTTTCATCTACAATCCCATTTCTTTCAAACCACAATTAACCATTTCCAAGTCTTCCTGTCTTCCTATTACTTCTCAAAAAGTGAGGTCAACTACTTAGAAAGATTAAGCAGAAAGTGGTTTTGTTTTAGTTTTTGTTACCCCCAAGATGTTCCTCTCCCCTGCTTCCTGCAGGTGGATGAGGAGGGAAGAAAACTAGAACAGCTGCAATATTTACCGAATAGCAGTCTTTAGTAACCTCTCAGGAGTGCTACAAAATATACACTTTCTGTGACCAAAACAGGGAAGGGATCCTAAGAAGAGAGTTCCTCAAGTCTTATACTTTCTTTGGGAATTGAAAACTGAGGTCTTCTTTCTGTAGGCAAAGCCCTCTCTAGCAAAGGAGGAAGAAAAGATCAATCTTTTTTTATTTGGCCTTTCGGATGGGATCCCAGGGTGTCGGCACAGCAATCAGCTGGCAAGGAGATGTCACTTCATGTTTAATGTTTATGCAGACTTAACTGATAAGTGCATACTGCACTCCAGAATTTCAACACTGGGGCAGGAATATCAGTGGGATTATATCAAGGGATGTTGTTTAGCACTTTCAATTCCTGCCTAGTAAATTTTTTCGCATGAACTTATTAACATCACAATCCTTAGTAAAATTGGAATCATTAAACTTTTAATATCACTAAGTATTTGTCATCTAGCACATTTCCTAGCATGTACTTTTCCCTGTGCATGTTCTTATACCTGTTGTCCTTTGGGTCCTTGTGATCCAGGCAAACCAGTCTCACCCTTTGGTCCCCGAGGGCCCTAAGCGAAAACAAGCACAAAGATCCCTAGTGATATCTCTGGAGAATATTGAGCTAGGGCTTTTACTAAATCTGATTTTCAATAACTGGCAAACTTAATCTTAAATCACTCTGATTGCAATCTAAGAATTCTCACAGGACTAAATTACTCTCTGAATCATATTATTCCCTAAACTAAATATCACATATGAAGAATCTGTTAATAAGAACAAACCCAAAAATCCCTGATGTTTATCACAGTGTAGATGATACACACATTCACAAAGGGAAATATCCAAACATTAATAACAGTGGAAATTCAATGTAAAATTCTATATTTCCTCCCTACTCTATTCTCTCCCTCCATGATCATTCAGCCAGACTGATTTTCAACAGAATTTCTGAAGCTCTATTTTTAACATTCTCTAAAAAAATATTTTTTTGTCTGAAAAAGGGGTTATCTATTTGAAAACGAGGTAATTTCTTTATCTGTTCTGTGGTGAAAGCATTCCACTCAGATCAAATTGTGCTTTACAATCAGTCATTATAAGTGCATTGAGAAGCATTTTTTTTTTACCCACAAAGAACTAAACTCAAATGTACATGATTTCTGCATTAGTGAAGAGATAAAGAAAAGACGTGAGGTAAGAGCAAGGTATTTTCATGCCAGTAGAAATTCTGTAAATGGCAGAGAGCAAGAATGCATTATACCACTTTCTAAATGCTATCAGTTCTTTTTCAAATGAGAAGTATTTTTAAGGAGTTTTTCTCCTTTTTCTTTGGTTTCCTAAGCAGACCACAATACCCAGAACTTAGTAAACAACATTCTGTACAATTTTGGGCAATTTGCCAGCATTTTCTTAACATCTTTTGTCAGCTTTCCCAGTTTTCTCCTTAGTTATTCTCAGGCAATAGACAAAGGATTCTGAGACCATATGCATGCTCTGAACTGTAAAACAATCATAACAAGGCAAAATAATTCTATCACATTACATAGAATATGAATAGAATAGTATGAACAATACTGTCTGAAGTTATAAGCCAGATAATCACAGAATGATAGAATATGCTGAGTTGAAGGGGACCCATATGTACCATTAAAGTCCATCTCCTGGCCCTGCAAGGGACCATTCTCAAGAGTCACACCATGTGCCTGAGAACATTGTTCAAACACTTCTTAATCTCCTTGAACTCGTCAGCCTTGGTGCTGCTACCACTGTCCTGGGGAGCCTGTTCAGTGCCCAACCACTCTCTCGGTGAAGAACCTTTTTCAAATATCCAACCTAAACCTCCCCTGACACAACTTCAGGCCGTTCTCTTGGGTCCTGTCACTGGTCACAGGAGTGAAGAGATCAGTGCCTGCCCCTCCTCTTCCCCTCACAAGGAAGTTGCAGACTGCCATGAGGTCTCCCCTCAGTCTCCCTTTCTCCAGCTGAACACACCCAGTGCCCTCAGCTGCTCCTCACATGGCTTCCCCTCAAGGCCCTTCCCCATCTTTGTTTCCCTCCTTTGGACACTCTCTAAGAGCTTAATACCTTCCTTACATTGCAGTGCCCCAAACTGCCCCAGTGTTGCAGGTGAGGCCACCCCAGTGCAGAGCAGAGCAGGACAATCCCCTCCCTCGCCCGGCTGGCGATGCTGTGCCTGATGCCCCCCAGGACAATGTTGGCCCTCCTGGCTGCCAGGGCCCTGCTGACTCATGTTCAAATGGCCACTGACCCAGACCCCCAAGGCCCTTTCCCAGCACTGCTTTCCAGCCTCTCATTCTCCAGTCTGTATGTACATCCAGGGCTGCCCCATCCCAGGTGCAGAATCCGACACTTTCCCTTGTTGAACTTCCTATGGTTGGTGATTGCCCAGCCCTCTGATTTGTTGAGGTCTTTCTGCAGGGGCTTTGAGGGAGTCAGCAGCTCCTCCCAGTTGTGCCATCTGCAAATTTACTTAGCACCCCTTCCAGTCTTGCATCCAAGTAATTTATGGAGATGTTTTTATATGTTTGTATGGTGCAACTGTCTGAGCACAATAGGTAGGTAGCATAGCATAAGGCACCTTTTGATACTATGGTTGTGCAATGCTTACATGGTGGCCCTGGTACATTATTATAAAAAACCCCATAAATGTTTCCTAAAGGATAAAATAAAAAGAGTATGTCTCACACAGCTTTACTCTATTCTGTAGTGGTAACAAAAAAGCACCTAAATAATAACACAATTAGATATACACACAAAGATAATTCTTAGAAGTCCATTAGTTCCATTTGTTTCTCCTATTTGGCATAGGTCTTTCCTTAGGTACTAATTTTTCTTCAATTACATCTTGATTTAAACTACAGAACTGACACTGAGATAAGCATATCAGAGAATCCTTTATTTCCAACAGAGTAAGTTTCTACCATAGTTGGCAATTCCATAAAGACCTGCAGTCTCCCATGTGAAAATTTATTAGACCTTGTGCAAATTGTGCACAGGACAAATTTTTAAAAATAGCAAACTAAATTGAAAAAAACCTTAAATCCAAGGAAATCAATACTTACAGGAAATCCTGGTAGACCTGGCTTGCCATCTGGCCCCTTCAAAATTAAAAAGCCCACAACTTTACAAACACATATTACAAACTTGCAAAACAGAATATGCATATTTCATATATTGTGTGATTTGTGAATATCAACTCATCTGCAATGGAATTCAGAACTTCTTTCAGTCAGTGGTACACTTGTGAATGCTCTGCTATGCCCTATGCTTCTAACTTAGCATTTACTTTCAAAAACTGAAGAGACAGCCATCCAGGGAAGGCTGAAAAAAAGATGATAGTTTCCAGATAAGAAAGACATGCAAACATAATTCAGCCTCCTTTGAATCTTTTCCAGATGCCAGCACAGAGACCACAGCAGCCTGCCCACCTTTGTAATTTCTCTCCTGGATGTCTGTGGATAGGAAATAGAACGTGTAAAATAGGCTGTGAATAGAAACACGGATTGGGATTTTACTGGACATATCTGAGATTACCCTGCTGTGGTAACTGCAGAGAAACACTTCAGTTCTAGTTCAGATCTAGATCTAGAATAGAGGGGTGTCTATTACCCCCCCTACCATGAGACTGCACCTCTTTCCTGAGTAGGTTGAGCTCAGAGACTGAGGTTCTAACCTTTCCCATTGCAACTCCACTTCAAGCTACTGGATCTGCTGCTTCTTGGTGGGAATGTGACTCTAACAGTTATTACGAATCAATGCATTTCTGCTGGGGTCATAAGCCCGCTCATCTATGTTTGAGAAACTGTCATCCAAGGTTTGAATGGCAACTACCTGTGGTGACAGGGCTCACGAGAGGGCCCATACTATCGTGGCATCCTATTATGCTCAGGGATTAGGAGAATCAGCTAGGAAATACATCAAAACACTCTTCCATGAAAGCTGTTTTACATAAGCACAGCTGGATGCAGCCACAATAACATTAAGTTGCCCTATTGTGTTACAAGTGGGAAAGAGCCATGCTAGACTAGCAGATAAAGGTTACAAGCTGTTGCTGGAGCCAATGCTCTTCTTTCCAGTTCAATGACAAACTTCGTAAATATTTGTCTTGGGACAGATGTATTAATAAGATAGATTTTTTTTTTCAAACTTTGGCTCTGTAGAGGAAAATTGTTCTATTGACTATGCACATTCTGGCTTTCCTTGTTTCTTCAGGGGTTGAATGGGAGGGAAACAACTGCACTCACAAACAAGATAAAATTAAAGTAAAATACTCAAACAACAGTCCACAAATGAAACTAGCTGTGAAGTAAGTTGCTTAATTTGTGGGGGATAAGATTTTGCAAGTTAAATATCTTGTACACTTTTGGGCAAGTTTGAATAGACTCCACAGCTTGGACAAGCAAAAGCTTTGGATCCAGTCCTAGGAACCTGAGATCGTTACCAAAAACCACTCAGAATTTCAAATATTTGACTGAAATATTTGAACCTGAATTTCACATCTGTTGTCTCACGAAATTCCTGGGTTTTCATCTGCAACTCTAATTGCTGTGAGACCAAACTCACACACAGGAGCCTAGCATTTCCAGTTGCAGTCTCAAGCAGAACTGAGCAAAATACTTTTTATCCCAGCATTCTGTGACTTGAAAAATAAGAAGGAAAAAAATTGTAAGGAATGCTATGTAAATCTTGGTCACTATTTTTGCATGAGTTCTACATTTCTGTAATTCTGTGCATATAGTTAAGAATCAGAGATAAGCCAATTTCTTTACTTCATACCAATGTGTAAAAGTAATTTTTTCACATAGAACTCAGTTCTGCCCTACAGAGTTCAGTGCTGAAGTTAGCAGGAATGCAATATTAAAGCATAATAAACTCATCTTTAGTTGACACTTAAAAGGAGACATTGAAGATGGAGCAAACCTGAAGATTTAATAAAGCAGCATATACTCACTGGAGGCCCAAACAGTCCTTTAATTTCAGTAAAATTCAGTATTCCATTTGTATCATTGAGTAGTAACTAAAAAAAAGGAGTTAACAAACAGGTTATTTCAAATTGATTATCGAAGACATACATACCTTTTTAGCAATGTGCAGAAAATTATTTCTTCATAAGTATGGAACCCCCCCATAAATAAGGCCACAGAAAAGGCTCTCTACTTCTAATTTTTGTTATACATCTGGAATAACAAAATCTAGAATTTGTTTTACATTTCTTCTGGATCTCATAATGCTTTCAAAAATTTAATTGACTCCCATTTTTAATTTGAAAGCTATGACACTAAATGCTGCAGCCTGAAGTCCTTTGTCCTTGGCAAGATAAAGACTGAAATGGAGGTTTTATGCTTCAGTATGTCACTGGCATTCTAAGAATGAATCTGCCTGACCACACTCATCCTGTTGTAGAGTTGAAGTTATAATTATATTCTGGCATGTCTGCATCACAACATGCAGTGCCATGCAGTGATTCCCTAATCAGTTCTGATCACCCTGCTGTGTCTGAAACTGGCTTGGATCTCCCAAACAGTATAGTCACCTGGATGTGGAACAGCACCTGCGTTAATCAGCTCCCAGTCTCTCCCTGAACAGAGCAGTGAAATGACAATGCTGCTATGCTGCTTCCTATACAGGAATTAGGGAGCTCAGCATTAGAACAGGCATTTATGCATAATTTCACCACAGAAGGTGGACAGGGACCTTGGAGCTCTGGTCCAAAACTCTTCAGCACAGGTCTGAATGGATCAGGACACTCAAGGCCTTGCCTAGTTAACTCTTGAACATCTCTAAGGATAGAGATGCCACAATTGTTTAGGGCAATCAGTTCCAGTATTTGATCACTGTCAGGGTGAAAAAGTTTTCGCTTATATTTAATTGGAATTTCCCTTTTCCAGCTTGTGTCTGTTACTTCTTACAATACTACACCTCCAAGAAAAGGGTGCTTCCAACTTCTCTGTATCCTCTGATTAGGAAGTTGTAGACAGCAACAAAACCTCTCCTCAGCCTGCTTTTTGCCTGGCTGAGCAGACCCCACTCTGTCTGTGCTCTGGTTCCCTGAGCATCTTGGCATCCCTGCATGGGGCTTGCTCCATTAGGTCAGTATCTTTCTTGTCCTGGGGATCTCACATCTAGACACGGTACTCCAGAAGCAGTCTTATGAATGCCAATCCCAGCTCTCTGAGTCCATCAGTTAGGCAATTTTTCACCTGTTTTACTATCCTCTTGTCCATTTCATACGTCATAGTTTGGTGATAGTAAGACTATGGGAGACTGCATCAGAAGCCCAGCTAAAGTCAGGGTATACAAATTCCAGTGCCTATTCCCTGTCCACAGAGAAACAATGATTTTGATCAGGAAGGAACTGACATTAGTAAATCGATGTTGGCTGCTCCCTATTAGAATCTTGTCCTGATGTTATGATTAGGCTTTCATTTTGGTTTCAGATAGCTACCTTTCTGGTTTAAACAGGTGTTCCAAATATTGTATCATATAGTCTTACAGTACAATTCAAGACAGAAAATATGTAAGTGCTTGCAACACATAAATGTTTTAGGCTAAAAGATATCCTTACTCTGCTTTTGTCATTTGTTTAATTTCTTTCACTCCAACAGTCCCATTTGACACTTTAGCCTTGTTTTGGACTCATGTTGAATCTCCTTGGAAGATTGAGCTAGTCCATTTGCTTAACAGGCAAGCCATGCCATCCACTTCAATACAAGGCTCTGTGTGAAGCACTATATTCCCATTCAATGTAATGAAAATCTGAATTTCACAAGGCCAGGGCAGAGCATGCCTTCAGGTGCCAGGAATTTACTTACCACCTGAATAAACATGTTTTCACTGAGGTATTGTGAAATCTGAATGCCTCTTTTTCTGCCTGTTACCATGTTCAGAGCAATGCTATCGGATCACAATCTTTTCCAACATTTGTTGTGAATACAGTATCCAGGAACTGAGTTTGAAGCTATCCTGCTTTGAATAGGAGGTTTGACCATATAGCTTCCAGAGATCACTTCCAATATTCTTATGAGTCTCTGAATACTATTTTTCTATCCGGTATGTGAAGTAGGACACAAAAGAGGACAGACCTGCTTGGCCACATCACATATTGTATCCTATCCTATCCTATCCTATCCTATCCTATCCTATCCTAGTTATCTCAGCATGGTAGTGTATGGTCAACTTTCTGTGCTTGGAGGTCATGTTGGCATGATTCATGCATCTAAGCTTGTTCCTTTTACTGGGTGCTGCAAACCACTCCCTGTCCTCATGTTCTACAAAAACCACTGGAAAATTGTCAAATGAAAAGACAGTTTAAATCCTGCAGGCAGCACTCAATCTTCCAGCCTGCATGAGCCCTGCTGCACTGCTTCAGGGGCAGCATGATGCCATTGGTCCCACTCTACACCCAGTTCTATATTGCCCAGAAAGGGAACAGGACAGGGGCTGCTACTTTAATGACAGTAATAAAAAAGTCCTGCTGCTGCAATTGTTCTGCTTTATCTACAACTGGTGGCAGAAATCCAGGAGCCCTGGGTTTACACTCTCTTTTCATTGTGGAATTACTCAGTATTCATTGTTTTTGGGCTCAATCCAAACTATATTGGAGTCAGTGGAAAGAATCCCAAAGGCTTTGCTGAGTTTGGGATCAGACATATTGTATATTTTATAAATAGAGTTGATCTGCAAATGGAAATTGTGGTTGGAAGTCAGAAAACTGTACATAATGCTGAAGATTTGAAAACAGAGGGTCCAAGTGTGATGATGAGAGAAAAAGATTGCACTTTTCACAACTTCCTCAAGGTGTATAGCTATTTAGCTTCAGTTTTGGGTGTGAAAACAGCTTTAATAACAACAATCTAGCAATATAACTCTTCAACACATCAAATTAGTTCAGAAAGTGGAGACTACAAAGTAAGGACAACATTGTTTTTAATATTTTCTTCACTGTTATGTTTTAGGATAATTGTCTGGATTGGATTCTAAGTAAACCTTTGGCTTTGTATCCAAATGGCATGAATACAGCCTTATTAGAATTATAGGAAGAACAGAGGGTACAAAATCTTTTGACATTTACTTTACACCCTCAACATTAACCTTTCTTCAGGACTTTTGTTTCTATGGTGAATAGTGGCAAGCAGAGATAATTGTTTAAAAGTTTGAAATTTAAATCCAATAACATTTGTCTGTTCAAATTACTTCTGTACTATACCCAATGAAATTTGTGTGATACAAAGTAACAACTAATACAGTTTTCTGGTTATCCACTCATGGAAATGCACTGAGTATCAGAGATTATGCTTCAAAAGAGTGAAATAACCAATATAGGATGAGAAATACTGGTTGTACTGTTTTGGAATATCAAACAGCAGCAAACAGAGGGACACTGGTTATTATTTGGAACAGGACAGGTCAGGGTAGGCTTCCTGATCAATCATGGGAGGCAGCAGAGGAGACAGCAAGGATGAGAAGCCTCTCAGACCCACCGTGCTGATGGGTATTACAGCCTGGAAATGAATAGGTTCCACTGCAGACCTCAGTTTTATCTTACCACATACTTTCATGGTGTTAGAAGTGGTTCTTGAAGGAACCAAATCCCCTCAGTTCACATAGGGACCAGGTTAAATGAGGGGGAAAACAAGGTCCACTTTTAACTGCAGTTCAATCAATGTCCTATTGGCCCGATGCTGGTGAGGCCTGGCCCTGAGCACGGCTGTCCACAACAGGTCTTAATATTTCAACAATACTTAATTTGCACTGACTTTACTGTTTTCATTTTGGTCAAGAAGCATAAAATCTGTTAGCTGTAGCCACACAGCCCTTCTTAAAAAAACATCCTTCTGACTCCGATGGATCAGTCCAGTGTACTTCTGTAGCTCAAGAAGTATTTGTCTTTGGCTCTACAATGGTTAAATGAATGAACTGCATGACCCTGACCTGGGCAGTGATCTCCCTGACTGCCCAGTGGTTCACTTAGATCACTGAACTGATCTCTGCTGCTCTACCCACATCAAGCCAATATCCACATTACAACAGCTGGCACCGGTATTTGTTTTAGTTCTGCAATTCCAACTCCCATTGATAGGTCTACTTGCAATAGTTCTTTCTGTATCTAAGCAAACTATGGAAGGTGAGAGACCAAGTCAACAAAACGCACTTGGGCAATTTAACCTTCTATCTCAGCAAATGTATAGTAAGTGAATGTCCTGTTCTTACACAAACATTGGTGAGGAAGGTAGAATTCAATGGGCATATACTTCCACACTTGTTTAATTGACTGTATCAAAATGCAGCACACCAAGTCCTCAGAGAAATCATGTGATTAATGATACAAGGGATTTGAAGCATATGAGGCTCTTGTTGTACCTCCCCAGAACAACCATTTGCTACAAATATATATGAAGCCACTTATACCATGCTCCCTGCTTTTTAAGAGAGCTCACTTCTAAAACTCCAAAGTATTTAAAGAAGGAAATGGGCTTCCGTATGGATTTGTAATACACCTAATACAGTACAGCTTCTACCAGGCTCTATATATTTCTGTAATGCATGCTAAAGGTAGTTCATGCAGAAGTTCTGGAGAATTCACAGGATGCACACCATGTTTATTCAGATATAGCTACACATTAGACAGACGTGTGGACTGCAACAATCACGTGTGAGAGAGCTGTGCAGCCTTCACCAAACTCTTGTCATTAATTTGCTATGTCAGCTTCAATAACGTTTTTACAGTTCTTATATATTCTGTCCTCTCCCTGAGGATTTCACAGTGTTTTTTCAAGTATTAATGAGCTAAGCAGCAACTCATTGAGGTTCATCATTACTGCAAACAGAGCTGTTTAGTCACTGATAAGAATTAAGGCCTCACAGTAGCACTGTGGCAGGGCTGTGAGAAAGGCTGTGAATTTTACATCAGCGTTTCTATCACAGCTATTGAGGAATTTCCCAGAAACTCCAACAGAAATATGATAAAGTAAAGGGCTGGTGACAGCCCCGTTTTGAGCAGGAGCTCAAACTAGTTGATCTTCACACAGCTAACATTTCTGTGAATCTATAATTTTGCTCATCCACAACTCAGGATCCAAGATCCTGAAATTCTGCATGGAATCCCAGTAAATTTAGTAAAGAAGGCAGTTTTGTTAGGACTGGTGATGTAGCCTGTGTGATGCTATATTTGTTATCAGTAGCAGAAACCTGAGTGACAGCCTAGTTATGTTATATATAGTTGCATATCTTAGGTTACGTATAGTTCATTTTTATGATAACATCAATGCCAAGCTCCCCCTAACACAGATATCTCAGTTGGGCATTCTCCCTTCTTGCAATTACAAATCTACAAATTTCCTACTGCCCTTATATGCATTCCTATGGACAAGTCTGCCTATTTTAGGCACCTTCACCTCTCAGAGGTGAAGTTTCTGCAATCACTCACAGTTTCTCCAGACCTTAATGCCATATCAAGCCAACTACAAGGATTTTTGTTGTCAGCTCAAAATGGCTTTTGTGCTAATCTCTAGCCTTCATTACAGCTAATAGTATAGTTTTTGCAAAGAATGATGTACATAAAGCAAAACTAACTGAAAATGTATGTGCAGCTAAAGAATACTGGAGAGCTTCTACAAGCTTTTGGTATTCTACTCTTTGGTGATTTGGCTATTGATTCCATAATAGAGTCAGTGCTCTGGTTTGTACAGTGGACAACTGCCAAAAAGCACTTCTCTCCCCTACATACTGCTGTGTCTTGAGTGCTTTTCCTCATTCAACATTCTCAGTTTTGTATTTCTCTGTTGACTTCTATTTGATGTTCACAAGTCCTGCAGAATCACCTGAAGAGTTTGTGAGAGGTGCTCAATATGACCATATAATTCTTCTATGTAAGCTCTACACCCACTTTCTTCCTATTTAATCTTTTCAAAACAAATCCATTTGAAACAGAGACATACTGAGATCCTTTTGTTTTGAGTAGACTTATGATCTGAATATCAACAGAGGAATTGCCAGTTTGTTAACAGCTTGTGCCCTCTTCTCCGTAAGATGATTCACAGACTTCAACGCTTGACAAACACACTTACCTCAGGTATTGCTATGACTGGTCCTGGTGGTCCTGGTGGTCCAGGTGGTCCCACAATACTGTTCCCATCCTGTCCTGGTTCACCCTATTTCAAAAGCATTACAACATGTGGAAAACCTATATATTCTACATTTCACATGGGTTTTTTGGAAAGAATGAAGCCCACAACACCTCACCTGAGGTCCTGGGTCACCCTTCTCCCCTTTTGGACCCTGCATGTGATTAAAAAAAAAAAAAAAAAGAGCATAAGTGATTTAAAAAGAAAAATTGTGAAATGTGCTTTCTCTAGCCTCACAAAGAGCACAACAGTAAATTGCAGGTACTGAATGATGAGTCCCCAGCTCTCTCAAACCACACATGGGGCCAGCTGGTTTCAACTCAGACTTTCTGAGGATTTGATGTTTAAGTCTTTCCCAGAACTTTTGACAGAGTTCACAGAAGACCAGAAGCAAATGGGCACAGAACATTTCATTAGTTGGGAATTAATTCAATGAACCTTTATTTGACTGCTCCGAAATCAGCCATACCTGGCTGTGCTGTCCTTTTCCAGCATTAGCCACATCAGTTGGGTCCAGAATTTCGCAGTGGAGCAGGCAGAGGAATGCAGGGGAGCTGAACTGTCCTCTTTCAGGTAGGTTATTTCTAAGCTGATCAGCCCCTCGTTACAACTCTCTGTGCGGGGATGCAGGCAGTTTGCCTGGCACAAGCAAGACGAAGGTGTCAGGGGACCTGTGGGACTCCCCAGGCAAAGACTTCTGTAATCCTCGAGGGTCTTAGGCATGAGAAATACATTAAAATCACATATGAGCCTGTGGGATTTCCCCTAATTAAAAGCAGAGCTGATTTCTGAATAATTAAAATCAGAAGGAGCATTGAGAAATCGGAACTAGCCTCTGGAGATGCCTGTATCACTCCTGACTGATGAGGGAGGCATGGGCATGTTTGGTGTCCGAGAGAACTGCTCCAGGTAAAGAAGGACAAACCCAGCCCCAGCTCTCCACACACTGCCAGCAAGTACTTTTACGGCTCCTGCTGATTCATCAGACGTAGAATTAGGGAGCCTGTGTGTGTATTAGGTGATCCCATATTATGACAGCCTTACTCACCACATCTCCAGGATGCCCAGCAATGCCAGGAAGGCCTGGTTTTCCATCTGTGCCCGGCATTCCCTGCCACAACAAACATACTGTTATTCTTGCTGAACTGTATCCAGTTTCATACAAACAGGATGCTGCCACTCTGGGCAGGGACACGATATGGTTCTGCATGGACTAGTGAGCAGGCTGGGGGGAAGCTCCATGGATTCAGCATTATCTCATTAGTCATCTGCTCTCTCCACTCCTCCTTCTCTTTCACCCTCTCCAGAACAGGGTTTTTTTTTTACCCTAGTGCAGCTTCAATCGTTCTTCACTGCTCCCACCTCTGCTTAGCAAGAGTGAATTTTGTTGGTTTCCCCCAATATACATTTGGTGAGTTATTTCCACCCTTCAATTAAATGACTCTCAGGCTGGAGGAAGAGAAGGGACAGGCACTGGATGTACAGGAATTGGTATGCAGGGCAAAAAGGTTTGATAGCTCCAGCTGTAATTAAATATAGGACTGTGTATGACTACTAGGAATCTGACAGTCACTCTATTCTATGGAAAAAAACAGAAGCAGGAATGATAATGCAATTTGCCCAGAGAAAAATGGATAAAAGAGGGCTCTGAATTGTTAAAGAGAGATAAACAGTGAGCGACACTTTTTGCATCTGTTTTCCTTTGTGTCCTATGAAAGTCCAAGGAAATGGCACAGCAGTTGAATGATTAATCCAAGTGACCAATTAGCCCTGTTTTGTTTCAGTAGTGGGGCTATTTTTTTTGTTTGTTAGCTTGTTTGGTTGGTGGGGTTTTTTTTGGTGTTTGTTTTGTTTAGCATGGGGTATTTTTTGTTTGGCTTAAAGGGTTTTTTGCTGTTGTTTTTTTTTGTTTGTTTGTTTTTAGGAAAAGGCTGTTTTGGTTCTAAACTTTTGTTCTGCTTCAAGAAAATATTTTTGAGTTTTTACAGTACATAGCAGCAAAAGAGATTTATTATGTCTACTTCATTAAGAAGGAATATTCTCATGGCTGTTTCTGGTTTTTGTCTGTGATCAGCAAAGTGTGCAACTGAGGAATACAGTATAATTTCTGAAGCACTCTATTTTTCATTTTATAGACAAGTGCAGGATGAAAGGTGCCTCTGAATGTTAATGGAATTTAGGCATCAAAGCAGCTACTGGGATTTAGGTATCTGCATGACTAGTAAAAATGGTACTTGGGACTTAAGTGTCTCAGTGCTTGTGGGAAATTTTAAGTATCTATCTGCAGCAAAGATAATTGGGCAGAGGATATAACCTTGGACCAACAGCATTTCTGCAACAGAATGTCATCATTTCAGACACATTGGTACTTGCAGGACAGCTTCCTAGTATTAAAAACACTAAATAATTTCTCCCATTGATTTTCCTAATAAAATTTAAATTGGAAGAAAAGATCCAGGATAGGTAAGATGCTTTATTGCAAATAACGCATCTAAAGACATCCTGATTTCCAACTCCCTAGATATTTTAAGAATGTAGCTCACTGCTCAAATATAAGAGGACTCAGATCTTTTCTTATCTGAGGACTGAAGAGATAGATCGATTATGTTTTAAATAGCTCTGCAGTAAATTTGCTTTCAAGATACACACGTTTGAAATGTATTTATCACATCAGACAATAATAATTACTAGAACAAGGACCTCAGAAGAAGCACATGTATGTATAAGAAAAAAAATATTCTGTACTCTCAAACAGATTAAGAAGAGTTAAACAATTGTCCTATGTGACAATGCATCAGCTTTAATTATCATGCTGACAAATATCTCTGTGAAATGACAACACTCAAAATATGTACAGCAGATGGAATTTATGGCAAGCAGAGTCATGCTACATTGTTATTTTTTAAAAAAACAAACAAGCAGATGCTGCTAGAAGACTGTGATAATACTCTTGTAAATACTCAACAAGATAACCGCTTTTATCTTGTTTCCTAGAGCAGCTCTTGATTTCAGTGCTGTCCTAAATGCAAGAGCAGATTTTATATTTTATTTTATTTTATATTTTATATTTCGTTATAGTTTCATTTTCTATGAGTCACATCAGCGCTCTCTGGTGGCTTAGGCCTGCAAAAGGCATTCAGGTCAACAGGGACCAGGAAAGAGCAGCACAGACATAAACAGGAGCTTTGTGGTGGGCTGCAAGAGGAGTTCAAAGCAGAATAAACAGGGATAATGACAGACATGAACCTACTACTCTAGCACAGACCTGCATTATGAGTGGAGTGGTCTGGCATGGGGTGCGAGCTACACACCACGATATCAAGAAGTAGAGGGTGAAGGGAACTCAATTTTCTATGTATAATCTTTGTTGATATTCATTTTGTTCTGGTGAGAATGTAAAAGCCCTCACAAGACACCATGACTTCACACACCTGAGGATCTTAAATGCAATTTTAACCATATTTTAAGCAGAAGTCTTAAGCACCAGGTTGCACTGGCTCCTGACAATCACAACTGAACAGAGGAAGGTTTGTTTTTTTCCCAGAGAAGCCATCCTGGGCTTTAATATGCTGGCAGAGCAAGAAATATTCATTATCCCCCAAGTGCATTAAGAGATGAGAGGAAACTGAGGAAAGAAACAGTTGATATTTTAGATCAGGTTAAATAAACTTCCCACCTTTGAACCTGGTGGACCGATGTTGCCTCTTTCTCCCTGAAACAGAGACACAGTAGGGGTCAGATATTGCAGTGAACAATAACTGCAAAGATTTTAAACATACCTGTTACTTTCCTTACAAACAAAGGAACTGAATAAAGTAAACTGATTAGTAGAAATACAGCATATTTTTTGTAAAGTGATGCTCAACATACATTTGTGAACTGGTTCTGGGGGTTCAACCTCCCAGTTGCCACCCGCATCTCAAGAGTTTCCGGTCACCACACCTTATTTTTGCTGAGCGTCTACCAAGCCACATGCCTGAACCTTCCTTTCAGTGTCTGAAATCAGCACGTGGTAACAAGGAGTAACAACCATTGCCTCAAACGTTATGTTTATGCTTGCTGCTTTTCAAGAGTGCTTATATTCATGAGTGCATGAAGACTGTAGACTGTTTTTTAATGAAAACAGTTTTTCATAATAATAAAAGTGAAAGCAGAATTTGGATCTATGCTTACTTGCTAGGAAAGAGAGAAAACTGATCACAGCAGGTCTTCTCTGACAGCTGTACTAGTCTGGGGTATTTGAATGATGAAGGATGCATGAAACAGAATGATACCTTCAACTCCTCATGATGCATTAGCTCTTGGTTTTTGGAAGTGGGTGGTTGTTGTATTTTGCCACTGTTGCCTAGTGAAGTAATTTATAATCAAGAAAAGTGGGTGTAAAATTCATCCCCATGAGAATGATAGTGCATTATAACCACTTCACGTGAATTTTGCCCTAGTGTACCTGATTTTGTAAGATGTCAGGCAACAGTATGTTCCTTTCTGTTTCTCCTGTATCCTGTGGATGAGTGACTCAAGATTAAACAACTAAAATATTAGTGTAGGTGGTGGTGAAATCTCTTGGCCAAGGTTTATGACTGTCTTTTCAATCCCAATCCAGTTCCTAAATCCTAGGAATCATGTTACCTCCATCTCTGAAGTCTTCGTGAAGCAGCTTTTCCTAGAAACAAAATTTCTAGCTAAGGGCAGAGAAGAAGATCTTAACAAAAAGTGTATTTTCAGCATGGAGACTTGGCATCTACTCAAGTGCACAGAGCAGCACCATGTGAGAGCACATCTATTCTTGCCAGTCCCTTGCAGTGGCACTCACCGACATGTGTTGTGCAAGTTTTGATATTTTCATATATAAGTAATGTGCCCCAGGATTAACAGGAGTAGTATTCAATGGAGGGACTTTTTCAGCTCTGCAAGAAAGCCCTCAGCATTGCAGACTCAAGATATAGGGGCCTAGCTAGATCTTTGATGGCTGTTGTCTTAGGAATCAGCTGCATGCTGGCAATGGGTAGTCTGTGGTTGGTGATGTGTGAGAGTTCAGGTGTAAATTTTAGAGGGAGAGGATGGGGGGCCCCATCTACTGTCTTTCATTTCCTGTGCTCTCAATGCTAATGTCATTTCCCAGGGCAATGAAGACTCTGAATTTCTTTAACTTCATATTGAAGGTGCTGAAAAGGTGTTGTCATGCTGTGCTATTAACCTGAAAGGTAGTTGAGCTTGAGGTGGGAACTAGAAAAGCCTCTTGCTTTTTAAGGTCCCATTCTGTGAATCTGCCCTTTTCTTCTCTGGTTTTTCAGGTCTTCATTTTTGCCTCATGGGTTATATAACCAATAGCAGCACCAAAGTGGAAAAATTCAGTCACTACTGAGCCCAAATCCAAACCAAGGCAAAGTAGTCATGACATCTCCCTTCTTGCTCCCACCACCTTCCAGAATGTTTTCCTATCGCTTTCTAGGATTGTGCTAGAAAGTTTCCTCCTGCAGGTTTCTCTTTCAACAGCATATATGTACCCTCTTGGAAACCAGACTGATGTATAAATGACAAAAAAGAGAAATTGCCAAATGTCCTAAAAAGTTAAACAAAAATGCCATGAAATGTAATGGCCCATATACTTTTTGCTCATTGCTCTGGTGTGGATGTGAAAGAATTCTAATAATACACATTTTGGGTAGATAGTGTAAAGGGAAACAAAATTTTTCCCATACTTAATGAGTATACGAATCTTAAATGAAAACTGTTTTGTTCAGGCAAATTCTGAGAATATAGAAATTAAAAATAAAAAAAAAGTTATGCCAGAGCCAAATAACTTAGCTTCAAGTGTTTGTACCTTTGGTCCTAATGGTCCACGCTGTCCATTTCTTCCTGCAGAACCCTATAAAAATACAATGAATTTACTGGTACATCCACATAGCATTTCATAATAAATTTTGTCAGAAAAAAACTAATTCACAACCACAACTATTAAAAAAAAAATGTTGGAGACCAGTAGGATCAACAGAGAGTAATTAAATGTAAACATTTTAGGGTTGTTGTCCTGATAAATACTGCCTTGCTCTATGTTATCCAGCAAAGATCTAAAGATCTCTTCTTCTTATACAAAGACAACTTTGGTGTTGTCACTGCATAATTTACACATTATTAGAAAATATTAGAAATAAAGCTATCCAAGTGCATTTGTTGCAAGGGATTGTTTTCAATTGCATACAATTTTTGGGACTTACTTTCTTGGCTAAAATTAAGATATGTTACCAGTTTAAAGGCAAAACAGTCTTGCTAGGTTTAAAAGTAGTTTCCCCAGACGTTTGTTTCAAAAAATATTTGGAAAGGCAAATTTCTCTCTTGTCTCTATATGGTGGAATCAGTTGATAAGTACAATTATGACTCTGACGGTAAAATGAACAAAAGTTCATGACTGACCATTTTAGAAAGTTCAATGGAAATAAAAAGGAATTCAACAAATTGATTGAGTTGTCTTTATCTGGAATATGACGGCACTAATAAATGTTAATGCTAAATAAAGCTAAAACACCAACAAAACTTTACAGTGACCTGTGGAAGAAAGAGAATAGAAACCCTGAGCCTACAGACAAAATAAATTGGATGCTTCTACTTCAAAACACAACTACTACTTTCTGATAAAAGAGTAATAACAATTTCAACAGGTACAAACATAGTCCTAATAAATGTAATTTATTTCCTACACATAATGATAACAAATGTAATTAATTTCCTAGCAGCTACTTTGAGTTGCAGCCCTCTTGGAAGCAGATACTCTGTTTTCGCCAAAACACAGCTGGAAACTCTGGAGTTGTCATAGGTGTAAGTGGCTCACAATGTAGTGCCAGTAAAAGCAATATATAAAATATAAAATAATATATATATAAAAATATATAACAAATTCTTATGTGCCTTCTTTACTGACTCAAACTTTGCAGAACAATTGAGCAGTAACAGGAAAATTTTGGTCAACTACAAGACATTTTTTGAGTATTTATAGTTCAGTGACTTGGAAAAAATGCCTGTCATAAAACAAAAAATGAGAGTTAGGCTGTCATTAAGGCAGGCCAGAATAGGCAATTCCGGCCCTGGTTTTGGACATTGGATTGTTTCAGCTAACAAATTCAATTCTTATTTTTGCAACTGTATTTTTTGTGTCACTTTTTTAGTATCTAGGAAAAGTCATAGGAGGGAGCAAAGGTCTCAGCTATTAAACTGAGTCAGGTATAACTCCAGTGACTCACAATCACTAGTAATTTAAACCAATGCAGTAAAGAGCTGCTCAAAGTCACTCCTGTCTCCAGTGTTCAGTTTGTTTCTGATGACCCCTGGAATCATAGAAACAGGGTTGTAGATGGCCTGTGGAGGCCATCTAATCCAGTTACCCCTTTGAAGTAGAACCATCATGAGCTCTAGATCAGCTCAGTGTCTCTGCCCAGCAGTCTTGATATCTTCCAAGAACATGTCTTCTGCAATCTCCCTGGGCAAATTGCCCCAGTTCTGCACCAGCTTCCTAATGAACAGGCTTCTCCTAAGTCTTAGCCTGAACATCTCAAGCTGTGAATTGTGACCATGGTCCCTTATTGCACCATCTGGCACTACAAGGAACAGTTTGACTTCATCACATTTGCAGTTGCCCCTCCGAGACTTTTAAGCAGCTATTGGATCACGCCTTTGTCTCCTTTTTTGCCAGACTAAACCACTGGAGGTCCTTCAGCCTCTCCTCGTTGGTCATGTACCCAAGGCCCCATGTCATCTGTACAGGTCTCTGCTGGACTGTTTTCTCCACATTCTTCTTGCAATGAGTACAAAAAATGGCTTCAGTACATCAGTGCAGCCTCGCCAGCCCTGAGGGAAGGGCTGTAATAACAACACCGCTACATCTGTTGGCAGTGTTCTTTCTGATGAGATCCAGGGCAGGGTTTGCCTTATTTGCAGTGATAATGCACTGTTGTCTAGTGTTCAGTCTGTCATCTCTGGTGACCCAAGGTCAGCAATAGCAGCACTGTCTCCAAACTTGGGCAACAAGAGTCATCTTTTCAAATTTATGCTTTGGAAGTTCAAAGGTTTCTTTTGGAGTGAGCCCAGGGACAGGACATCTGAGGAACAAACTGGAACTGTGCACACAGTTCTGGAAGGGGAAATGCTGAATAATTGCCTGCTTTGGGGAAGGCATCATTGCCTGCAGTTTTGATGCTATTGCTAAGAATGAAAATAAATCCAGTGATCTGGAAGGCACTGATGCATTATATTCCCTACTTGATTATTTAAAGTGGCCCACCCTAGCAAAAAATGTCCTGACACACTGTGATGAAGGAAAAAAGCATCCCTTTTCCTGTCACATTGCTACCACGCTACTGGGAACAATTTTTTAGTTTAAAAATGGCATGTCAAATTATGGACTTTTGATTGTCAAACTATAACATTTCAGTTTCATATTCATATATGTAATTCATCTTCATATGCAAGAAGGGAGTCTATTGGAGTAAAAAAAGAAACAGAGAGATAGATAATATGAAAACTCTTATTTCATCCTTTAATATCTCAAAAATATACCAGAGCAGAATCTAAAAGTCATTAGCTAATGAGGTAAAAGAGAAATACTGCTCATATTCTTTGGAAGACAGTAATTGTAATACCATTCTATAGCAAGTGAACCCGGTCGAGTGTAGTAACTCTCAACCTATAGCTAACTGGGCTATATGTCTCCAAAAAGCAGAAAAGAGGACACTTTCCTTTTAAAGAAAAACATCAACAACCCAACAACAAAACTACATTCCTCTTCTCCAAAACATCCACTTACCTTTGGCCCCTTTGATCCTGGAATTCTGGATTCACTTAACAGGCCAATGGTACCTGATCCTTCCATGTCCTAATGGGAGCAAAAAAAATGCCACAGAATTTAAGAATTTATCTTTTTGGGTTTTATTCTCTTTGTTTGGGTTTTTTAATGGGTGTTTGTTTATGTTTGTGTTTGTTTGGTTTGGTTTTTTCTTCTTTTTTTTTTTTTTCAACTGCTCTGTTTCCTGGAGTCCTGTAAAAACTGGAAACATACATTTTTGTCTTTTCTCATTAACCTTTTTTTGACCAATGCATGATGTTTTAGAGATAGACTCTGCTCTGAAACGTGATAAAACTCTGTTCTTTAGTATCTTGCTGATTTGACACCATTTCTCCAACATTTCAGGCTGAACAGCATCAGGCAGAAGTGAAACAGTTTAAGTATGTACTATATTTAAGCATACTGCAGCAATATTTTTCTGTAGCATTTACCTACCACTCAGCTACAGAAACACTGTAATGACTAGGGAGGGTTACAGAACTGACTTATGGCAGGAAGAACTTGCAGAGAGTTTGGTAAGAGCAGGAATGATTTTTTTTGCAAATAAAGGCCCTTCCTAATTCTCACAGTTGAATGTTGAACTCCTGTCTAAAATGCAGCTTGCTGAAATTGAACCGAAAAAAAATGCTGCACCACAAAATTGTAGAATTCATTATGTTGAAAGGGATCTCAGAGGCTACCTAGCCCAACTTCCAGTTGAAAACAGTGCCAACACTGAATTCAAATCAGGTGGTTTAGGGCTTTGTCTCCACAGGCCTCGGAACCTTCCAGAGATGGAGGCTTAAGCCTTCTCCAGACTAAGCAAAATCAGTTCCCTGAGACTTTCGTTAGAGGTCATCTGCTCCAGCCCGCTGTCCATTGCCATGGCCTTCTGCTGACTTCAGAAAGAAGTCTTTGTGTAGTGGCAGTCCTTGAGAGCAGCATCCATATTTCCTGTGGTGATTTTCAAGTAGTTTTAAAGGAAACTACACAGAAAGCAGCAACCTCCCTCTAGCTTTCATTTTGTGACATTCCAGATCCATGGCAGAAGCAGGAGCTGCCAATTCCAAAGCAGCAAGGAAATAAAATTGCAGGCTGTCATAATTACTTGTTTTACTCCCAGCACCATCCCTGTCATGTTCCTATCCCTTGTCTTATGCCTAGTTTAAACTTGTCAGACTGTGCTTCAAAATATTGCGATGAACCAAGCCAGCAGGGAGCTGTTAACTTGCTTTTAGCCACAGCTTTAATTGCAGCTGTACAGGCTTAGTTTTTTCCTTTATCTGAAAAGGGAAAATCTTAATGTTTCCATGTTCCCCTTCCCTGCTCACAGCCAAACAGCCTTCATTTTTCAACATCAGCACCATGTGTTGAATCCTCTCACTTTCCTTCAAATGATTAAAATGTCAGAAAACATGTTACTTTTTGGGTATGGGATGGTTCTCTAAAATTTTAGTAAACTGGCTTGTGGAAGAATTGATGGAACACTGGATGTTTGTGCATATAAAGGACAGGGGGGTGTCAGGAATGTCTGCAGATGGCAAAAGGATCAGGAACAAAGCAGAATATCCACCTTTTAGTGACAACAAGCCCTTGTATCAGTTTGTTGTATTTAGAAGACCCACATTCCTTGCCTGCTTAGCTTTCTGCTGGTTAGTGACTTGAAATGGCTCAGATCAGCATAGGCATGACACACTCTGGAGATGGTGTACGGGAAAGGGTGGGAGACCAATTAGATGAGTTTAAGCTGTTCTCAAATGACAGCCTAAGGCCAAAGTTATGGAAAATATCAGCTGACCTGACACCAATGAAAATGAGAGATCTCATTCTTTTGCCCTTTTCCATCAACTCCACAAGAGCAAAAGAAGCAGTACACAGAGTACACAGCTTGAATCAGGTCCTTCCTTTTGGGGACAAGGAAGACCTTTCATGCCACTTCAGCTGAGACTGAATGTTATTCAGACTTTCATTCTCCTCCTCCATCAGCCATGAGTGTATCAAATACCAACAGAAAGCTTCCTTATATTCTCTTTGACTTTAACCAAATGCTCACTACTTAGGGTAAACCACGAACTGTGTTTCTGAGTTGTGTCCCTTGACTGCACTGTGCCAGTCTGTTTTTCCCTTTAAGAGAGCGCTTGATGTCTGTTTTATATAACACACCATCTCTTTTGACATCTGCATGTTTTTAATGGGTTTACCAGGTACCTTCTGCAGCTCAAACTGTTCTTTTGGCAAGCATAAGTGCCAGCAAACCCCATGCCATTTGGTTTTTGCACATAGCTGATCACAGATGCTAACAAGTGCTAACAGGAATGTTTTACAGAAACAGCCTTGCAGCAATAAACAGACTGTCAACCAAAAGGTAGTGTCGCCCTAACAAGCTGGCAGACCACAGTGCTGCCTTAACAGATGGCAGGGGTGGGCATCCAAAAGATCAGCTAGAACTAGCAAGCCTGTTTACAGCAGTATTCCTCTCAGGGAAATGACAATCATGCCAACTTTGTTTGGACTAGATGAAGTTCACAATGAAGCCAGTCAAGATAGTGTTACTGCAGTTAGAGCTGAGATCCTCCTGTGTTTGTATCCATAAAAATGGGGACTTCCAGTTTTCACTCCCTCCTGCTCCTCTGCTAACTTTGCTTCTCTGAGACTTGGGTATCAAAAGCAGCAGAGTTTGATCCTAAGTACCTAACTGCAGGGTAACTCTTTGGTGGCATAATGAGGCCATGCTGGGTTCTAGTCAAATAGTGTGAGTGGGGAAAAGTGGAGAATCTTAAGATTGGGCCCTCAAGGGCCACAGAAGATGCCTGTAAGTCAGAGAAGCCATGGCTAAAACTCAGATCAGGCCTGGGTGAACACGTGACTTACCAGTAGTCCTTAACTAATTCTGAGACAAGTACATATTTTTTAAGGGGAGACTGTACCAAGCATTTTACAGTAGCAATGATATAAGCATCAAAAATAGCACATTACTTTCTCTGTCATCAATTCAGCCTTAAATACCTGTGAAATATACAGGTGATCACATTTTCCCTCCTCTGGAGGAAGTATATCCATAGTTACAACAAATTCCATAATAGCAAAATACCTCAAATCCCAAACCGTAGCTTAGTCCTGGTGGTCCAGGAGGTCCAGGAGGTCCAGGGGGCCCAGGAGGTCCTGGTGGTCCAGGTTTCCCAGGAAACCCAACAGCACCAGCTTCTCCTTTGGGGCCTATTGATCCAGTGACTCCAGTATCACCCTAAAATTAAAAATCAATCTATTGATATACTGAATATGCATAATTAGATCCAAGTAAGTAGATTTATAGAATGACAGAATGGTTTGGGTTGGAAAGGACTTTCAAGATCATCTGGTTTCCATCTCCTGGCCATGAACGGGGGCACCTTCCACTAGACCAGGCTGCCCAAAGCCCTGTTCAGCCTGGCCTTGAACACTTCCAGGGACGAGTCATCCCTGATCACCTTCATGGTCCTTCCCTGGACTTGGTCCAACAGGCCCATGTCTTTGTTGTGCTGGGGGCCCCAGAGCTGGACAGAGCACTCCAGGTGTGGTCTCAGGAGAGCAGAGTAGAGACGCAGTATCACCTCTACCTGGTGGCCATGCTTCATAAAGAAGTATGTTGGCCAACTGAGAAGCCAAGTTTGTTGACTTCATTAGGTTTCACAATAATAATCTTTTAGTCTTCTCATTCCTCCTCAGTAATATGCTGTATCAGAATGATACCGTCAGTCTGTAAAGGCACTGTCTTTTTTGTTACCTTTGGACCAACAGAACCAGGAAGACCTTGTTCACCCTGTAAAAGAAAATCAATCATAAATATTTATAGTAAGAGCATCAGACAGGC
This sequence comes from Sclerurus mexicanus, assembly GCA_013396755.1. Lineage (NCBI taxonomy): Eukaryota > Metazoa > Chordata > Aves > Passeriformes > Furnariidae > Sclerurus > Sclerurus mexicanus. The sequence continues at coordinate 395,724 of VWZF01000449.1, read as the reverse complement.
AACAAAAACACATTTGTGATATTTCTCCTTGATAAAAATGCTCACAGGTTTCTGTGTTGTTTAATTTGGTGTCTTTTACATGAATGTGCTTTATCTGAAACATCAGACCTCTTGGTTAAAAAGAAAACTATCAGTAATTCAGGAGTTATATTAATAGCTCCGGTCTGGTATGCTGACAGGACTCAATCTTGTATTTCAATTTATTGCTGCAGATTTTAAAGTTTTGGAACACACAGAATTAAGCATTGCAGGTCACATCCTCATGCGTCTGAACACAAATGTCAAAATTCATATGGGATATAACAGAAGTGTAAACTGATCCCACAGAAGTTGTCTAGGGCACCATTCCAAACACAGGATGTGATGACTAGTGTGATTTTAAAGTTTCTCTGCAGCAATCAAGATTTTATCAAGACTTGCTTTTATACACTTTACTTACACACTGTTCCACTTCTAGTCCATGGAATAGACAGAAAGTCACAGCATGCAAATTTTTCTTTTTCAAATTGCACTGAATGTAGTGGAATTAATTGTTATATTGGCAAGCTCCTGTCCTTACTCACTCAACAGAAATATTTCTGTAGTAAGGTCTGAATAAAAAGAATAAGCAACAGGAGTAAAATTGTAGTGTGTTCTAAAAGCACTGGCAAAACTCCATGTCATATGTTACTCCAAGGAACAAACTGAATTTACTTTCAGTGCATCCCACAGTTTCTCCCTGTAATCTTCTCTGGATTAACTTGGAATAATTATTAAAATAAGTATTGTAATATAGATTAAATTAAGGTTTTCAGAAAAAAATAGTAGCAGAAATGTAAAAATTCTATTATCCCAATGTGCTGGGGATTGTATTGAGCAGGTACAAATACATAGCACTTCATTTCTGATTGAACTTTTATCAAATTTACACAATGCAGCGAATGCTGCAAATTTACACAATGCTCAGTGAGGTAAAACATTTGGCTTTTGTCCTTTTCTTTGAGGATTACGCCTTTTTGGAAAATTTAATGTATCTTCTCATTGCTTCCCTTTCCACATCAGTATCTTCCTATGATATACAATTTGGGTTCAGTTTACTTCAGCTAGACTTATTTCCATTCTTAGACTCCTTCATGTAAATCACATACCCTTGATTACAATGGATGCAGGCTTTGGGTGCCTGTTTTGTAATACACATATTGCATTTTCTGGATAGCTGCTAGTTCCCATGTGTGCTGAACTTTCAACAACCTCAGGTTTTTGAAATCACGACTCAGAACCTTCAGCCTTCAGAGACAAAAATAAATCAATATTCTGGCCATTTAAGACTTGCCTTTTCACTTCCCTCACAGTACGTGAGCTTAAAACGTACACTTGGGAACCTACTTTCAAGTTCTTGTGCATAAAATGTCTTGTTGAAGCTCACTAGAGGATGAAATTGTGCTGTAGTGTTTGTCTCTGTTTTCTCCACATCCTTCTTGAAGTGGGGTGAAAAATATGGATTCAGTACTCAAAATGCAAACTTACTAGCCTTCCATACTGGGTTTGCATGGCAAAATTTTGGTCGCAGGGGACTACAGGGGGTGCTTCTGTTAGAAGCTACCAGAAGCTTCCCCTATGTCCAACAGAGCTAATGCCAGCTGGTTCCAGGTCAGACCCACCTCTGGCCAAAGCAGAGCCCACCAGTGACAGTGGAAGTGCTTCTGGGATAACAGAGTTAAGGAGAGGAAAGAATTGCTGCACAGGAGCAAATGCAGCCAAATTGAGGAGTGAGAATCTCCCAGAGGAGCAGCTCTGCAGACACCAAGGTCAGTGCAGAAGGAGGGGGAGAAGATGCTCCAGGAGCTGGAGCAGCGATTCCCCTGCAGCCCATTGTGAAGACCGTGGTGAGATGGCAATGCCTCTGCAGCCCATGGAAGTCCAAAGAGGAGCAGCGATCCACCTGCAGTATGCGGAGAAGCCCTGCACTGGAGCAGCTGGATGAGCNCAGAGGAGCAGCTCTGCAGACACCAAGGTCAGTGCAGAAGGAGGGGGAGAAGATGCTCCAGGAGCTGGAGCAGCGATTCCCCTGCAGCCCATTGTGAAGACCGTGGTGAGATGGCAATGCCTCTGCAGCCCATGGAAGTCCAAGTGGAGCAGAGATCCACCTGCAGTATGCGGAGAAGCCCTGCACTGGAGCAGGTGGATGTGCCTGAAAGGAGCTATGACCTCCTTCAGGAAGGAAGGGAAGCCCGTACTGGAAGCAGGGTCGTGTCAGGACCTGTGACTCCATGTGTGTCCCATGCTGGAGCAGTCCAGTCTTGCAGGACTGAGGGGTGTGGAAGGGACCTGTGCTGGAGCAGTTCATCAAGAACTGAAGCCCATGGGAAGGACTCACGTTGGAGAAGTTTGTGGAGGATGGTCTCCCAAAGGAGGGAACCCACGCTGGAGCAGGGGAAGAGTGGGATGAGTTGTGCTCCTGAAGAAGTAGTGGCAGAAACAAAATGCAATGAACTGACTGCAATTCCCATTCCTCAACCCCCTGCACTGATGGGGTTGGAGGAGGTAGAGAAATTGGAAGTGAAGTTAAACCTGGGAAGAAGGGAGAAGATGAGGGAAGATGTTTTTAAGATATGGATTTATTTCTCATTATCTGACTCTGATCTTTTAATTGGCAATAGATTAGATTAATTTCCCCACGCTGAGTCTGTTCAGTAACTGCTGAGTGATCTCCCCATCCTGATCTCGACCCATGAGCCTTTCAACATATTCTCTCTACCCAGCTGGATAGAGTGGCTTTGGTGATCAACCATGCCTTTGTCTCCTGTTTGACAGATTGAACCGTTTGAGCTCCTTTAGACTCTCCTCACCTGTCACATAATATGCTGTCAGTCTGCACCAGGCTGGATTAGCTGGAGTTCCCTCTTTCCCCCTATAGACTCATCTGTCTGAGCCCAGTCATGACTGGCCTTTTAGTGCAAAGTGACAACAGAGTAGCTCATATTGCATTTTGAATATTGCATGCTGCAGAAAATGAGACAGTATCCAATCAGAATTCTGAACATGCCTGTTGAGATGTGTTCTAATAAGCCATTAGCAGCTGGATTCCATTAAAAAATATTGAAGCCAGCTGCTAATGTGTTGCAGGGACAGTAATTTATGGTTTTGACAAAGATTTTCCACTGAATTAGGAGCAAGACAGACGTTCAACTTACCTTTTCTCCCTTCCATCCTGGTGGGCCAACCACTCCATCACGGCCAGGAGGACCTTGAGGACCCTGTAGATGATACTAAATCTAAAGCGGGTGCCATTTGAGAGCCCAGTTTCTTAAACATGTGTGGAAGTATTTTGGACCAGCTGATGATGCAGCATTATCAAAGACTAATGTTAGCACCACGTAGCACCACACACCATTAAATTTCAACACTTTTATTTCTTGCCTTCTGAGAGTTTAGCTTTGTATCAAAATAGTATTCAAATATATTTTAATAGAAAATTGTATCAAACGAAATAGTAAACAAAAATAAAACCCAGCACAATGTGAATATACTGTTAACATGCAAACCAATGGTGCTATCCAAGCAGGTTTTAACAACACTATAAAAGATGCAATGGGCTTGAAATCTGCAGGCATCTCAGCTATCCACACTTTTGGCAATATCAGTGCTGGGTGAGACTTGGTTGAGAAAAGCTTGGTATTGACAAAATCAGAATGTGGCCAGGTTTTCGGCATGATAAAAATTATAGAATCATTAAAACAGTTGTGATACAGAGGGAATGGTGTCAAACAGGAGGCTTCTGTGCCGTCTCTGTAAAAAGAGAAGCTGGTAGATTGACAGAGGTCTTGACTCACACAACTCCTGTGACATCCTGACATGGGAACAATGAGGCTGGGTTGGTCTCACCTCTTCATACAGGAGAATGCTTCATTTATTCAGAGTCACTTTGCCAAGTGTCCCTTTAAACCTGAGCCTGGAGGTGCATTCCTACCTTTTTAGGAAAAGTATTTAGGAAAAGTAAAGACCTTCTGCAGAAAAAAAGGCACTTCCACTTTGTTTTGGTTGATGGTGCTCAGATTGTTCACGATATGTCACTTTATTTTGCCTTGAAAAATGTATATTAAGTTCTCCACCCAATCTCCTGTGTTGTATCCATGACTTAGCATGCTTTTGAATGAGTAGGCAGGCTGGGAAATACTGGCTTTGTAAGGTCAACCAATCAATCAGTACAGGTACTGAAGTTCAGTCCCCAGTAACTATACATGCAAGGAAAGTAACACTTACTTGCTATTTTGTGTGGCCTACATTTTTTAAATTGGGCTCTGAAGGTCTATAATTAAATTTGCAGGTGTGTATTCTGGCCTCTGAGGACCTTTTATCCATTTATTTATTCATCTGTCTATTTTTGGGCAGGGTGTAAATGGTTGCAGAAGGAGATAGAAAACATTGTTTTCCTCTGATGTTTTCAGGATCATCACAAAGGCTCATTTTTCCTGCTCTCTTTATTTTCCCCCCTGGCTTTTACCCTTTGGATGCATTGTATGTCACTGAGTAATTACTGGATTATTTTTAATATTAAAAATACCAGAAATATTTTCAGTATATTTCAAACACTTTCATATTGTATTTTGGCATGATTACATAAACAGAAGATGAGGGGTTGGGCTAACAACAATTGTTCTAAAGTTTAGTGACTAATTCCCCTATACCACTTAAAATTTTTAAGTTTCATTGTGCTAAAATTGTTTATTTCCTTTAGAGCTTTGGAATAGTCTCTCTCTTTAGCTAGCAGGCAACACTGGGAGATTTGTTATTCTCATCAGGGTTTATTAATGCATTTGTGAGCTGCCTCAAACAAAAAAAATTGCGACAAAGACTATTCTTAGAAAATGCCATGAGGCAATTTAACTTCATGTAGCATTTAGAAAATGTGTATCTAACCAGCTCAATATCACATGAGTAACAGATGCAATGTAAAGCATTTTGTGAGATGCCATTTCCCATTTCAAAAGGCAGCCTTTGCTCAGACAATTCCAAGACATGTTTCTTGAGAGAAGGGATGTTACATCAAAAAGTTCTTCATTTAGCAAGGACTTAAGCCTGTCCACAACTTCCAGTAATTGGCTAGTCTTCTGAAATTACAATTCACATCTGAAGACCCTTAATAACACAAATATTTCAACATGTTACTGAATGAGGATTCCTATCCAAAAATTCCTGCTGGGAATAGATCTCTCTCCATTTATCCAGAGCATGTAAATATGTGCAAATCTTTGTAGAGCAGGATGACAGTTTCTGAGGTTATCTGAAACTGTTGGAATACATGGGTCTGTACTGTTAATAGTTGGAGTTTTCCTTCAGCAGCCTGCAGACTTGTCCTGATCTGATTTTTCTGAAACATACTTTAGTAGTCTGTTTAACATTTAACTTCTTGGTTTTTAATTGATAGGTTTCCCAGGAATTATCCTGAAAGTGGAGAACAATGATTTCTGTTCCATCAGAAAATTGACTGGCTACGAGCAATTAATGTTACAGCTTGTGAAATTCTAGACTGCACAAGAGGGAATACATTCATCTTTAAAATAAAGGATGAATCAATACATATTTCTCCATTTTCTTTGATGTCCTTTTACATTATTATTTTATGGCAAATTTTAGCAGTATACCCTCAACCATTCTAGTTACTTTATCTTCTAAAGAAGAAACAGCCACGGCCAGGAAAGTTGAAAGTACATTTTGAATTGTAAAGACACTATTATAAAGAACCTTTTAATCTAAGACTGTACTTTGTCAAATACAGCAAATAAAGCATTAGAGCACCTGACTATTTTACAAGACTTGCCTATGGATTTTCCTAAAATTACAGTTTTAATCATCAATACAATTTGGTCTGTCTTGGATTCAAAAGGAAAAAAACTGTACTGTTGGCAGCTTAACAGTTTAATGAAACCTGGACAACATTTCAGATCTTTTTGTATTAGAATGTAATCCATATTACAATCAGTAGATGCAGAGAATAATGGACTTCACTGGTTTCCCATGCACATGCTTCTTGAATCCCATATTAAAGATTTTCAGGTGCTTAATTTCTCTCTGCACAAAGGATGCTGCTTTCCACCTCAATGGCCAAACCTTCCTTAGATATTATATAAACTTCCAGCTTGGTTATCCTCAAAAAAACCATGCCAAGACATCTGAGATTGTAGTGAGACCTCCTTTTTAGCATCTATCACCAATACACTTCTTTAGTATACACTCATTACACCTTGTCAGACACAGTACTGGTGACCCACTTTGAGGGTAGTGTGAATGCATAGGCCAAGTCTAGTGAGAACAACTGCTACTGGCAGATGGTTGACATGGAATGAGGGAATCATATCAGTAAATATATAGAATCACAGGTTATTCTGCATTGGGACCCACAAAGTCCAACCCTTAAGCGAATGGCCCATACGGGGATCAAATGTGCAACTTTGGCATTCCTAGCACCATCTCTAACCAACTGAGCTGATCTTGTAGTTCCAGAGAGGATTCTCAGAGTTGATTAATGGTTTTCTTCACTGAAAAATACACTTTACTGAGGATTTATTAACAAATAAGTACCACTTAAACCTTAGCAACCTTTTTTTTACAATAGAGTTGTATTTCACATGTCCACAGGAATAAATGTTTCTACCTAGGTGAAGAAAAGGCCATACGACAGTTCCTGACAGAGGAAATTTCAGTTTATTCTACAAATTTCCTGCAGCTCCTCTAAGTGATTTAGTAAACTTCATTTTCCTGCAAGCACCAGAGGAAAATAGCCTTATTCACTGTTGGTAAAAGCATTCTTTTTATTTATTCTGGTCCAGATTCACCAATATCTGTTTGCCAAATGTACATCCTGCTGTGAAACAATCTGCTTTGATTAACAAGACTTTTTTTTTTCTTTTTGTACAAAATTTGAATAAAATCCAAACTTTTAAATTAAAAATAGTCTGTGATTTTATTAAGAATTATACAGCCTGTAAAGCTTAGAACTTAGTGTTGCATGACAGAAACAATATCAATGTTTGTGCACAAATGGGTACTCACTTCAGGGCCTGGTTCCCCAGAAGCTCCATCTTCTCCTGGTGGCCCAGGAAGTCCTATACCTGAATCAGGTGCTGGCTTTCCTGGAAGACCTGGCAGTCCTGGAGGGCCTGGTGGCCCAGGAAGACCCTGGATAAATCATCAACACTGTTAGAATTACCTTACCAGGTTCATTTGTTTATACACAGAACAGGCTGTCCAGGCACATAAAACTCTCAGTTTGGGTTTCTACCCCACTTGTTTTTCATTAAGAACCAATTTCAGTTTCACAGATACACTCCTAACAAGGGTCACACCGATCTCCCTGGTCCTTGCTCTCTGAATTATGCCACCTCATGGCATGCAGCAGCAAACAGGAAATTGAAACCAAAATATTTTGTGTCAGCTCTCTGTAACTCAGTAAAGACCTTAGACATATCCCTTAGACATAGGATTGATGTAGAGTTAAGAGATTTAATGATAATGAAACCAAGAGATCATTGTACAGAGGGAAGTGGTTAGTTTTTTGTCTACTACCATGTCAAATGGTTTCTCCATGCTGGTGTCAGAGTGCTGAGAATCTCTACACATGGTCAAGACCTTATTATGCCCAGTGCTGTAAAAATGGCCTCTGCTCTGGAGACCTATCCTGCATAGACATGAGCAGATGTATTTTAATTGAATGAAATGAATGAAATGCTACATTAGGAGAAATAGTATGTTTGCAAATATTATCTCTCACGTGCAAGTCCAGCCTTGTTACTGATGGCATTAGCAGGCAAATATGGAGAGTTTGAAATTTTGGGCCATGGCACTGGAAGTACAGAAGTCTTTAATTCTGACTTAGGGTCATCTACAGGATGCTGTTGGGAAGAGAGTCATCTTGGAATTTCAGTACAGTCAACAGAGCTTTCCACAGGGAGCCATTCCAAGCACTCACCTGTCTCGTTACCTACACTGGGCATCTAAGGAGCCTCCTAAATTAGGCAAGATAACTGACTTTCAGCATATGACAATTCTTTCCTGGAGTGCCTTGGGAATAAGGTATTACACACTTTTGAGGAAGACAAGAAAGAGAAAAGAAGTCTTGAGACAGAAACCAGACTGAGAGAATGAAAAATGCCACTAGTAGTGTTGCAAAGCAGAGGCCTCAGTATGATACAGCATTCTGGAGTTCATAGGAAACATAATGAATTCAGAAAGCTGCAGTATTACAGATGTTCAGTTCATCAGAAAGCGGCACTGTAAAGCATTTCATACTGACACACTTGTTTTTTTAGAACAGGTACTCCAAATTCAAAAAAGCAAAGAATAATGTCACCATCCAGTGACTAAAGGGGGCTTACAAGATAGCAGGAGAGGGACTATTTACAAGGGCATGTAGTGATAGGACAAGGGGAATGGCTTCAAACTGTCAGAGCGTAGGTTTAGGTTGGATATTAGGAAGAAATTTTGACTGTGACAGTGGTGAGTCCCTGGCACAGGTTGCCCAGAGAAGTTGTGGATGCCCAATCCCTGGAAGTGTCCAAGACCGGGTTGGATGGGGCTTTGAGCAACCAGGTCTAGTGGAAGGTTCCCCTGTTCATGGCAAGGGGGTTGGAATGAGATGACATTTAAGGTCCCAATCCAACCCAAGTATTTCTACAGTTCTATAAATCTGTGATTCCCATCTCTCTCCTCTTCATTGTCTTCTCAAAATCAGATTAAAAGCATTTTCTCATTTTAAAAAGTCATCTTGCCATTATTTCTTTGTTGTCCTCTTCCTTATTTCTCATAGTCTTCCCCACTCAAATACACTTAGGCCTTTTTATATCTTGAAACAAAATCTTGCAAATCCTTTCTGGATGCTACGACTTATGTAGAAAATCTGCATTTTGAAATTGATCTTCTACTATCTGGATGAGCAAAATAAAGATCTTTATTATGTTAATGAGAAATATCAATATACACTTACCCTTAAAATCTCAGTCTCTCTGTCAATATCTCCAGAGCCCGATTCTTCAGGTTCCAGTCTATTCTAAAACAGGGAGAATTCCATTTTAAAGTATTACTTCTAAAGATGACAAATGAAAATATCGCTTGACAATTACTGGAAAAACAGCTATAGTCAATATTCTTGCAGCAATCTGTTACTGGTGAAAAAAATTATAATACTACAAAAACATTTCAGTCATGTTTCTGGTGCTTCATACCATCTTATTTTGTAGACACTGAGCACTATATTTATTTGCAGATGCTCTATGAGCACAGTGACAACTATCCTGCAGGACACACATGCTATGTGACTGTGTAAGTGAATAGAAGATGAAGCAATTATCTATTATTTAGACCTCAGAAAGTTACCTGTCAACATTAAAATTATCCTAAAATGCATACCTGACAAATAACCACTGTTTCCTAGAATGTGCCTATTAGTTAAAAAGCCACATTGTGAGATTCCTACAACGGGAATTATAAGAGGCATTTTATAAAAAGAAACTACTATACCAAAGCCTTTTCTAAAATATTTTGTTAAAAACCCCTTAGCGTTTAGTCCTTGATGAGTTTCACAGCTCTGTATGTTTTGCAAACTGAAAACCAAAGCACAGAGAGAACTACTACCTGAATCAATTATCACAGGACCAGAGCTAGTGTTTCAAAAGCCTGGGAGTTAAGGATACACTGAGACGTCTTCCACCTCACTCCAGAATTAAAGGCCTTGAAACTTGCTATCACAGACAACAAGAAAGTTAAGGTGGTGCAGGACCTGGTGTTCACTGCTACATTTATAGAAGTGGCCTTTGACGGGGTAAAGCTATTGGACTGGAGCACCTTGTCCCAGGGACCTGGAGTTGCCTTGCTGCCTCTTGAAGTCAGCCCCAGTGCAGGCTAAAGAGTGCAGCCCTTCAGAACACTGCTGCTCTATTTTTATGATGCAGAAATACGCTGGTACAATTTAGCAGACCTGAGATCAGGGGAGCATATAATCCATTGTGGCCACTGGAATATGTTTCAAACTATCTTGTTAAATACTCGTGATACCAGTGTGACAGACAGTTTTATTTAAAAGCCCATCACAGGATTTCCATTAGTGTCAGTGATGAAATACATCTACACATAATATCAGTTCTCACACCATGAACTGAAAATTCAGGCCAGATTCCTTCTTCAGCTGCATGTATCCTCATGGATATAGTGGGAAAGGTCCAAGTACTGAAAAAAGATGAATCTGAAACATATTCTTTAACATTACCTGAGTACTGAGCATTTAAAATACGAACACTGCCATCATGCTGGTTTGTGTTCTGGTATTGAATCACAACAAACAGAACTGATTGTCAAACCATTTCTCTGTTCGATAACGAGAGGAAATTAGTAATTCACGTTTAGAATGCCTTTTTGTGGAAATTTTTGTTCCTTGTTCTCTTGTTTTTGTACAGGAGAGCACAACCATTGGGTATTTTTTTTTTTTTAAATATGAATACTGGGTTTTTATGCAGCTTACAGTACTCACACACTTTAGCCAGATATCTGTTTGCATTTCTGCATGGATGTTTTAGAAGACATGATTATATCTGTGGCAGTCAAGCTACTTTCCCAGAGGAAACTCCTTATTTATTTCTGGATTCCTCTGTGGCAAGCTGAGTTCATTGACAGAGAATCTCAAATACTCACTAATCCTCTGGAAGGAGCAGATGGTCCCACAGGTCCTGGTAGTCCAGGGAGTCCTGGCAATCCCTCACCAGGATCACCCTGAAACAGGAATTAAGATAAATCAGCAAGGATTTAACCATTTAACTATAAGCACCAACTTCAATCTCTGTGGATTTCCAGTCATGAGAAACAACAAAAGTGACTGCTAGATGCTATGAGCAGTTAATTTCTAAGACAACTTGCCAAAAAACATGACCTTTGCATTGGCAAAGGAAGAAAGAAATCTGCCTTTTCTAACTTCTGTAATGAATTTGCAAATGTACAAGCAGCATGGATAGCATTAGACAGCGTATATACCTTTCCAGAATAAAGCTTTACTGTGGAACTTGCATTTTTAGGGCACATTATATATATCCCCTCCCAAAGAAATAAATGTCATCACACCACAGTATTCAGTCAGTAAATTTCTTAATTTTATTGCTACCATCTGTAATGCTTTTTCCAATACCACCATGTCATGAGTTTTTTTCTATATATTGAGCTTTATCTACTGCCATCACAATGAAAGACCCTGTTCAGATTCATGTAATTTTCTTTTATAATTAGTACCATCTCTTCTACTTTGGCTCCCTTACATCACCTCTGACATTTTGCTGAAGTTAGTTTGAACTGCTTCAGCTTAAGATGTTTGTGACTTTTAATAATTTGTCTGCTCAAGTCCAGTATTTTTCACTGGAGTCGAGTTGAGGTTCTGCCTCCACTGATATATGCTTTACTCTCTAACCTTCCAATTTGCTATCTGAGCTTATGAACATTTAATTGTGTTCTCTACATTCACATATTCAGTTAAATAGCAGGAAACACTGACTTTTACCTGCCTCTTGGTTGCTTGCTCTTTATGCTTGAGAATTCATTAGATAAATGTATTCATTCAGTTCTTTGTTCCCTGTGGCTTTGTCAAATGGTTCCTATAGTGATACTTCAGTCATGTCCACAAAGAATGTGTTTAATTCATTTGGGCTATTTTTACTGTCTGACAGTGTGTTCATTTATAGATGTTTTTCATTAATTTAACATATCCTTTGCTTTTTTTCTAGTGATTATTACATTAGCTCCTATCAGTGTTTGGGGCTTGTTTTCTTCCATTTTGTGTGTACTGCAAGGAAGACAAAAAACCCCCAGCTCTCACATTTGGATCCCAGTCACTGTTTTGGAAACCTAACTGCATCCATTCCCTCCTTGAGGAACATCTCATGGCTCCATCTCTGTGCAGAACGTGGACCGTAGTGGAAAAGTGACAGCCAGATCCCCACTCTCCACTGTTATTCATTCCCAGATTTCCACTTTCAATGAGAAGAACCAGAAACAGTCAGGTAGTTCCTCAAATTTAAGTATTATTATACTGAAAAAATGCTGATGCTCTTTGGAGAGCATAACTGTGTGTGTGCACAGCTCAATTCTTTAAGCTTTACTCACCTGACGAACACAGTCAGTCCCAGGAAATCACATGGATTGGGATAATCAAATGATTTTCTGAACAATTAATAACTTAAAAATTGTTCACATGTGCAAAAGAGCATTAGAGCAGTGTCTTCTTTTTCCTGCTTTCTACTGCAGACATTGAGCCTGTTTAAAGTATTGCCAAGAAACAGCTCTACATATGAAGCTGTCGGTTTTCCTTAGTGCACACATTTGCTAACTTATCTCCACAAGGTCTCTTTGAAGCGCCCCTTGAAAATATGAGTACAATTTTTAAAACAAAAAACTAAGCCTAAGATGTCTTTATTAAAATAGCCATAAAAGTAAACAGAAATAGACTACTGGAGTTTTTTCCTTCCCAGTATAGCTTTAGTTCTCTCTCTTAGTTGCTTCTCCTGCTGCTGAAGTGTTCTTCTGATGGCTATTTTAACCAGTAAACTAAGGCCAGGGACCATTCTTTGGCGCAGGAGTCAGGTAGAACAGACTGGCTGGGCTCACAGTGCTTAGGTACGTGGCCCTGGGCCTCCTTTTAGCCCTGTATGTTCAAAGCTAGTGTTTTGAATATGGGTTTTTTGTGCATTTTTCATGGAATTACATGAGAACTACGCTGCAATCCATCAGTGTGAGTATTTGCAAGTAAAAAGCCTACTGGCTGGCACTGGGGGAGCACAGAGCCAGCCTATGCACAGTCTCATCTTGCAGCACACTGGGAACAGTTAACAACTAATGCTACCTCTGAGGCACTGTCTCTTTGATATGGACCAAAGCAGGGCCCATGCTTGCAAGTCTGAACCATCAGCAAATCAGTCAGTTCCTGGTCCTGCTCCATTTGGCAGCACAGACGTAGCACTTGTTGCTGAAGATCAGAATGGTCACCTAAGAGCAGTTGCAGATGTAACAGCTGCAAAATAAAGCTACATTTGCTAATTTCCATTTATAAATGGAAGAAATGTCAACAACAATAATCTCGCTATCTTTCCCATTTGCTTTGTTTTTATTAAAAGTAGCCTGACTGATTTCAGTTTCCTAACATTAATTACTTATGTCAGCACCAAGCACAAGCTGAAAAGAAAGCACGAATCCCTGCCACAAATGGGACTCTGCAAGATGGTACCTTTCTTCTCAGAAACTGCAGTACCATAGGTTGTCGATCCCAGGAGGAGGTAGGGTAGTGCAAATCCTCTGTTCCCATGACAGCTCTCCAAAAGCAAAAGTGAAGCCACAGCTTCACCTTGCTGTGCATCCCACGCATGAAAGGGAATAGTGAGCTGACAGGCTCTTGAGTCCATGTACTTTCTGGGGCAAAACCAGTCTACCTCTCACATCATTCAGAGAATGCTCTTCTCTGGATACAGCATCGCCCAAAATGGGCAGCTACTGTGACAATAATTCCCAACACACATTGTTCATCACTCAAGACCTTGTTAACTCATTTATTGCAGAATTGAATCAGGATGTGCCTTTGAGTATACCAAGATATATGTGTGATTAATTACCACTATAACATATGAATTTGCTATTATTAACAAAACATAGAAACTGTGTATTACTATTATCAGTGCTGATTGTGTGATTTATCTTAGAAACACTGTGCTGGTTGGTAAGTGCTGCAGATAACCCACCTCTGTTGGAAATTGACTCTATTGTTTTGGAAACCATATGAAAGGGGCTCTTAATTTGGTGCTTGGAGTTATGATCTGTGTGCCAATTTTGAGTACAACAGGTACTTTAATAATAGATTAATCCATTATATCTCACTTGGTCTCAGAAGAGATACAAGTTGTTACCTCAGATGGTTTAGGTCTTATTTCAGTTATGTTCATTTCCTGAGGGTAGTTTGATTACAGTGACTTGGTTAAATCACTTAGCCAGTGGACTAAATTACCCAGAGAAGTTATATGTGACAGTTGACTTTTCTTTATTAAGTGTTCAATATATCTTTCTTAGCTCTTCTGTGAAAGCCCAGCTTTTTCTATTGCTGGAATTTATTCATGTCCTTAAAAAATACTTATGATTCTGTTATGGTGACCTCCATGCATTCATGAATGAACAGTAGGATGTTTAAATTCTTCCTGTGTTTCTGTATTTTTGTTTATCATTCAGAGTGTACCTGATTGATTGTTGTTTATTAACAAGACACATACCTTTTCACCTTTTGGGCCTGCTTTTCCTTTCAGTCCTGGCAACCCTTGAAATCCATCTTTACCCTAAAAAGACATCATTTTTTAATTAGGCATTATCTTTTATGCAGGTTAAACAGGCTGTACACTTTCAGCAGAGGCTGGATGTAAGGGTGCTAGATTCTAATTCTTGGTTTCTGCAGTGGCAGCAGATATGGGACTTGGACCTCTATGCAGTTGGCAGTGCCCAAAACATGCCTTTCACCACATCTACTCTTTCCACATCAAAGTGGCAGAGGAACCTGCTTGGGGGATACAGAAGAAAAGACTTGGCAGGCTGCATTTGGATTTGACAGGGTGTCAAATGGGCCAGCACAGCAGTGATGACAAATACTTTGAAAACTGTAATGTTTTGCTAGAACAAATAGTGACAGCTGTCTGAGAAGTCCTCTTCAAATTTTCTGCCTCAGGCATTGACTTATGTGAGAGATAAGAAAATCATGGTTTATTGCAAAGTTGCTGAATATTCCTAGAGCAGGTAAATTCTGGGCTAGAATTCTGCCTCTTTCCTAACAACTTTCAAACTATGAAGAAATGGACACTTAAAAGAAATTTATTTTCAAGTTCATACAGAAGTGATAAATAGTAGAGAATAGGGAGATATATTTGTAACACACTCCTGCAAACTGCTCCTCTGAGTGCACCAAATCATACCATTAAATTTAGCCTATTCCCACCAGCTACTAGAACATTTTTTGTCTTGTTCCGCCTGAATCTATACAGTTTCTACCTAGTAGGATGCCTTCTGAGAACAAGGAATATATGGTACTAGGTAGCATTTCACCTTATTTTCCATTCTAAACTTCACCTGTCAAATAAATCATGAATAACCTTTCTATATATCTTCATATTACCTACATATAATATGCATGTGCTCTTTAACAGAGTCTTGCTCATTGGCTAGAAAGAACTCCTACCAGCTTTAAAGCCTTATAATAGCTTTAAAGCTATTATAAAATGGGGCTTTTTATGAATTCAGTTAGGACAATGAAGAAAAAAATTCAGAAGGCAAATAAATAGTATTTTTCCTAATGGCATTTTGGGAATCTGGGCAGCTGTGGCAGCTGTGGTTATGGACTCTACTGGTCAACTTTTAGATCTGTACTAGTTTTGAAGATGTGTTATATAAAGGAATTATGGTGAAAAATATATCTGTAAGACTAAAAGGTGGGGGTTTTTTCCCCTGATGATTTTTTGTGTAGAGTAACTGGTAGCAAATTTATAGAAAATTGTCAAACACATGATCGATACAAATCTAATATATACTAATTTGATTGCTATGTGAAGCCCCATGAGTCCAATAGTAAAGTTGCATAGGTATACGTAGGATTGGAACCCAGATGCACATGGACAAAAGAATAACTAAAAAAAAAACACGAAACAATGGTTAATTTTACAAGATATAATAAGAAAATGTCTATGATTGGAAATAGGATTGTTTCCCAGGGGCAGAACAGTTGCTTGGGAAGCATTTCAATTGCATTTGAAGAATTTTCTCTCAGACATATTGGGTACATAGAATTTTCTTTGAAAACATTCTACTTGGAAGTAATCAGGAAGTAATCAGGCTTCTGTTAAAACAGCAAATAAAAACTTTTTGTCCAAAACCACTCCTGAGTTTTGGCTAAATATTTGCAAACCCAGCTATATTTCTTTGTACACACCAGTGCATGAAGGCAGCATGAATGACTACTGAAATATTTTTTTAGTATATTAAATCATATGAATTCCATTTGAGGTTCAGTTGCAGAGGGCAGGAAGGGACAGAAAGCCCCCAGCAAGTATATATGACAGTATACATAGAGAAGAGCAGGCATGAGAATGATGACAGACTCTGGGTGGGAATGTCTTAGAGAGGGGAAAGACACACAGAGTGGCAGCAACAAATAAATGAGTAAGGAAACAAAGAAGCCAGTCAGTAAATCACCAACAGAAGACAGATACGTAACAGCAGCCGAGACAGGCATGGAATATGACAGCTATGGATTTGCTGTTGTGTGCATTGCTGGGCAATACTTCACCACAGAGAATGCATATGCAGCCTGTCAGCTGCTCATGGTGAACTGACCCACGGATGGGAGTTATCTGGAGAAGGTAGGAAGGAACAATACAGCAAAAGGATGCAAATGTGACAGACAGAAAAGGGTAAAATAGAGGAAAGCAGGGACAGGAAAGCAGGAATGATGAAGCAGAAGGTGCAGTCAAATTACTGCACAAGAGCTATGGGGTGAGAAGCACATCTGGAAAGTCAATTGCAGCTGAGATTAGGAGCAGGCAACATGGAAGGACATATCTACAGAGGGTCAATGTAGCACTTCATTTTGCCCTAGGAGAGGTCTGACTATGTCCCCTTTTTGAAATTCCCCTCTGCAATAAAAGCCAGCCTCACCACAGCTGAACTGCTGGTACAGCTGCTTATGCCATGCCATGCTTATTACTTTGTTTGCAACTGGGAAATCATACATTTCTCTTAGAAACCTGGATCTTGCTCTCTTGGCAACCTGAGGAAGTCAACTACAGCACCAGCACTGACTTCTAAAGAGAGGACACAAAGAAAGCACTTTGCTGCTTAAGTCTCAGTGTAGCAGCAGAGCCTCATAAAAAAAGTAGTGGTTTTTTTTCTAGTTAACTAAAATATGTTAAAAAAGTACTTATGGGTAACCCATTTTTACCAGGAATGCCCTAAAATAAATCATCTTTGTTAGAAGGGTAAATAAAACACTGTAACATAGAAGCAACAAAAGAGAAAAGCAATTAATTATATTTTGATGTCATGCAGTGACAAAATAACAAACCAGAACAGTAAGAAACACCATCTTACAGTGTGATAGGTTTTGCACCTCTTTTTAATGGTATGCATCTTGTGCTTGATGGTTCAGAAGGATAGGAAGTGTGAAATATGCTGGATATACAGAAGCCACTGGAAGAGGCATGTAAGTTCTGCACCTTTGTACATGTTCAAACCTGACAGCTGGGAGGGTGCTGCAGCACTGCAAAGGTTACACAAAGAGTTGGTGGAATTACTGCTCTAAGAATGTCCATATGTTGGCACACCAGTTGTTTGCCTCGTGCTTTCTGATGATTGTCACTCATCAGGCCATTGTGTAGCCTTTGACACATGTGCAATGCAGATGTGGTGCTCTGGAGTTTGTTGATGGACTAAAACCCATCTTGCAGAAGTGCAACTGGTGCCAGTGTGTAAGGATGTGCAGTTTCAGCCCTTCCTGCATGTGTGATGAGTACTACTACCCTTTGTAAAATACATGCATTCCTTCCACAAGTAGGAAATACTCACAGGCTGACCAAGTTGTTCAAGTTTCTCTGAAGGTCCAGGAGGTCCTTGTTCTTTTTTTTGCACATCTTCTGCTCCTGACCCTCCTAGAGGTCCTGTGGATCCATCCTCTACTTCCTGACCTTTCTGCCCCTGAGTAATTAAAATATGAAATACAAAAAATGTGTTGCATTATTTTTCTCTCTTTCTTTCTCCCCCTCTTTCCTCTCTCTTAGAATCCTTGCCTTGTTCAATGCAGTCACAAACCTGATAGGCACCATACAAACAATATAGTCCATTCAGCAAAGCAAATCCATATTAGAGATCATTCACACACGTGCAAATAAGTTGCTCACTGATCTCACCTAGATTCAAATGACCATGATCTAATTTTATGCCTGCATAAATCTGCACACTCTAAATCCATAATGTAGGACTGAAAAAGATGAAGTCTGTCTGGGAGAAAATTGTGAGAGTTAAAATAGACATGTTTAGGAATGTTTTAGCCAACTCCTCCAAGACCTACAGAACTAACAAAAGAGGGTTACATGTCCAGTTTGGTTAAAACATGACAGAAGATGAAACAAGGAAACTGATAGCAAAGAGGGAAAATGAACTAGCAAGACCTAAATATTGCTAAGCATTAGTATTTGGCCAAAAGAAAGCAAGAACAATAAAAGGAATAATTTAGATATTCCAGGAATAAAATAAAACCTTTCAGGAATGAAGCTTGGACATGAATACATATTTAAATCAAAATCCGTTGTACAGGATTGAGCATTTAAGTCATTACTTTATTTTTAAATAAGAACTAGGATTTACTCACATTTTATAGCACTGATGAGATATTTTGAGTTCCATTAGCAGCTAATGAAACTAGGAGGATGCAATATAGTAACTTTCCAAGCATTTTAAAATCAGCAGGATGACAGCTTTCAGCAAAGAAGCTGTTAGTTGATTTTCTAAAGATCTTTCTGTGTTTTTACACAAAGAAAAGTCCCAAAGACCAGCAATTTTTTATATATTTTTTTAATCTGGTGTCATGAGAGACCTTTTTCCCATCTGGAAAAGTGTTAGACGAGAATCTATTTAGTTAAGTTGTGGGTAAGATCATAATCTGAATGAGTAACAGGATTGTTGATACAGATTGTTAGAGCACTGAAGGAGCTAGTGGATGTCATGGCAGGACTCTCCTCAATCATCTACCAAAGGTCTTGGGAGTCTGGGGAGATCCTTGTTGGCTGGGAGACAGTCAGTGTTATTCCAGCCCACAAAAAGGCTGTAAGGGAAGATGCAGGGAATGACAGAGCTGTTAGTCTAAACTCAGTTCCAGGAAAAATTAAGAAGATTATACTGAGTACTATTGAAAGGCATTTAAAGAATACCGTAATCATCAGGGACACTCAACATGGGTTCGAAAAGGGAAAGTCCTGCTTCACTAATTTGATACCTTTCTGTGAGGAGGTGACCTGCATAATGGACACAGGGACAGAGGTGGATGTGATTTTTCTGCATTTTAGTAAGGCTTTGGATACTGTCCTTCACAGTATCCTTAGGGACAAGTTCCCCAACAGTGGGATGAGTGGGTTCATGTTGCACTGGGTGAAGAACTGGCTGAAGGGCAGAGCTCAAGGGTTTCAGTGAATAGGGCTACACCTGGCTGGTGACCAGTCACTAATGTCATTCCTCAGGGATCAACTCTAGGGCTGGTGCTTTTCTATATGTTTATCAGTGATCTGGATGCAGGAATTGATTGCACCATTACTAAGTTTGCTGATGATACCAAACTAGGAGGTGCTGCTGAGTCTGCTGAGGGCCAAGAGGTCTTGCAGAGGGATCTGGGTAGATTGGAGCATTGGAGGAAGGAGTAACACCAGGCACAAGTGAAAATTAGGAGAGGAGTGGCAACAACAATGTTTTTATTATTTTCTAAAATACTGTTAATTAGCATATCATATAATTATCTTGGGCATCTATGGAGTGAAAAGGGTGTGGAAATTGAAACAAGGTCAAGAAAAACTTGGAAAGATGAGTAAGTAGCAAAACTAATTGTCACAATAGATTTAAGCTTTGTGTGTCACGCTTCTTAAATCAAGACTGGATTTTTATTTTCAGAAAGATGTCCCAAAACTGAAAAAAATTAAAAAAAAGATTGTAAGAATAATAGTTTATCTACCATTAAAATTGCTGCTTTAAAAAAATGTGAATGCAGGCATGAAAATGTCAGAGCTCTCCAGCAAATATTAAAACCTCTTGTGTGTCATGTCCAATGAATCGTCCTTAACCTAATGTTTCACTGTTTGTTATAATTTATCACAGTAAACACAGAAATGCAAGAAGACCCTGTAAGGAGCAACCTTAAACACTTGACTAAACACACACAGTGTGGAACTTTTATTCTAAATTTCTGCCATCCATGATGCTGTATGTTTTCTGACAAAGAGAAGATGTCATAATTGACTGCAGTTTCAAGCAATACGAAGAATGGACTTCTGGCACAGGAGTCACAAAGACTAGAGGAAGGAAAGGTCATTATTTATTTTCTGCTTAGAAAAATCTGTGGTGGCTGTTGGATTATGAATGTTAATTAATGAAAAATGTACTGCCAGCTGATTATTTTGAAATATGCCAACAAGTAGGGCAAGAATTTGAGTAGCAGGAGCCCTCCAGCTCCCAGGATTCCAAATGAGTAACACATGTAATCCTAATTTGAAGAATCACACAGAATTCGAAATTACCTTGCAAGTACAATAGGCATGTTATCTTTCAGAGTACAGTATCTCACCAGAGAGGGTGACTTTGCTACCTATGGCATGGACACTCCCCTTGGGATTCCTAGTGCCTGCAGTCACGTAGGTTGCTGTACTCTTCATGCAGGATTTAAAAGGGCTGACATTTTCCTTAACTCTGAGTGAACATCAAAATAGAGGCAGGTTACAGCCTTGCATTTTCTCTTAATTTACTTCTCTAAGACTTAGGCTGACAGGAGTTTACCCAAAAGGAGAATCTAATTTTACAAGGGATTTGACAAAGAGTTATTTTGAAAATTTGACTAGCCTCAATGCTTTGAATGTAATTTACAGTTAATCCTGGTCCTGGCAAAATTGACTTGCTAATTAAATTACAGATCATCTTTGTCAGAGTTTCCCCTGTTTAGTAGCGTACAACTTAAAAACACACTTTCTAGAATCTCTTTTTCCATCAGGAGGAATCTTGAAAGGAATTCCAACTTGGATACTTACAACATGTTGGCCTGACCAGACATCTCTGACAGGTGAAAGATGTCCAGATATCACCTTTTCTAGAGTACTAAAAAATGTGCTGGCAGCCTAGAGAGAAGCTCAGCATGGCTGTAAACAGCATTTGTTTGTGGAACTGCTCTACAACAGACATTATATTTATAAATATATATATATATATATATATATATATATATAAGGACCCCAAGAAACTTCACTTACTTGCCTCAGCTTTGATCTGGTATAAGGCCATCTATGGGTCTAAAGTTTGCTCAGTCCTAATAATTTATTAGTCAAACCATCCTTTTATTGTGCATGCGAGGAAAGCTGCTTCTTACTTGTGTGATGGATTTTTCTTCTCAGGATGCAGCTGTCAGGAGGCAGCATACACTGCTTTCTTAAAGAAATACCTGGGAGCTGCGGACAATTCTCCAGTGCAATCCACACAACCTTGTCAAGACACGTGTGGTGATTCAGTTTTCTTGGTTTTGGTTTAGGCCTTCCCTGGTAACAGGGTTATTAACTAAGGGAGTATTCCACACCATTCCTTTACATAATCAGGTGTATATAAGATGAGGAGGAAGGTTTCTTCCCTCTCTTCCTTTCCTGTGCTTGGAGGAGAGCAGGTCTCTGTGTTGACCTCTCTCTTACCTATATGAGTTGAGGCCAATCTGAGAGCTGTTGTCCCAGTCACACAGAGGTTGGAGATTTCTGCTGTTTCCTTGAGGGAAATTTGGTGAGAATTTATTGTGTTAGTTACTTTATTGAGCTTTTCCCTAGGTTTTCAAGTGTGTGTGTATCTGTTTTGTTTTGGTTTTACCCATTTTTGTCCCTCTTCCCTTTCCCTTTCCTTTTCCTCTCCTTTCCCTCTCGGGATTGTTTGAGATTCTTGTTCTGTATACACATAGTGCTTAATTCTATATAACTGTAATATATGTGAATATATATATATACACTTTTACTACAATTTTCTTTTGGTACTTTTTTCCTCTTTTGAGGGGGGCAGGGAATCTGTGTGGTCAACAGCTGGGTATGGCGGGGAGCCAACCCAAACCTCCACAACATAGAGGATCAATAGAGGATCAGCCTTTTGGATGGTAATTTAAGTAAGATTTGGCTTATAAAGGGATAATTTGGATAAAATAAAAATTTTCAGATTAGTCTCTTGGCAACTAAGGAAAGCCAGTGAGACATTTTAGGCATGAATTCCCCCAGAGTTTAGTGTGGTTTGGTGTCGGTCTGCTGCTTCAATCACCTGATAATGAAGGACTGTGACAATGAAGGGCTTCTTTGTACTTGGTGAGCACTCAAGGGGTGTCATTATAAATCTGTTTATAGGTCCTGTTTCAGAGGAGGAAGTAGAACTTTCCCCTACAAGGCAGTTACTGTGAGTAAGACCAAGATGTTTGCTCCTAGGGTATAAAAACTGTGGACTTTCATGATGAGGATTTAGTTGGTTATTTTCTTTGTTTCTTATTTTCTTAGGTGAAAAAAAAAGGCAAGACTGAAAGAACAAATGCAGTTTGTTCATCAAAAATCTCAAGCCCATTTCAGTGGTTATAGATGCAAACATCTGTGTAGTATGCTTTTCAGTCTGATATAATGAAAAGACATTTAAGAATATAAAAAGCAACTTATTTTGCCATGTTGCTAAGATGGAATAGATAGAGGTACTAGGTCAGAGAAACACCTGTAACTCATAGATTTTCCTGTGCTTGGGACAAAAAATAAGGCATATGATAAACCCATTATACAGACCTCCTCTCCGCTCACTTCTGGCAAAACACCAGCACCAGAGCCATCTTCTTCTCTTAACATTTTCTGTGTGACCGTGGTAGGCTCGCTGTTGCCTGGTCCAGTATCCGTGACAGCTGAATCTAAATAAAATAATCACTTATTATTGACAGAGAAAAAAAAACCTCGCCCAGATGTATTTGTCAGAGTCATATGTTGCAAGTTGTATGAAAAAGAAATCATTTAGATTATGACCAAAATACATTCCAAAGATTGATATTAGTCATTTTATATCTCTGAAAAATTTTAAAGGAAAGAAAATAAGAGAAAAGTGAGAGTAAAATTACAAAAAAATGTCTGTTTTAAGGACAAGGAGTGTATTGCACCATAATTTTTGCCTCAAGCCCTAGTTTAATAGTTACCTATTTGTCAGCTATATAACACAAAAAATAAGAGGTATGTACAACAGGGACTATCTAAAGTATCTATGAAATTTAAACAGGAACATTATCTTTGGCCTTATTAATATAACCAGCTATTCTTTTTGCTTTCCAGGGGCACAGTGAAGCTGTCTTACTAGTGAAGGACTGGATTCTTCAGTGCATTATCCCTTGCTGCCTCTGCTTTTCTCCCTACACTTGCATCCAAAACACTGGTGCACGAGGCAGATTCACATTCTTTGATATAGTTGCTTATTCAATGATGGTATTCACTTATAAATGAAAGGCTGTGCTTTGCTATAACAGGTCATCCAATAAACACCCATCTTAAATCCCTTTGAAGGTACCACATAGCTTTAGAGTCAGTAGGACTGTTTGCAGAGGTATGTCTCAAGAGGTGCTACAATTCTTAATGACCTGAGAGAATGAAGAGGATTTTTCTCCTTTCATTCCCTTTGCTTAACACTTGCACTTTAATGGAGTGTTGTAGAGTGTCACAACAGAAGCTCCTCGGGTCAATTTCTTTGTTTTATCCAATTTCTTTCTTTCTTTTTTCTTTTTTTAAAATAATTTCAAAATATAAACCATAATTCCCTGACTGAAATTTTCACACTGTAGAAGGGTAAATCTATTTCTGTATTCTTAACATCAGTGAGACTGAGATTTGCCCTTATATTGAGGGAAAAGTTAGAAATTTATTGAACAGTGGCTGTAGTTGCTACCACTTACCTTTGCTGCTATTAACAAATTGCAGTCAGACAGCAGTTTAAAAGACAAAATATTCGATGTGCCAATTCTTTTCTAGCACATAGGATGTCCAAAACCATAGGATTTTCCTTTCCTGGCAGCACCCAAAATATAACAGTGGCTTTTCATACACAGGGAAATGACAGACTCAGAACTAGAGAATTAGAGATCCCGCCCTCCAAATAAGCCCCCAAAACCCGAGGCAGTGCCTTGTTCTTTAAATTTAGCTGCTTCAGAGGTTCCTTCTGATCTTTGATTTCCAGAGTAATCATTTTCTTCCAAATAAGACAATATAGTTGGGGGGGCTTCCACTGGCTCAGCCAACGTATCTTCAGGCTAAAAAAAAAAAATCCCAAAGAGTTGTTTAGAGTAAAGGTTTATCACATATTTTAAAGCAAAAAATCACTAGATCACCTTCCTCAAAGTACAGTAATCAGAACTGCCACATCTCTGAAGCAAAACAGAAAACCAGATCTTTCCCACTTACTATCTTGCCAGTATCTGTCATTACACTTACGCTCTCCCTAGAAATATTAACTGTCATTGCTATCATGAAAACCAAAACATATTGATGACCAATATATACATCCTCTTTCATTTGCAAGTTTTTAATTTATTTTACCTTCTATCTCATTTTTTTCTCTGTACAGTACTCATCTAGTTTCTGCTTATCAGCAGACATCATGCCAGTTTGGTCAAGACTCTGGAGCAAGTCTAGCCTAATACCTGTGAATTCCACTGCTCCAAAGCAAGTGATGTACGCTTGGCAAACCCACAGAGAGGAAGAAAAGTACAGGAAAAGTACACTTCTCACTGTAGGCCTAAGACCCTAGAGCTGGCTGGTGCCCCCCATTCTCCAGGCTGGCTGTGGGTAGGCAATGGGTGGCCACTTCGACAGCCTCGTATCGGCTACATGTGGTAATGTAAAGAGCCTGGAATGAGAGACCTGGAGAAGTGCTGCCTCAGTGTAGTAAGGAGATTACTTCATGCAAACCCGCATTTGCAATTGAAATGAAACATAAAAGGAATGTTCCTGGGGTAACCTGGAGCAGAATTACTGGGCCAAGCATCCTGGTCTTGAACCAGGTTAATATGTGCCAAATGGCATAATATGCCTTGCTGAAATCGTTCCTGAGATGTCAGCAAGGGGAAGAGAGGAAGCATCATCATCTGTGTGATTTTTATTCCACTGGTTTTGTGTGCTTTATAATTGAGATACTTCTTGTTATTGAGCAACATTTTGAAAATAGGCTTTAGGGCTTCATTTGAAGGGGAAATGAAATCTTCCACAGTGGGCCAGATCCGATCCCACTATAGCTAACAAAAGTACTTTAATTTGATTAATTTAGTCCACTTGAGAATGAAACAAATACATGTTTCCTCTGCTTTTATTTCTCTTATAATTATATAACTTGTTCTTGACATTTTGTTTCAATTTAATCTCATTCAATTTCAATTAAACTATAGAGACTGATAAACTTTTTATGCACCTTGTTTATCTGAATCATAGCAAATATACATTGTTAAGTTAGTCATGTATTACAGGGTTTTGTATTTTAAAATCTTTAGTAAGACTGGGTCTTTGCCACTTTGGAAAGGAGGTCCAGCTTTCCCCTTTAAATGCAAAGACTTCCTCCTGCTGATGCAGAATAACCAATACTGCAGATAAAGAGTAGAAAATAATTCACACAGTTCAGCATGTGCCCATTGCACAGTCTATAAAACATTCCTGATGTTTATTTCTGATCATTAAGACAAATAAAAAAACAGTAGGACAAAGATTTGAATGCTTTATTTTGATGAATAGTTATGAATAAAAGCCATAAAACAGCACCCTCGCCTCAC
This sequence comes from Sclerurus mexicanus, assembly GCA_013396755.1. Taxonomy (NCBI): domain Eukaryota; kingdom Metazoa; phylum Chordata; class Aves; order Passeriformes; family Furnariidae; genus Sclerurus; species Sclerurus mexicanus. Next base: position 370,148 of record VWZF01000449.1, on the reverse strand, counting down.
AATAGTGTTAATAAATATTCCAAATTGAACTCTTTGCACTAGAAAGCAATGGGAAAAATAGAGATATTTACTCAAAAATAGTAGGAAATCAACCCAAACCTCACACTATACTCATAAGAATGCAAACTTGATAGGTCATAATGATTGCCTGCCTGATAGAACTTTAAGAATTAGGATGATGGAAAAAGTACATTTGTAATTTAGTGAAGCAATTGGAAAAAAAAAAAAAGAAAAGAAAAAAGAAAAAAATAACAAAATCTCTTGGAATAATCCCAGCCAGGTTAGACATGAAGATGTACCTGTGGAACAAAGAAGTAGTATCTAATAACCATGCACAAAAGCTATGAGTGAACATCAGCCAGTGATGTTGAAAGGATGTGCCTACTGAAAGAATGGCAGGGCGGATACCCTCTACTTGTCTACATATACTCATCTGTGCACAAATGGAAAGGGATTAGGAGATATGAGGTGGGCATTTTAGTGTCTCCTCCTGCTCCACAGGAAATACATCAGTGTGCCACTGCATGGAGACTGCCCACAGCAGTCCTCCTTACAGGCCTGTATTAGCACATTTGTGTGTGTGGACAGAGCAGTATTTGTAGATGAACATCTGCTCAGAAGTCAGTGAAGCTCTGAGAAGCACTAAGGCCCCTTGCTTTCCCACCTGCAGTGCCTGAGGAATAGGAGGACATGCCAGAGTGGACAGCTCCTGCGAGTGACTGAAGTCAGAACCACCTAAAACCAGAGTTATAAAAGGCTGTTCCTGCCTCTGTGCATTAAACTAGATTCAGCAAATTCTCCTGCTGTCCTGTCCATCTCAAAACTTTTCCCTGGAACAGAACACTTCTTGGGAAACACACAGATACCGTCTTCCCTGGATCTTCTGTCCTTTGGTGATAAAGACTTTCTGTGGAATCTAGACCACCTTCTTATAGCTCTGGCTTCTTTGTTGACAGTTCTTGGCATCCATACATACACCCTCACTCAGACACTGACGGTTTTCCTCAATGGGAATATTCTGAACTAATTCAAGAAATGAATAATTCCTACTGCACCGTATTGAACTACTTAGCAGAAAAATACAAATTAGAATATGCACCATCAACACTGCTAAGTGTCTCTATTCAGAGATGGCATTTTCAAGTATGGCCTTTGGCTTGTTTCATTCCAGCTCAGCACAGCAATTTGCTTCAAAGAACTGATTTGAAGCATTTGTACACTTATTTTTCAGACTAGAAGATAAATATAAACTTTCTCAGAAACCTCAATTAAGTGGCAGTACTGATTGTTAAATTGTCATTTGTTTCTCTGTCTCTTGCTTAATATTTCTGAAGAATAAACCCATTAAAACTCCATGGGCAATCACTCTGCAATGCATACAAATCCCATGACTCATCTGCTTTTAAGCATTTCTAATTTGACAATAGCATTAAACGTTTTGCAGAAAGAGACTACATAATGACATGCTGGTATGGCCTTTGGAATTCCCCAGGCATTTTAGAAAAAAAATGCGTGTGCAATCCAAGGAAATACTTTCACATGAAGTTCTTGCACTTAGAAGAGAATAGTCATTTACTGGCCTTTCAGGCTTATGATTAGTTGGCTCACAAACCCACGTACCATCATCCACTCTGAGACTGGCTCACACAAAGTTACTGTAGTACCCACTAGGACTGCATACAGGCATAATGAAGATTGTTTCTACACAGTCCAAGAAATTGACAATCTGTCACCAAAAAACAGTGTCTGAAGAACCAAAAAGAGCTATGTGAAGCTTCTTTCTTTCTTGTTGTCAAAAGGTGATAATCTGCCATATATATATTTATATTTGCTTTATTAGCACTGGGTGTTACACTTCAGAGAAAATTATTTGTGTACTTAAAGCATCGTTCAGTTTCAGAGACAGACTTAAAAAACATTTCAACAAGCAAATTAAAATAACATCAAAGCAGATTATAATTTGTGGTGAAATTAAAAACTAAGTGGAAGAATTACAAAAGAATGCCAAAATTTTTGCAATAATATAATCTTTGATGAGCAACTGTGTCTTCAAGGGGTGCATCAGGAAAAGGTATGCTTCGTCTCTTCATTTTTGAAAAACACAACTTCATTAGCAAGTAACAGATTATATTCTGTAATACTTTTTCTGTAACATTTTTCCTTCTGGGCATTAATTCTAGCTTAATTATGGAATTCAACTGTAGGCAACTTCTAGGTCTTCTGAAGAAGGCAGGAAATTGCTGTACTACTTTGACATTGTCAGATCTTGAAATAACATTTTGGCACCCAAGACTGATCTCACATGCTTGGAAAATCAAAGGAAAATATCACATGTTTACTCCTTCGGAGTGGTATATAGTGATGAACAGTTGCTATTACACTGTGAAGTCCCTATTCATGTCAATCATAGATATGCCACTAATTTTTAGCAATGTAAGAATAATATTTGCTCATTAAAATAGAAATTTTCTACTTCTTGTACTGTGCAACAGCAAGTAATATGCTGAGATTATTCTGAGAAAAAAACATTCTTGTCTGCTGGTTTTGGCTGGCGTGGAGGTAATTTTCTTCACAGTAGCTGGTATGGGGCTGTGTTTGGATTTGTGCTGAAAACAGTGTTGGTAACGCAGGGATGTTTGTGTTATTGCTCAGCAGAGCTTACTCAGCCCCAAGGCCTTTTCTGCCTCTCACCCCACCCCACCAGCGAGGAGGCTGGGGGTGCACAGGGAGTTGGGAGGGGACACATCTGGAACAGCTGACCCCAGCTGACCACAGGGATATTCCAGAGCATATGGGATCAGTCTCAGCATGCTGGGGGAAGCAGTAGGAAGGGGGAATATTTGGAGTGATGGCATTTATCTTCCCAAGTCATCACTCCACATGGTGGAGCCCTGCTGTCCTGGGGATGGATGAACAATGCCTGCCAATGGGTCGTAGTGAATTAATTACTTGCTTTGCTTTTCTTGTGTGTGTGGCTTTTGCTTTAACTATTAAAATGTCTTTATCTCAATCACAAGTTTTCTGACTTTTCCAATTCTCTCCCCATCCTGCTGGTGGGGCAATGAGTGAGTGGCTGTGCAGTGTGTAGTGGTCAGCTGGGATTAAACCACATCTTTCAGAAGGAGAAATAAAAGCCAAAAATCCTACTATTGCTGTGTGTAATTTTGAACAGTGCAGTAATTATGAAGATTATTAAACAGAAACTTAAAATAGTGGCTAGAAGAATGTACTTTTTTTTAAATGGATAGACAAGCTAGACATCTTTCCTGAATTAGCTGCAGTTGCATCTAAATGAGAAAAAGTCAAAGCACAGTAAGATTTCATGGATTAAATTCTGTGGTGTGATGCAAAATGGAGAGGAGTCCTCAAACAGTAGGTGATTTTGCTGCCATTCAGAAGAACCCTAGCTGGCTGCAGTAGTTCAGCAAAATAAAATGCAAGTCCTGCATTCCATGAGGAATTCTCCCATGCAGCAGTACTGGCTGGGGGCCATCTGCCTGGCTTTTGACATCTTAGAGGAGTATAAGAGAGCAAGAACTGCCTAAAGAAGAGAAGGTTCAGAACAGATTTATCAATGTGTACAAAATCCTGATTCGAGGGAGTAAAGAAGACAGAGCAATATCCTTCTCAGTGGTAGCCAGTGAAGGGCAAAGAGACAATGGACATGAGTGAAAATACAAGAAATTCTGGTTCTATGACAGGAAAAGATTACATTGAAAGAGAGAGGTGTGGAGTCTCCATCTTGAGGAAATCCCAAACCCACCAGCACTGAATGAGCTGCTCACTGAGCCTCCTGCTACACCCGGTTCTGCTCTGAGAAGGGAGTTAGACAGGATGTCCATCTCAAAACTCAGCTAGTCTATGATTCTTTGAAAAGCACAAGGCAGGCCAAAATGAGTTTAATGAGCTGTATGTAAATAGCATAAATATTAATAAAATTTAATAATTAATCTCTCTGCACACACATCAGAAGCAGAAGGCCAGGTCAATACTTAACAAAGTTGTAAAAAGAGTGATCAGAGAATTTTAAGCAGAAAAAAAATAAGGTTTTCTTGCATTCATGTTGACCTTGGAAGAGTTAATATTCTGGCAAAAAATATTCTTGGGAAATTCAGCAGAGGCTATTTCTGAAACTGACATTTTTGTATGAAAAGGGTAGGAAACATACTGACTAAGTGAATGACAAGGGATCACAATCAAAGGGTATTCACCCATGGATTCTGAAGGATTCAACAATGAAAGAGCTGAAGCATGTGCCATATCAGAGAAACATGAGCATGGTTTCTGTAAACTAATTTCTCACAAACCTACTGATTATTCTAAAGGAATCAATGAAAACTTGGATTAAAAAAAAAAGAATACAAGCAGGATGGAAAGCTTCATTGTGAGGAATGGACTGGAACATTTAAGCCTGGCACAAAAATCGAGAGGAAACGCAAAATGATGGCTATCTCTAAAATCTCAAATGTATAAGGAACAACTGTTTACTCCATCATCCCGCTGATTAGCCACCAAAAGATTGCTGCAGGTGGCACGTTCAGAAGAGCAAAAGCAAAAGGTGCATGTCCTTCATAAAACATGTCACTAAATGTGCTGAGGAAATCTGCAGCAGGAATCTGAGGATGGCAAAATTTGCATGCATTAAAAAACCCCAACCAACAAAGCAAGAAATTCAAAGATAAAAAAATCAGCTGAGGTCCACGCTAAACTCATATGCTCTTGGCTCAAGCATTTCCTGAGATAAAAGTTGATGCAGAGTAAAAGAGTATTCCTGGTAAGTGTCATATTTATGTTCCCAGTCTGTTTGATATTCCAAAAGCCCTGGTTGTTGATTTTTGTCAAATATACCAGATTTTTATCTGGCACAATGCAGTCATTCTTATGGATGGGTGCATGTTGTTCTCATAGGAGCCTTTGGAAATTGCCAAATATGAAAAACTAGTGATCAAATCCAGACCTCACCATCTAAAAGGGTAATATTAAACCATAAATTTAAAGCAAATAAATCAAATACATTTACCCTCATGGGAAGATGGGAAGGTGCAAGGACTCCTTGTGCCTCAGAAACTTCATGTTCTTGAATGCTGCCATTGCCACTGCTGTCCCCTGAAGCCTGTGCAAAACCCAGTCATGAGAGCAAGTCCATAAAAGTTAGGGGGAAAAGCATGATCTCCAAGGAACTGGCAGCTTTCATGCAGTAAAAAAACCTTTTTCTTTTTTCATTTGGTGAAGCCTCAGTCTCATTATGATGTTGACTTATTTCAGTACTTAAAGCATTTCATGAAAATGAGTCTTCAGAGAAATAAAAGCCATAGTTCATTTTCTGAAGGATGTTTTAAACAAAATAAAATTATGCATTTTGAAAAGTCAGTTTTGAGGGCTGCATAGTAAAAAAAAATCCCGCAGAGACAGCTTCAAGTATGATACAATGTTTCTAAGAAGAAATACTGCATTTAGTCTTATTAAAAATGACAAATGGAAAACGACTTTGAAATCTCTGAGGAAGGGTTTTAAGAATACTTACATAAGGATCATCATCTTCACAATGATCTTCAGTAGCCCTTGGGTCAGATTTGATTGTCAGATGTTGAATTGAACCCTACATGGAACACCAAAAATAGTTCAAGGAAGTAACAATTCAATTAGCACATGTGAAGGGAGGTGGGGGTTGAGGTTTGTGAATTAAAGAAAGCAATAAAATACCCCAAACTCTGTTCTAAATTGCTTGAAAATTATCTGAGGCATAACATTTGATTATAATAATCATAATAATCCCAGTTTAAAGATGTAAATACATTTGTACATTTTCCTTTTGCAAAAGGTAGAAAAAATTGAAGTTGACAGAATACAATGGCTGTCATGTCTCAATGACACTACAATTGCCACACAGCATTGTGAGTGCCCCAGCTGAAGGATCTAGTCTTGGATTATGTCCTAGAGTCTGTAAAGCAGTGCCTCCTTTATCTAGTTCAGAAGTGCAGCTCCAAATCTGACATGTGAAAACCCCTAATAATGGAGACAAAGCATGGGAAGAGAATACCAATAAGTGGTGAAGTGGTTCAGAGACAAACTAGCATAAAACTTTCCAGAGAAGAAACAAACGAGATGGATTTTCTGATAACAAAGGTTTCTTTTCTCATGGTTACAAACTGTACTTCTCAGACATGCTGAAGTTGCAGAAACAACTTAATTTAAAACATTTAACTATTGTTTCTTGGATTACGAACACTCAAAGTGTTTTAAGAAACACGTGAGGGACATTTCCTATTATGAGATCTCATAGAGTTAGACATGTTGCACACACAGTGCAAAAAGATGAATATTCAAATCAAGAACCATTTTACCTAACACACATGACCTAGAGTATTTTAGAAAGGAATAATGTCTATGATTCATCTTTAACAATCCTCTAAGTTCTGTACATTTAAAGACAATGAAACTCATGCATTTGGTGCCTCCTGAGTTTTCTGGCACTCTGAGGCAACAGCTCAGTAATCACAACCATCCTATTTCTCTCAAAACTTAATGGACAACTTGGATATGTAATGGTGTCAGACTGACTGAACAGCTCACTGAAAAATCGTCCATGAAAGGAGGCACAACTACACACTTAAGCAGTGATGTTTTTTTTCACAGTCAAGTGAATTACCTTTGGAGAATATATTTTTCTCCTCTTGCTCTAATCTGTGGCAGTGGATGGTGAAGGAAGCAAAATGGAGAGCTCTAATGTTTCCCAAGTGTTGTTGCTGGCCAATCACTCCCACTGTGAAAGTCATGGAGCAGCCTGCCATGGTAGGGATTGTAGGTATGAGATACTGTCTTACCTCTCTGGGTCTTGTGCCTGCTGCTGCCTTCCCTGTAAAAGCTGGTTTGCAGCACCTGGCATCATCACTGATTCACTTATATTTCAGTTATACTTTTCTTTAAAAGCATCAGGGCTGGATTTTCATTTGGTTTCAATAAATCTGATGATAATTATGTCCTGTTGTGTCTGACAGCCAGAGCATTAGACACATGAATTCCCATTAGCCAGAGCAAACCAGCAAATGACATCTATTCATTTGCACAATCTGCTGTCATTTTTTTCTGTTTTGGGCAATTGATGTAAACAGTTCTTGGCACAGAAAGAGAGTCTGAGGAGGGATCAGCATTTAATTTTTCTTTCCAAAAGCAATTGTGACATATGAAGAAATAAAGGCACAGGGCCTAGAGCACAAGTCACAATTGGTAGTAATGAAGCAGTCAGAATATTGGCTGAAATTTCTGTACCTGATATAACATACAGAACAGCCTATTTTAATGGAAATGCATCACAGTGTAATCCACCATGCATTCCTGTCATCGTATTTACAGATTTATTGCTGATAATCTCATGTTTTCCAGGTGGGGTATCAAAGCAGCCTCATTTTCTTGAATGTTCCTCAATCCTACTTGATAATCAGGCATCCACAATACTTCAGTCATTCTACCTGTGTAGGAAAGGTAGCACCAGCAGGCAATCTTCCTAAATACCACTTTTCACCATTTATTTGCCGCTCATCGATATAGTCCTGTAATTCTAGGTGTTTGGACTAGTCAGATAAATGATAAAAGTACATTATCCTTGCTGCTTACCAGGTGGAGCTCACAACCTGTCAGTACCCCTGAGCTTTGGTATGAATATCTGTATTCTCTAAAGAAAAGGATCCACTCAGTTTTGTGCTGCTGCTTCAGTAGTTTAGGGGAAGAGACATTAATATCACAAAACACCATGCAAGTTTTGAAGTACAAGGGAAGTATAAACACAAGACAGAAAAAGTGTGACATTTCCCTTTCTGCCTGACCATAAGTCAATCTCAAGCATAATGACTGCTTTCATATTTCTATTTGCAAGCTCAATGGCTGAGAATTCCAGTCAGGATGCAGCAAGAAGGATGCTTGCACTCAAGCTAAGAAGGCTTGGGAGCCTTGTAGCAGTGGTTTTGGTCCATTCTATTGTTCTAAAGCACATAATAACGTTCAAATAACATATAAACTGTAGAAATACAGTTTTATCTTCCATCTACAGTTTTATCTTTGATGATATAATTCTCTTTCTGATGTTGAATATGAGTACCTAATTAATAAGAGTTTAAAATAATGACTTTATAGTAAGGTATTACCTTAGAAATTAAAAAACATGGACACTCTGAAATCTGCCCTTCTTAGAAAGGCCATAAAAATTTATGTGATATATTTATGTGATATATGAGCTTAATATCTGGACTACTAATAAACTTCTGAGGCTCTCAGAACACTTGCATTTTAAACCAGAGTTTAAACATCTGCACTGCCCAAAGCCTAGGCAGGTATGGAAAATACAAGCTGTATGATTTGTAACCTCATTTGTGATATAACCATTGTAAGCAGACTTTCATAGGTAGAGAGCACATGCATTAAACACTGATGCATGTGAATTTATCAGACAGTACTTACTGTGAACTTCTCCAGTCCTGTGGCTCCTGCATTACCAACAAATATCCCAGAGCCAGATTCAAATACCAAAGTTCGAGCTGACCTTTGAAACTGAAGTCTCTGATATTCCTCACAGTCCATGAACAAAGCAACATCATTTCTCTGAACAGTCACTGTAAACCTATTCCACCTGTTAGTCATCACTGGCACTTTAAAGGCAGCAGCCTCTCGGGAGATATGGGATCCAGGCTCTGTGTAGTACATAATTATTCTCTGGGTGTTGTCATCAACAGGTGAAATTCTCAGTCCCAGGTAAATTGTCTTCTGGAAGGCATCTGTTATTGCAAAGAGCACTCCTCCACGATCACTGTTGGGTTTCACTGTAACTACAATAGCGAAATCTCTATAGAAAGGTGAAGGTATTATAGCACTTGTCAAGCGGCCAATGTTGGAATCAGGACCAAAGCTGTAAGCTGGAAACCCTCCATAGCCAGTGACAAAGTAGACAGAAGGAGGAAGAGGAACTCCTATTAACTCCGTGAGGTCAAGGTGTCCTTTTGAGCCCCGTTCTGCAAAGTGCATGAGAAAAAACATGTTATTTGTTCATGAGGTGCACAGCCCATTTAATTTAAATGATTTAAGAAAGGCTTGAAAACTGAAGTGCAGTGTTATAATACCAGCAACATACTTCTAACACTTCAGGCCACAGTTCAGGTAGTGCTTAAACACATCTAGCTATGTACACGTCATTCTTTGTCCCTTGACTAACTGAGGTTACTCCTATGCTAAAGAAAGGCACGTGTAAACATTTGGTGACATCGAATGGCACCAAGTATTTCCTGCAACATATATTTAATTCACCTGTCCATAAACTGCAGAAAATGCTGAATGTGCTTGCATAGCGGATGCAGGAGAAATTGAGCAACATTTTGACTTTAAATAAACTGAGATCCTTTATCCTCACAAACTAAGACAGTAATAGTTCTCTACAAACAGCATGACACAGTTTCACATAACAAGATAAAAATTTACAGTGGATTTGCTTCAGCCCTTGCTTCCACAACAGATGTTTGATCTTATGTATGCCCTATTCTCATAGTCTCCTTAGCTGCACTATGAACATAACAAATAATATTCAGCAATCAAAAGTCATTTTTGAATTGCTGAATAGTATTTATGTTTTGAAATCAGAGTATTTATGTTTTGGCAAACGCACAGAATTATGTATGTCTGCCAAACATGTTCAGAAGACAACTTCTGCCTGGCAATGAATGAGCAATGACAACACCCAATTTTAGCTAGAACTTCCGGAAGGCAGACTCTAGCAGCACACCAGAAACAAAACTTCTACCAATGTTCTCCTTCTATGAAGTAAAAGCATGCAAAAAAACCTCAAACCAAAACATTTTTAATCATAATGAGCAATTCAGGTCTGAATCTCTAGAGAGTTCCTCTTGCAGTTTTGAAACTTACCCAGTTACCTGTAACTATAATGGCTATATAGGCTAAATAAATCCAGATGGAATAGTAATGGAAAAGGTATGATAGTCCATCTGAATATTGCAAACAAAATGAACTGAAAAACTTTGCTTAAAATACCTGATTAAAATCAGGCAAAATAAGAGAATCTCAGTCTTTGCTTTGAAAACTAGGAAGTTGGTTCTGATGAAGAGCTAGAGAGTGTTTCTCAGCTGCAATATTCATTGTTTCATATACAGTACCAGCCTGGGCTATGTGTTGCAAAGTGTTTTCATTGTACTTGTGGCTTTGCAAAGAAATTCTACGGGTGAAATAAATCCTGCTTTGTCATCTTCTCTGTACTTTATAATCATAGAATCATAAAGGTTGGAAAAGACCTCCAAGATCATCTAGTCCATATGTTAATCCAGCATCACTGTGTTCACCACTAAACCATGTCCCCAGTTGCCACATCCACATACCTTTTGAATACTTCCAGGGGAAACTCATCTGAAAAAAGGCTGATGTGCTTCATACAGAAACAATTTCCCTTAAATACTTTGTGATAACATAGAAGCTATGTTTAGAAAATAGTTCCTTATCCAGAAATCAATTCCCTTAGGCACTTTTAAGTGCTTTGCAGATAGATTATTTCCCCCTTCCTAATAGTTTGAAAAGTAGACATACTTTTTTTTCTGGCCAAATACAACTAATGATATTTGATTTTGAATCTAATATTGAGCCATGTTTTCTATTGATACCTGCATACACATAAAGGAACCACAACTACAAATAAAATGCATAGCCATTATACAAGAGTAAAATGGTAAGGACAATAGTAATCTTGAAGGAGAATATAGGAACTGTGTACAGATACCAAACTTAGACCCAAAGAGCCATGGTAAAGTGATCAAGAAAGTACATGGACATCTAAGGTGGCCACCAACCAGCCTATCAGACTTGGACAGCAGGATGCATTGCAGAAGCAAAACTAATGGAAACTGTAGCTTCCCATTTCCCATTCTCAAAGGAATATTTAGCAATCACAAAAAAGCCTGTTTGTTCTCCCCACACAACATGTGGAGCTGCAGTCAAGCTGCAGTTTCCCAACCACCTACCAAAAAGTAACACACAGAGCCTCAAGCACTTGCTCTTTTAGCACAGCCTCTGAGACAAGTGAAATGTATTTGCAAAAGGTGGCAGCAAATGACAGTAAAAAACCAGAATTTCCATTTGAATAACGTAAGTCAGAAGGCTCAGCAAATATCTGAACTTCAGCAAGGCTGGGGTAGAAGCTTGCACCTATCCATGACAGAAAAGCCAAACAAGTAGCTTCTAGCCAAATTCTGTCCTTACAGCTCATCCCCAGCTATTAATGGATTTATGAGGACCTACAGATACAGTAAAAAGCAGAGTACAGACTTACAGCCACAGGTTTTCAATTATTTCTAATAAAATTAATGCCTCCCTGGTGCAATTATGTTAGAATAAAAATACTCACTTATTACCTCACCTTAATAGGTAAATGCAATGTTATTTTAATTACCTTTAATCCAGCAGAATGATTTTGTTTCAAACGTGTTACTACTTGGATACTGGGGAGTATCCAGAATTCATCCCATTTATGCCCATGTTTCCTAGACCCAGGGCACTGGAAGGTGTAGTACAGAAGCAGCTTTAATATTAGCTGTATTTTTTCTCAAAAAGTCTAATCCCATAAATTGGGGTGGTACTTTTATAATTCAGAGCTATGAGCTTCCTGCACTTTGCATTTATTACCTTTTGTTACTGTATGTTATAGTTGGAATTGTTATAGGTTTTGCAGACAGCTGGCAATTCCCACTGAGGAGCTTCAGGGACCATTTGAGAAGCATCAGTGTGTTGTAAAAATCATCCTGTAAATTAGTATATGGTGTGTTTCAATACTGCAGATGACAATATTAGAGACTGGTTTGTTTGGTTTTTTTTTAATTGCATTTTTTTAATATAATTACCTTGGCAGGGTGGAATTGCAAACCTGAATGATCCAAAGTATGTTTCCACTGCTCACAAGAGATGAAGTACAGAGGAAAGAAAAAATACTACCTGCTTGGAGGTACATTTGCTTTAAATGTTAAAGCAGAAACACAGTATTTGTATCTGATGAATGGGAAAAGAGGCAAAGGAAGGCCTGGATTCATGTAATTTATTACATCCATCTGTGACTTTTTGGTTAGGAGACTTCTTTCACATGTGTTAGTTGTCTTTACAGAAAGAGTGCAGACTAACCATTGATACCAAAAAGGCACCTTGCTCCAACCCAACAGCTTCTGGGGGCTTGTCACTGTGTCACAGTCTACACGCACAGATTTGACTCTTACCCTTAAAGGAAACGGACCCAAGTTCAAGCACATAGATGCAGATGAAACACATACCCAAAGGTCAGGCTGTGTCTGTACTATAGAATTGAGAGCAGTACCAAAGGTTCCTGAATCATTCAAAGAACACAGATGCAGAAAGAAAAAAAAAAAAAAAGCCTGGTGAGTCCAGGGGGGGCACAGAGCCTGGCTGAGTGCACAGTTCCTGGCACCTTCAGCACTGCTCTCTGGACTATGCACACACATGACCTCACCACAGTTACCTCCTCCTCAAGCTTTCCCTCATGGAGCAGGGTAGTCCCAATGCTGGGCCTGATCCAAAACCATTGGCTGATCAAGCTGCATCATAGAATTATACAATGGTTTGGGTTGGAAGGGACCTTAAAGATCATTTAGTTTCAACCTCTCTGCCATGGGCAAGGAATTTTCCACTAGACCAGCTTACTCAGAGCCCATCCAACCTGTCCTTGAACACTTCCAGGGATGGGACATCCACAGCTTCTCTGGGCAACTTGTGCCAGTGCCTCACCACCCTTATAGTGAGGAACATCTTCCTAATATCTAATCTAAACCTACCCTTCAGCTTAAGTGTCCTATCACTACATGCCATTGGAAAAAGTCCCTCTCCAGCTCTCTTGTAGGCCCCTTCAGACACTGGAAGGTGCTCCAAGGTCTCCCCAAAGCCGTCTCTTCTCCAGGCTGAACAGTCCCAATTCTTTCAGGGTTCATAGGAGAGGTGATCCAGTCCTCTGAACATCTTTGTGAGCTCCTCGGGACTTGCTCCAACAGGTCAATGTCTTTCTTGTGTTAGGAAACTCAGATCAATGACAATTCAGCCCCAACCACTTGATTTCTAGCAGTAGTACTTGTTCAGCTGACATTTTGAGGATTGTCACATTTAGTTCTCCCATTATGTTTTTAGCTAGAAATGACTTTTAACACAATTATTTGGGTAAATCAGCTGCCACATTTAGCCCAATTCTGCTACAGTTTAATGAACCACGATGGGTACATAAAATAATATGTCAGAATAACATGCTCAAGTGAATGCTATTTGCTAAATGTAAGTAGCCAACCACCCTGTTGCTAAAATCATGGCTGGGATGGCTCTAGAGGTCTGGGCATGGGAGTGGGGTGGGTGCTGGGGTTTGAGTTAAATTATTACTTTCCCTTTATTTTTACTTTATAACTTAAGTTCACCTAGTGTTTCCTCCTGTGCCTCTTTAGACACTCTTATGAGAGCTGCTGTCCATAATCGTGGCCCATGCCTGTAAAAGTCCTTTCACTCCATAGTCCTTGACTTTGCATCCTATGTGAGAACACCTCGTCACTGCTGTTTGTTGCTCCATGAGCCTTGCTGGCAGCTGCTTTTCATGTTCTTTTAAGAAAATGGAATAAAAGCTATATTCTGTGAGGACCTTCAATACCAGATCAAGCTCAGAGATCAGGAACTTCTCTGTCTGTAAATTTGAGCCAAGCTGACCCTGACCTTGCTTCCCTGTCCTCTTCCAGTCCAAATAATCATAACTCTAGGTTGTAAGCTCCCTTTCCAGCAGCATAAATAAACTGTCTCTTTCTCAGTAGCATAGTACACACCCTGTGCTTTCTCTACTCTACACTCAAAGAAGCCCTATAACTGTAAGGGAACATTATTTTATACTGGATGTAGTTACGAGGTGCAGTAAGAGAATTCCTTCTTCCCTGCTGCCAAATTGCATTTATTTTGCAGCTAACAAGAAATATTTATAGCCATAACATAAAGCAGAGGAAGATTTCCACTTCTACCCAATAAAATTTAATCAAGTACGGCAAAGAGAAAAAGAAGGGAAATACTTCAGCAGGGTCCCAGATGTGCTGCATGAAACTCAAGCAGCCAGCATCACCACTGCTACCAGGAAAAGCAGCATCTGCTCTGCTTCCCCAGTTAAACCACGTTTTTAGCTGTCATTAATACACTGTTGGAAAGCATAGATAGAATACATTGGTATTAAAGGCTGGAACATTTCCTTCCAGATGCCTGAGGAAACCTCAGAAGCCCTTTCTAGTGGTGCTGCACACGCAGAAGTCAGGCTGCAGGCAGCAGGGGCTGCGGTGCTCACTGACACGCCGCATCAGCGCCCACGTTCCTTTGTGCAAACCCATTCCCAGCGCCCTGCGCCAGCTCCCGCTCGTGTGTCATTGTCACTCTGCCCTCTGCTGGGCAGAAGTGCTAAATAGAGTTAATTGAACATGCATCTATATCGCACAAAATGCTCTTTGGTTGGTTGGTTGTTTGTTCCCCGTTTTATCTTTTTTGAGAAACTTTATTTCTTTGCAATGATTTCAAACTAACCACCAAAGAAAAAAAGTTTTCTCCAACACAACCCCTTCCGCCCCCCGATTCAATACTGGGCTGTTTTCTTATTGCTTTGTCAGGTGTTTGTTTAGAAGATCTTCCATATACATTTTTGTGCATGTGTTTTGGGTTTTTTGGTACATAAATCCAAGGCTTTCCAATGTGCACTCAATCAACTGTTCTTTAATGACAAGAATCTGTGTTTTAGACATGGGTTTCTTTGAGCCACAACAGTATAGAATGTCAAATATAGCACAGAGACTTAAATAGTCATTGTCTTTCTTTCTTCAGAAACAGATGAGAGGTAAAAGTGGCAAATATTTTGCAACTCAGCTCCAGTGATGAGGCAAAGCTAACTGAGCTGTCAAGAATGTCAAGAAACTGAAGCCTATCTGTTGACTATTTCATGATCCAGCACAACATATGGCCCAGGCTGTATTTAAGGTCAAACAATATATGTGACAGCATTGCTACTGTTTGCCTTGTTCCATCTTCTCAGAATCCTGAGGTCATATTATGAACATTACCTTATGAACACTATGGCAAAGGCTGCCCCATCTTTCAAATTTCCCACTTCTCCCTTGACTGTAAACACAAGGCCCAGCATCCCCATTGCTCCACAATTCTCTAGCACTTGCTTGTGCCCTGTTGTGTTACCCTTGTAGGCTTCCAAAGTCATGGTAAGTATTTTGCAATGTTTAGAAAGCAAGTTGTTATTGGAATAGGGGGAAGCGTGTGTTTGGTTGAAGATCTTTTTACAGCTAATCCTGCAAGTCTGGAAACTCAGAGTCCTGTTTCTCTTTCTGACTGCAACCCTCTGTCACCTTTTTCTGTACTTGCTCTACTCCTTCCATGCTTGGTTCACACTCTGCTTATGAGGCCTTTTGAGCCAGTTAGTTATCTGTGAAAGGTATTCCTTCACACATAATTCCCTTTTCTCATGCTAATCCTTTGGGGATATACAAGGTCCATTAAATTCAGGTTTTTTTCTTTACTATTGCATAAATTCCATATATTCCATATGCACTAGTGTGAAAAACAAAGGCAAATAGCACATATGCCCCTCATGGCAAAAGACTTCCAGACTTGCTAGGGCATCTTCCCTCCTAAAGCTAATATGAACAAAGTTAAGCTGTGTAAGAATTAGAGTCTGCATCAAATACTGCAGCTGTCCAACAGTAGGCACCTGTGACAAGGTTGGACACCGACTTCTTGAAATAAATTTGCGTGGTGCACATTTGTAACTATGATATGGCCAATCCGATTGCCAGCTAGAGGGACAAGTAGCCTTTAATGACTGCAGAAGAGCAGGAGCTTTTGCATTTCACCACTAGGCAGCAACACAGCACTTCATAAATCAGATGGGAGCTTTGGCAGAGAGAACATTGCCTATGAATCACCAGTCTGCTGTGCAAGCTCCTTTGCAACTTCTAAGCTAACAGATGCTTTAATTTCCATTATTGTCATAACAAAACAGATGTGAATTATCACGCTACACTTTTTCTTTCACAATGACCATGGAAATCAAAGTACGTGGCTGTGTATTTTCTTGGGATAAATATATATATATATATACTGCTGTTCTTGTTTTCTCTTTCCCTGTCTCTTTTTTTGTCTTCGATTCTAAAGGAGAAAATTCTTGCAAGGCCATGACCAACACCCTCATTCCAAAAAAAAGTGTATTTCTAAGATGATGAAGAGAGCTTCTTTAAAATGCTGGCAGAGGCAGCTGGCACTTCCCTAGATTTAACAGTTGTACATGCCAGCAGAGAGTCTCTGCCCAAATGTGGAAAAACAGACACTGACATAATCTGGCACACTAACCTGGATATAAATTCTCATCCCATATAAAGAGACGGAACGGGAAGCAAGTGTAGAGAACACTTAATCAGCAGCTCCTGCAATTGCCCCTGGTGTCTTTGCTAGACATGTCTCCACTACAAGGTTCCGTCATAGAACAGGGGAGTAAGAAGGAGATGGGCAGGTGGGATTCGTGAGTTACAATTTGCTCTACAAAAATTAGAAACCTTAACTTAGAAATGATCCTTTGCTCCTCACACCTGCTGTGGTACCCCTTATCTCTTACCTCAATCAAACTATCTGAAACACTACCTTCTCCCTGTATTTCCCATGAGTAATTTATCATGCCTTTCTGCTTTTCCTCTGACACTGTGAATGACCTGCTGCAGACCATCGTGCACAGTCAGTGCTGCTATAAGAAGAGAGATGTCATGCTCCTTGCCCTTCCCACTTGCAGGACACCTGTTCCATCATAGCACTAAGAGTCTGTATGTTCATCAAGGCTTGTCTTCAGGCCAACTTTGCATGCTGAGTGAAGGTTGATCTTGCAAGAAGACCCTCAAGCCTACCCAAGAACATCTAAGGACAAGTATTATCTCAAATATGGCTGAAAAGACTGCCTGCAAGGAGGTTTTGAGTGGGACACGAGAGAAATGAAGAGCTGATATATATTTTTGTAGCTTCTAGTATCTGTCACAGAATGGTCTACTAGCGTCACAGAATCACAGAATATTTTGAGTTGGAAGGAACCCACAAGGAATATCAAGTTGAACTCAAGCAAATAGCCCATAGTGGGATAGAAACTGCAACCTTGGCATTACTAGCACCATGCTCTAACCAACTGAGTTAATCTATCATGGTCTCTGAGTGATGGAGGCTGATACACATATAGGACATCATCAGAGCTTTAGACAAAGCTTTATGAGACCTTCCACTAACCTGAGAGTGGAAAATCATTTAGTTCCAGATCAGGCTAGATCAGAACAGAAAAGCAAAAGTATTGCAGTAACTGAGGTAGTATTTTGGCTTTTTTTGTTTTGGTCTTCGATGTTTGGGGATTTTAATGGTGGTAGTGGGTTTTGATTTTCAAAAATTAAGGCCTATTGACCTAGTAAAGTAAAAATTTAAGGATTAAAGGATTTTTTTATTCATCTTTGACTCTTCCACAGCACTTTGAGAGCTGGTAGACTGTGTTTCTCTCTCAGATGACAAAGTTGTCAATCCTTTTATGTTAAACAATAGAAGTTGGTATTTTGTTACTAAAGCTTTGTTTTCAAGTCCTTAGGAGGACTTCTGTTGTTGGCCAAGAGTATCCCTTTCATAAATGTTCTTAAATTTGTGTACCTGACATTTATCATTTCTTTTTATCCTTTTAAATATATTCTCATAGATTCTTTACAATATTGGGTCTGGTAGCTAGTAAGCTTGGTGTTATAAATGGCCAGGATTCAGAGAAGTTTAAAAATGATTGAGAGATAGATGATATGGGAACAGTAAATACTAAAAGTATGTCTTTTGAACCTTAATATTTCTGACAGCTAAATGCTTTTACAGCATGAATGCACCAGTAAAAATGCAGAAATAAAATCCAGCCAACGTAATCCTTCTTTTTCTATCTTCCTTTTTCCCAGGAATTTCATTTCCCAAGAGCTGTGTCCTACTATTTTTATATCTTAGTGTAAATCACATATGCTTTTATTACCCTCCTTTTTTTTTTTATTTTTCATTTCCCCTATGAATTCACTGAAGCTTAAAAAAGTCAATTGATTTTAAACAAAATATCATAAAAATGTCATTTCTGGTCAAAAAGTTCTAGGTTAAAATCCTGGCTAAAGTCCTAAGTGAAAGACCTTCTGGTTTTAATGATTCCCTGATATAAATTCCTAGAATTTTGTGCTATGATTGGATTCTGTTGCCAGGAAGGGTAAGCACTCACTAAAGATTTTCCAGCATCTAAGACATGTTATGCAAATTTGTTGGTTCTCCAAACAGTCCCTCTCTTGGTGGAGACACAAATAGCATTTCCCACCCTTATTCTGTTCCTGATCCGTGAGGCTTGTAAGGACTTAAAGGCCACCAGGCCTCTGTGTCTTTGTCAAATTTTGTGCATACAAGTTCATGCTCAAAGCAGGCTCAGAAATCATTACAAAGACAGGTGCTGCAGTTATATATTCATCATAAACTCAATGCATCACTGTAACACATGGCTACAGATCTCCTCCTGAACACAAATACAGCAGGCTCTTATTTTTCAGCTCAGCGGAGTAACTGCTTTTGCTGCTTAGAAACCATAGATTGTCCACTGTGGACCTCACTGATCCTACGCAACAGAAAACTAAGCAGATCTAATTTTAGCTACAAGGCTTCATAAAGAAATACTTTGCAAAGCACCTATTAGAAGAATTCCTACCTTCATTAAGAATAATACAAAAGTTTTCTTTAGAAGGCAAATGAAATAAAAACGAGATGCTGAATATTTCACCCTATTCATATAGATGGAGTAATGCAATGCAATGACTTACTTTCACCTGGCTTCAGATGTTCACAGCCTCAAACATTACATTATCCATGGTTTTGGGACTTTCTTCACAACCAGAATTACCAGAAGTTCAAAATAAATCCTCAGATATAGACCTCTACTGACTTCACTGCTAGCTCTGTCAGATAGCTCTGAAAAAGTCAATATACTCATAAGAAGTTTTAAAACCAAGATTTATCTTTTTTTTTTTTTTTGCTGTAATCCCTTACTTTTGAGTAATACCATGGAACACCAATAATCTTCTGATTTTTTTCCCCAAAGGTGCCATGCAGAAAATGTCCATGCTATGAAATGTGTTATTCTATGTAGATGGAGACCAGAAGTATTTTCTCATAATCCAGATGCATTTTCAGGTGTGCATTTCCCCTCTTCACTCCATCTTCATCTACCCCTCATCACATGACCCAAAATGCATCACCTTGAGAAACTTGAGAGAGATAAGACAAACTTTTACTCTGATTCAAAGCTTTATTTCTCTTGTGCTATTTCCCGGGAAATATGAGAGAAGCAGTATGACAACACTGGAAGGCCACATGGATCAGATCTCATCAATGCAGTTCACTGTTTTAATCAGACTGTGGCACATGAATAAGATTTGACATGTATATATGTATACCAAAACTTGAGTTATCTAGCTATGACAACATTGATCACTGCCTGACAACTAAATCAGATAGACCAGATTGCCAGGTAGATCACAAATAACAGTGAAATCACTGACTCAAAGTGAAATAGAAGATAATACATTTTCCATCGTGGTAACATTCATTTTATCAGCCCTGCTATCATGCAGGATTATTGGACTAATTCTTTTTTCTCTGCAACTTATTGCCCTAGAAAGCAGTTCTCCACTGCTTATATACAATGTGAATTAATCAGTAGGTTCTGTCTAGAATAACTGAATCACCTGTTAGATTTGGTACAGAATTTAAAGCTGTGTGACCAATGGGGAAAGAATGGACTTCTGTTTTTTATGACACAAAGAATATATTATGTTTTACATGTGCATGGCCAAAAATAACTTAATTTCCTCCAGAGTATGTGTAGAGTAGACAAAGTCTTATTTTTGGTAAATATTACAATTTTAGTTCACTCAAATGTTATTTGATCCAAGAACTGAAAATAGACAAAAAGATAAAAGAGATAAAAGTGGCATACATCAATTATTCTTAAGTCTTAATGTTTGATATACAGTTGAAAGTCTTTCCCAGAGAAGTCTCAACTGCATGCCATCCCAAACTTGAATAATATAGATTTACATCTGTATCCAATATTTGTAAATCCATTCAAACTGTGTTGGCATATCGGCCTTCTGCTTTTAAAAAGTTGGTTGACACAAAATGTTGTATTTATGGCTTAAATTTCAAAGGTTACTTTCTCAAGGCTGTTAGCATTGTGATGAGAATAAGAAAGAGTTATGTACTTAGAATTTATTGTGTTTTTGTTAGTGTTCATTTGAACTGAATATTCGGAAAGTCAAAAAAAGAAACCCACATAATAAACAACTAACCACAAGGTTGTTGGCATTTTTTTGGCTTTGATTATATGCTGTGCTTTTTATTTTCACTGTCTGAGCCCTCATTTGTATTTTAAGACATTGGTCTCACCAATTTCACTCATGATAAGCACAGCTGTGTCTTAGTAATAGCAGAACTATGTTGCATAAAGTTTTAATTATGTCTGAATTAGAGCATACACTTTGATGTGTCAGACTTCAAGAAAAGTCTTCAGGTGGTGGAAATTACAGCATCATGGAGCCTAAAGGCTCTGTTTGCCATGTTCTGAGCAGGGGGTTCTCCAGATCCTTTCAGTTGTCTGCTCTCACCTCTTTTTTGTTCTACCATCAGTGGGAACCACTTTCCTCCTCCACCATGCCATATACAGTCAAATACAACCTCATCTTTGTTCTGGCTGTGTTTAGCAGCTTCTTGCCAAAAACACTGGACGAAGTCATGCCATCTAATGTGCTGGGCTTCAGCTTCAGGAGGCGTTTTTCAAATGGTAGGCTTTATGAAAAATGTTATAGCCTCGTTCCCTGAGAACTTAGCACAGCTTAATCCTGTTCTGTGGCACATGTTGCACAACCTATGCCAGACCTGTGAACAGCAATGAGTTTGTATAAGACCAACAGGTATCACAGTCTTCAGAGTCTTCTGAATGCGCCAACATTCTTGTCAACAAAAATGTTACAGTAATCTTCCAAACTTCCCCTCTACATTCCTCATTTCCTACTTACATTTTCAGACCTTTCAAGAAAATGTAAAATGAACAGCATCTAAATATTCCCTCTCTCTTACCAGTGTTTGAAAAGAATTATTAAGCTTATATGGTTTTGGTTTTGTTTTGTTTTACAAGCTGTTCTAGTATTTGAATAGGAATACCCATGTATGCTTTTCTGAGCGTGAAGCAACTAATGCTCTGGAATAAAAGAAATGACCTATTTTTCTGGATAAAGTATTTGAGAAATAAGTATATTCTGTGGCTGAGTAGATTATGTGCATACAACATGTGAAGGGAGGATACAGCTTCAATTAAGTCCACATTTTCAACTTGACTTCTATGTGAGAGACCTAGAAGCTGATGCATCTGGATACACTTTTTCTAAAGTGGTTTTATCTGGATAAATCCCTTTGTTGGAAAATCCGCTGTCATATCACAGCTCATCATTTGGAGCATTGTCATCTTAAGAAAAGACCAGGCACAAGAAAAATCCAAAGCTGTCTCAGTTAAATCAGCTTTTTTTTGACTCTCAGAAGCTCTGTGCTTGTTAAAAAAGCAAAGTAGTGCATCTAATTTTTGCATGGGGTGAATCACGATAGTTCTGTTGCTTTCATTACAGCTATGACAATTTTATATAATGCAGCAGCTACTCTCCATACCCAAAGTGAGACTCTGCAAGTGTGGAAATATGTGGTTGGTGGCAAACCCAAACTTGTATTCATCAGTTATTTCATCACTTTCTTATTTAATCATCACCCTCTTGTTTAAAAGCTAAATATGTTCCAGAGAAACATAAATTACAATTCGACATGATCATTGCAGCTGAACGTAGAAGGTATAACGAGAACACTGAAATTTACAATACAGAGATCGGAAATATCAATTTCTCCACACCCTCTCCAAGCACTTTTCCATAATGATGAGCTTCTTTGTGAGCCAGGTCAGTTCCCAGTGGTCTCTCTGGCAGCTGCATTGCTTGCTTTGGAGTAACACCAAGGAACTAGCTGATACAGCCTGCGGGGTCCTATATGGGGTTTTTACTGTTATTTTAAAGTAAGGAAAAGAATCACAAAGTTATTTTGGCTTATAGAATGCAACTACAGATCTCTAGACTCAACAGGGCAAGAGATTTATCTTGGATCAGACAGGATGTCTCTTTCTGCAACTGAAATTTTGTGGTTCTGTTACATGACCGCAATACCCAAAGTCACACAGATATTAATGTCTTTGGCTACACTCTCACATCTGGAACCTGAACATCTGCAGTGACCTGAAGTGACCTAGAGAGTTCTGATAGGCCAGACAATAAAGACAGGTTTTTCACAAACGCTGAGTAGGTATCTGGAGCTGTGTCCCAGCAGAGGAGTCTGTGCCAGACTGAAGGGGAACCAGCAGAAAGATACACACCTCGCAAGGAGGAAAAACAGTGTTCAAAGGAAATATCAGCAATACTGACAGTATCTTTATACACCTGTCTTATTTGGTAATTTTTGGTGGTTAACAGTGACCACTATTAATGACTAGCAGAAAGTAGTACCCTCATCCATTGGTTTGATCATAGTGTCAAAGACTTCATATTGTAGCAAAGAATTCCTTGTAAGCAAAGGAAAAATGAGCTATAAGGGACCTGACAGAGCTTCTTTATATATATACATATTTTTGTACACACACACACATACACACACTCACTCATCCATGTTTTCCACAGGAAATGTGGCTGGAGAAAAGAGAGCTTGGATCCTTTGAAGTCTCTTATTTTTGTAGCTATTAGAGGCAACTTTCTCAAAGAAGTGCCAAGGACCTGGCACACAGGGCCTTCCTATTATATTCTTATTAATGTATATAAAACCATGAAGGGAGAGTGCAAAGAGAGTGGAGCAAAGCTCCTTTCAGTGTGCCCATTGACTGCAAAAGAGGTGATGGGCACAATGAAACACAGGAAATCCTCAGAGCATGCGGGAACACTTTCACTGTGAAGATGACTAAGCACTGACACAGGTTACTCAGGGAGTTTGTGGGATGTCTATCCTTGGACATATTCAAAAACTGTCCAGACACGATCCTGGGCAATAGGCTGTAGATAGCCCTAGGTGAGCAGGGGACTGGACCTGGTGACCTCCAGAGGTCCCTTCCAACCTGGAGCATTCTGTGCTTCTGGGCTTCTGTGACCAGAAGACAGGATTAAAACAGAGGGTCAAGCCTACCTTTACATTTCCTTCACCCTTCACCTCCATCCAGAACTGATTCTGACAGTAGATCAACTGCAGAACAGTTGTGCAAGGGTCTTGGAAAACAAAGGGAACAGAAAGTACCTGAACACATTTTGAAGGAGTGGACGCTGACTTCTTGTGACATAAAAAAGGTGAAAAAGCTCAGATAGGCCACATATTAATATATAGCCAAAAGAATCTATATTTATTAAAAATTATAAATTAGTAGGTTCTAAGGTATTAATTTTTCCCCTTTTTTCCCCTTAGTCTTTCATTTCAATACTTCCATAGTGAAGAGAGCTTCTGATTGACTTCCCACTTTGGAAGTCCCATTTTATCTTCAACATGATGTGCCACTAAAGAGAAATTGTCTAAAAACCAAAGACTGAAGAACTCTTGCTGGGCAGACTGCCAGACTGCTCAGACCATGACAGGAGAGTGATGCACCAGCGGCCTACAAGCCTGTATTCTGCTCTCAGCCAATGCTGCTGAGATACTTTTGTGTAGATACATGTGCACACATATATACACCTTCTTTAAAAAAAAATTAACTTATCCAGTTGTCAATTTATAATTATAAAATTTTTCTTTCTGAGACCACATGATCCAAAATGCACAAATGTGAGAAATTCATTTAAATTATGCAACTACTCTGGAATTCCCATAAACATTAAACCAGTATGTGGTAACAGATTTTTATTTTTTTGAACAAGAGCTGCTCAGTCTAGTTTTGAAGCAGTTGGTAAAGTGTTTGCAAACAGCAGGGCCTTATGTAGCTTGATCCAGTTTCGCCTATGTGGCAGCTATAGATATTTCAGACTAAAACTGGATATTTATTGCTCATTTATTTCTATTAAGACAAGTCTGAAATGAGCCCTTGTATTTGTACTTAGTCCAGTAGTGGGACAGAGTGAAAACAGAAGCCTAATTCTCTGGCATGCTTCCTGCACCCAAATGCAACAAGAATGAAGGGGATGTGGAGCACTTCAAACAGGAATGGTTGTGGCTTACTGTCTTGAAAAATAAAACCCAACAACAAGGAGTGGACACAAGGCAGAGAAATAATATGCTGTAAAGTGAAAAACAAAGCACATGGTGTCTACAGACAGCTGGAAAAATAACACACTTCTCTTTGTAAATGAAAATTTATTTTACTCTTGGTCATTAACAGTTAACAGGACTGTAGCATTTACTCACCATAGCCCACTAATGAAATTAACTGCCCCTTTTTTGAATAAAAAGGAGACTTCGAGCAGGTCAGAGAAAGTCTTTCAAGAGGGATTGGAAATGCCTTGTGAATTCTGATTATTGTCATGCACCCATTTTGTGTTTGTTTTACAACGTTGTTTTTTAATTAGCCTTTTTTAATTGATGAAAACAACACAACCAAATTCTTGTCATATACAAGCAATTCTTTTAAGAGATGCACTGATGCACATTATCTCATTGTAAAATAAAACATGAAGCCATGCCAAATGTCTTTGGATTATAATTCTGGCATAGTTTAACAATACAATAAATCTAGATTCCAAGGTTTCTGGAATTGTATAAAAATATCATCATCACTTAATGTTAAGGCAGCAATTTCTAGTTTAGCTTTGTAGAGGCTGCCTTTACAGTTTGCCATGAATTGTTTGTCTTCTCACTGGTACTATAAAGGAAATGTGGTGGGATTGAGCCTTGAGCTCAGTTAATGAGCTTAATGTTGAAAGGAGTTTCAATTTAATGTTGGAATTCATGTATTCCCAGACTGGCCAGTTCTGTAGCCTATCTCTGTGTGGAATTATAAATCCTTCAGCCCTTTCAGAGGATCAGGTCCTGACTGCTGATATTATTCTACTTGGCTGACAGACTTTCAGTCTTTTCTTTCAATTTCTTTTCTGTTGGAAACTCTGAAATATAACCAAGTCCACAGGAGACTTTTTCATTACATATATTACTCCATCATTTATATATTGAGCTTCTAGGAATCTTTCCAGAGTTCTCTCTCTCTCCACTACAGAAAAGAAACAATACTTTCAGGAACACACACAGTTTCGACTTTTAAAAATTTAGATCCAGGGTAAGGCAAAATTGAAATTACTTTTGAATACTTGTCACATTTTTCCACTTAATTTCCAAGAGGATCCTGAGCTGAAAGAGGAAGCAGATTGATTGGATGCCTAAATGCAATCCTTCTTCCCTTTTTTCTTAATGTCTTCATAATTTCAACATACATATTTATGGCAGTCATGCTCCTGACAACCAGTTTTAAAATTCGCCTTTAAGTTTTCATTTTCATGGTAAAAGCGAATGGAAGTTTATTGCTTAGCTTTTGAATCAGATTCACGGATGACAAAATGTGATTTAGCTCAAAAAATGAAGCCCCACAAAGTATCATCTGCTAAATGTATGATCTAAATATTAAATGCCTCAGTCAACAAAAGATCTAAAATGTGATTACAAAATAATAGGATTTTTTCCAAACACACACTGCTCGACTGTTTTCTTTGTACAAACTGCTCCGGTGGCTAACTTTCTCATTCTACAGTTTCCTATGTTCCATAGGAATGCCTTTCAAACCGTACACTGATCAATGGAGTTACTGTTTGAATTACAGCAGTCTGGATCCACACTTTGTGAAAGATGTTTTTCTAGGTGCAGACTTGTTAAAGAAACGAGCCACTGCCATGTTTTAACAATTTTTTTTGTGCGGCTTCACTTCATTTGTCCCCAGCATGCTAAGGGTTGTAAGAAACCATGCGTAGCAGAACTATTTATTTTAGAATCACATTTAATAACTTATATTTTTAAGCACAGATTTTGCAAACTGTATTTAGAACTGGGGCCAGTCAGAATTCTGTGCTTAGATCATGCACTTCACAGCAAATTGTTTTCTAATGTCAGTGAAATGAGTACATAATGTAGAAATACTTGAATAAAGAATAAAAGTAACACCTTTAAATAACTACTTCCTTTATGTTTCTGAAACATAAGTTTGTCTTTCATTTCCATCTCTTCAATGCTCACACCAGAACTACAGAAGATAATAAAACTAGATACTTTTTCTATGGCCAAAGAGTACAAACCCTTCTACATACAGAGTGCAGGGGCTGGAATCCAGTGTTAAATCAGGATGGAATTGAGTAACAGTGTACCCAGAAGAGGATAACATTGCCAGTGCTGTTTTGCAGGATCATCTTCCCAAGAAACATGTTTTACTTTCAATTGCCAGGCTATAGGGAATGATGTGTGTATCAACCAGTTAGAAGTGTTAAAATATTTATCTCCAAGGAGGTACGTCACATCTAGAAAGTTCAAGGCTAACCAGGCTAAGCCAGATCTGGTCTGATGTAGTAATGATCGTGAGCCGTATGAGTGGAAATTTGGCACAGGTGATCTTCAGAGTTCCTTTCAACCTATACTTCCCAAGTTCTCCTTCTATCAGTTTCAGAAGTTGTCGGACATTTTCAAGCCTCTTCTCAAGATGCAAGCAGGCTGTGGGTTGGTGTTTTTTAGGCTGGCTCAGAATGGCACTTAGAGGTGTGGGGCATCACCCCACTAATGTGAGAACTCATGTTCCTAAAAGCAGGGACATGCTGAAATACTCTCTTAACTGCGGCTGTGATATCTTCTTATTTATGATTATCTCATTATTACCAAAGTATTGTGAAATTTCCAAAAGAGCTCTCTGACAATCAAAACTAATGGTTTATTTAAGAAAGCTGAGCATCTTTGTGCTTTTAAGAAGATGATAAAGTCTTCCTCTGTTATCTGGTGTTATCCTCATTGTTCCTGACTACAGAATTTTTAAATTTTTGGCAAAATTTATGTTGAATTCACATCTCACTGAAACTTTTCATAGCTACAGCAAAACAATCCTACCCAATACTATTACCATGAAAAACTAACAGATGTCTTACAGATAGGTAGCAGTAAATCCCCCCAAAGTAAAGCTAATGGCTAAAGGATTATTTGTTTCAAATGGAATGAAAAAGCAACTTTGTGTGAGGAGTTACTAAAATATATGTTTCTTAGATACAGATGGGTTTTCCAGCTCTGTGATACAGGATATTAGAGGATTTATCTGTCACTGTGCTACTTACATAACTGATTTGTCAGGTCTTTGTATAATTCTTTGATCTGACTGCAACCAGTAGGAAATCAGACTTCTATGTCATCACTGATCAGATACGCTGTGGAATGGATCATATAATGGAAAATATTTTCCATGCAGCAGGGAGAGGTTTTTTTATAATTAACATGCTTGATATGCCTGTATATACTAACAGCACTCAAAGTGATGTAGTCCAGAACACTTTGCAAAAGCAAATCATGACACACATTAATAGCATTTGTATTAGCTTTCTTTTCACAAATTCACAAATAGCATTATTCTAGAAGGACTATGGAGCAAAATTTTTCTTTTATCTTGTTAACTGTGATGCTTCTATCAAGCAGCTCTTCTATGTCAAATTTACTAAATTTATATTATTGTATTTATTTATATATCAGTAAAAGCTGATATATAAGAAGTAATCTTGGAGAACTACAATCTCAAAAGCCTCGGAATAGATATTCCTCTGTTACCTGTAACTGAAAACATAAAAATGAGCACAGGACCGAGCAAACACTTTGTAAAAGAACTGTAAATGTTTTAATCCTTGCAGCAGGATTGAAGGAAGAATGTGGAGAATGTGGAGCAAGAAAATAAGACAAATGAGGCAAATGTTACACAAATCATTTTCTAATACATGTCCTTAAACTAGCAACTCCTAGAAAGTCCTGCAGAATCTTATTGAGAACATTGCAAGGCATTATTCCTGAGAGGCCTCGATATTGGTATATTCTGATTACTTTTGCATTTTAAGCATATGTTGCTGCTTATAAAAAGCAAACAGTGAGCCTAGCAAATGTATTGCAAAACTACTTGGCAAGAATTTACCTTCTTGAGATAAATCAGACTGTGTGTCAGCACTCATCCCTGAGCTACTAGGATTTACTATGGAATTTAGCATATTGCAAAGAAGGAATGGTGACTCTGTTAGGCAGTGGTTGATGTCTGACTGTGGTATTTTTTTAATTTTTTTTTTAAATTTATTTTTATACTGTTCAGTAGCACAATATCATAGAATCATAGGATGGTTTGCTTTGGAAGGGACCTTAAAGATCATTTTGTTCCAACCCCCCTCCCATGGACAGGGACACCTTCCACTAGACCAGGTTGCTCAAAGCCCCATCCAACCCGGCCTTGAATGCTTCCAGGGATGGGGCAGCCACAGCTTCTCTGGGCAACCTGTTCCAGTGCCTCACCACCCTCACAGTAAAGAATTCCTTCCTAATTTCTAATCTAAACCTATCCTCTTTTAGTTTAAAGCCTAAACTAAAACCCCCTTGCCCTATCAGTACATATCCATGTAAAAAGTCCCTCTCCAGCTCTCTTATAAGTCCCCTTTAGGTACTGGAAGGTGCTATAAAGCTTTCCCTCCTACAAGCAGAACAACCCCAGCTCCCCCAGTCAGTACTCACAGAACAGCTGCTCTGTCCCCCTGATCATCTTCTGGACCCACTCAAGAAGGTGCATGTCTGCCTTATGTTTAATTTTCTGCTTTTGAGTATTCTGATTGATGGTAGACTGGGATTAAATGGTTGAAACATTGACAGTGGCATACCTTTAGTCTTTGTATTTTTTATCTACTTTATAGTCATCATAGAAATGTTTTCCCTTTCATTACCTCCTTTTAATATAATTTCTCATAAAGATAACAATAGCAATATCCAAACTTTCTGCCCAGTCTGGCTTTCTAGATCGAGCTCTTGGGCCATTATAGTGCTAAAGAAAAAAGGCTATGGAATTAGCAGTGCATGGCATATTTCTCTTCAAAATTGTTTGTGCAACTTCTTACAAAAGATAGGAAAAGAAATCAGCTCTCAATTCTTCCAGTGATTTCGCACTTCTCATATATGTCAGCTAAGGGAGACAGACATCCCACAGACTTCTGATTTTCTTTATGGTTACTATTACTAAAACACATGGAATAAGGTACTCGGCAAATTTAATGAGATAGGTTTTTATTGCAGATCATAGAAACAGAAAACCTCAAGACTGGTCAAATCAAAGTCCTCTTTGATACTTATAAAGCTTGTGATTTAAGACAATTTTTGTCCTTTTTTCCTCAAGGATCAAACTTTTATCAGAACATCTGAAAACAAAATTTTTGCACCAAATTCACAATCTCTTCATATGGCTGGTTGAAAATGCTTTTCTGTGATTGAGACCTATGAAAGTCCTTTTGATCTCAACAGTTTTTGTAATGTTCCTAAGAATTATAAAAATCTTCGCATGTGTTCAAAAATTCATATGTGTCTGATACACCAGGAAACCTATATTGATGTGTGGAATTCATAGCAATTTTTATAAACCACTCAGAATTAAGTTGGACAACCTCTAATTTCTGTGCAGTGAAGCCATCTTTCAAAGTTCTTGGCACAAAGGTGTTGACTCCACTCCAGTGTCTACTGAACATTTCCAGCTCAAGCACAGAATGACTGAACCATTCATTAGTCATATCTCACAACAGCTTGGTCATATCCCAGTCACTAATGTTGAAAAGAATATTGGCAAGATTCAGTAAGTTCCATCTGCCCATACTCTATTTCCTGTGCAATTTCTGGGCTGTGCTGGGTCTTCATGATGCTTCTATGACCTTATCACACTGTGAGCTGGTTTAGGATCTAAACTTGCAGGTAACAGCAAAGATTTCAATCCCGCTGACCCTAATTTTCCATTGCTTTTGTATTGATTCCAGTATCCAGCTTGTCTGAATTTTCTTTTCTAGCAGTAAGTGTTGCATAAAATATTGCTTTTATTTAGGTACACACTGATTTTTTTCCTCCCTAATTGATTTGAGAAGAATTTTTGTAATGAAGAGAATTTTTTAAAAAGTCCAGCGATTAAAAATTTTTAGAAAACATGTCCACATCAATAAACTTATGCCAAAACACAAGTATGCTTCTTTTGACAGGTCTGGCATACTACATAAAATAAGAAACTAGACATAAAACTATGACTGATTTGTTCAAGTCTCCTGGACATCTCAAGCTTACGGCTTCAGGACAGTGTCATAATTCAGAAATCCCCAGGGATAGGGACTTCATGTCTTCTGAAGTTCTGCTTTCAACTCCACAACAAGAAGTACAGAAGCCCTGAGACTAAGCTAGGAGCTGGGAAGACTTGGGCCAGTAGAACATGGACTAATCTTGACTTCAAAGCAAGGGGCATGAACATTTCAAGAGATCTTTCTATCTTTCTCATCTGTGAGCCAGCATCCCTAGAGGACCTGAATCAAATGCTGTGAGCTTCTCACATCATGGGGAGAACTACTGTAGCTGGTAGCCCCTCTGAGCTCTCTGCATCTTGTGACTGACACAGTGTTAGCAGTGGGATTCAGAATCACAGAATTAAAGAATATGCCAAGTTAGAAAGAACCCACAAGGATCATGGAGTCCAGCTCCTGGATGTGCACAGGACCATCCCCAAGAGTCACACCATGTGTGTGAGAGTTTTGTCCAAATGCTTCTTGAACTCTGTCAGCCTTGGTGCTGTGACCACTGCCCTGGGGAGCCTGTTCAGTGCCCAACCACTCTCTAGGGGAATATCCAACCTAAACCATCTCTGACACAACTTCAGGCCATTTCCTTGGGTCCTGTCACTGGTCACCACAGAAAAGAAGTCAACATCTATCCCTTTGGGTCCCCTCACGAGGAAGTTGTAACTGCAATGAGGTCTCCCCTCAGTCTCCTGTTCTCCAGCTGAACAGACCAAGTGCCCTGAGCTGCTCCTCACACGGCTTCCCCTTAAGGCCCTTCATCAACTTTTCTGCCCTCCTTTGGACACTCTCTAAGAGTTTAATATCTTCCTTATATTGCAGTGCCCCAAACTGCCCCAATATTCCAGGTGAGGCCGCCTCAGTGCAGAGCAGAGCGGGACAATCCCCTCCCTCGCCCAGCTGGCGATGCTGTGCCTGATGCCCCCCAGGACAATGTTGGCCCTCCTGGCTGCCAGGGCACTGCTGACTCATGTTCAACTGGCCACTGACCCAGACCCCCAAGGCCCTTTCCCAGCACTGCTTTCCAGCCTCTCATTCTCCAGTCTGTATGTACATCCAGGGCTGCCCCATCCCAGGTGCAGAATCCGACACTTTCCCTTGTTGAACTTCCTATGGTTGGTGATTGCCCAGCCCTCTGATTTGTTGAGGTCTCTCTGCAGGGCCTTTCTGCCTTTGAGGGAGTGAACAGCTCCTCCCAGTTTTGTGTCATCTGCAAACTTGCTCAGTATCCCTTCCAGTCCTGCACCCAAGTAATTTATGAAAATGTTGAAGAGCACAAGGCCTAAGATGCAACCCTGTGGGACCCCATTAGTGACAGGTGACCAGTCTGATGTCACCCAGTCACTATTACCCTCTCTGCTCAGCCCATGAGCCAATTGCTCATCCACCACATGATGTGGCTGTGCTGGACATTTTGCCCAGAAGGGTCCTGTGAGAGATGGTATCGAAAGCTTTACTGAAATCCAAAAAGATTACATCAGCCGACTTCCCTTGATCAGACAGGTGACTATGTTCTTGTCATAAAAGAAGATCAGGTTTGATAAGCAGGACTTTCCTCTCATGAAGCCATGCTGACTGTGGCCAGTGACTCCATTGTCTTTCAGGTGTTTTTCAGCACATCCCAGGAAAATCTTCTCCATAACTTTACCAGTCACTGAAGTGAGACTGACAGGCCTGGAGTTTCCGGGGTCCTTCCTCTTACCCTTCTTGAAAACTGGGACGATGTTCACCAGTTTCCAGTTCAGCTGTGACCTCTCTGGATTCCCAAGACCACTCAAAAATCATTCAGAGAGGGTTTGTGATGACATCAGCCATCTCTTCCAGTATTCTGGGATAAATCCCACCAGGCCACATAGATCTGTAGGGATCCAGCTGGAGCAGCAGATCCGATTTGATCGTTCTCACAGTGATGGTCTGTGACTTTCAGAAATGGACTCTCAGGGATCACAACTAAACTGGGAGATGTTGAACAGGTTTCCATGGCTCAGTAACATTTCAGAATTTACTGAGGGAAGTGGAGGAAAACTGTTGAAAAAATTTCAGTTTCCTTTTACATGTAACCTGCCCCTCCCCTAATTATTATTTCTGTTGTTATTAAGAGTATCAGAAATGCCTAAGAAAAGCAAGTGCTTACTTTTGTCTGGAGCTGAATCTATATAAAGCTGATTCTGCAGCTCACTCTCACTTCTGCAGCCTTTCCGTAATGAAACTTGTGAGTGAGGAAAGCATAAGCCTTTTTAAGGAAGGCAGGGGTACAAGCTAATAAAACTTATGTTTAATCATAGCAGGTTTGCCTTGCCCTTGGCATAGTTTCAAATGCAAGGATATATCCAGCAGCAATTAAACCTAGTTTGGTCTGCAACAGAAATAAAAGAGGTAAATAAAATCCCTAGCACTGCCTCAGCAGGTGCCAACTTTTTTTCTGTACACCGTGAGCCTTACACTGTTAGCAACAAAAAAGGCACCCACTTGCTATCTCATAAGACATCTGTTCTCTTCAGTCTTCAGTGTTGGCAGGTGACCAAGTCAGAGTACATGAAAATCTAAAATGAATAGTTATGGAAAAGGCTTCCCACAGGGAAAACTAAAGCCTTCAAATCTTGCAAAATCTTTGCATGTTTTCACTGGCCAGCTTGGAGGAAGAAGATGTGTATTCCTTCCAAAATTAAAAAAAAAAAAATCCTTATAGTGCTTGCATTAATTTTAGCATTTAGTTCATCCAAATGAACATTGATGTAGGATAGTGGAAGAGTTAAGCCACTATTAGTACATAAAAGCTCATTTCCTTTAGGAATAACTGGAGACCATCTGCTGCAACCAAAAATTATTAGAAGTTGACAGGTATCCAAAAGCATTTTTCCTTCATTAATCTCTATAGATCAACTGCTGGCCTCTGTGTCACACTTGTGTATCTTCACTCTGAGTACAAAGAGCATCTCCCTTCACAAATGTGCTGGTTTATGGCCAGAGGTCAGAGGTGTTACAGAAACACCTAAGAAAATAAAATTACTTTCTCTACAAAATGCACTGGAATCAACTTCTCTTGAGGAGACCTATATTCAAGTACTGCAAAACTGCATTCACTTGTTTGAATCCAAAATAATCAGGGGTAAAGAAGCCAGCACCAATACCAAGTTCAGAAAGTGGAGGGCAGTTGCTTTTGAAATGATCCAGACTTCAAAGTAAAATGTTATAATGTAGAGAAAGAGCAGTCTGGAAGCAGTTATAAATTGCAATTTCTTTCTGAACAATGTGGACATTCCTGTATGTGTTTCCTAATGTACACTTTAATAAATGACAATTACAATGGATTTCATCAGCCCCTTGGCACAAAAGAAAAGACATCGTGAACACAGACAAAACTGTTCTCTGAAATACTCCAGGTTTTGCTGTTACAAGGCTGCTGGCTTTTGTCAGACACAGCAAAGAATACTTCAACTCTTTTTTTTTTGTCTGCCAAGGAAGGAGGTTCTCAAGGAGCACATGCCATTCCATCTCTTAAACTTCTGTTTGCCAAATTAAAATAAGAGAAACAAGGCATCAAAGTTAGAAACAAATTATTGCTAATAAAAAGGCAACATGGACAAAATATCATGTATCTAACTGTACACTATGCTGCCCTAAAGTCATTATGAGCTCTCACTAGGTCTTCTTGTTGGTAGTCATGTTAGTTACCACATTAATTATTAATTTTCATGTCAATAGTTAAAATGGCATTGCAAATCCCAGAGAATACCTGGTTTTCTGTTTAGGCAAATGGACATATTTTTCCTCAGTGTGTAAATGTAAATAGATCAGTAAAAATATGATGGAGCAGCGAATACAATGACTCAGAAAGATTTCATTATCATCATCATCTTCAGTGACAGAGTAACATCTGGCATATTTGCAATACAAGCTGAGGAAAAGAGGGAGTATTGCCTGGTGACATTTCTAAGCTTATCAATCTCCAAATCATACAGTTTCCATAATACTGTGGGGCTCTGCTCTGCAACACAGACCCTTGCTAACCTTCCTCCATACCCTAGGTGGGACAGAGCTCAAAGAGCACAATTGCACCAGGGATTTCACATATCTGTCAGGATTTAGATTCCTACCATTCTGCCATTTGTATCTGACAAGAATTGCTGCTAGCACAGCAGTGACTGCACTATTGCTTCTGTGCGACAGAGGCACATAATATGCACAGATGAATAATAAGGAAATATGCTGAAGTGAACACCTGGGTCAAAAGATCATGCAATGTGATTATGATTTTCTATGAACCAAGGTTATCCACATCATCCATGATGAAACCACTTCAGCTGTATATAAAAGCCAGGGGGAGCTTTTTTATTCTGCATCCAGACAGGTAACCAAGACAGTGCTCTCCCATTGTATGTTAAAATCTGACGACATCTCAGTTACAAAGAGGTTCATTTCCAGAGCAGGGACAGAGGCTTTATTGTTCTATCACAGCTGTAGGTCTTGAGCATTTAACATTCCCTGCAAAAACAGTGCCAAAAAGCCACAGCATTCCTTGCTCCTTCTTTTGGCAGTTGCCTTTGAACTGAGGATCTTGCCTTTGGTCCTTGCCTGTGTTATGCTGCAGCTGGCTAACCCATGTCCAGCCATGAATCCTGCTGGCCCAGACCCAGACCTTCACCCAAAAACTTGTATTCTTGGCTTGACATTGGACCTTCCTCATCACTGTGGACTTGTGCAATGTTCTGGGCTCTTGGCTGCCATCAACAAACACACTCTGCTCATTTTGCTTTGTTACTGTGGAACTGTGCCCTTGATGGTGAGGTCACTTGTTCACATGGTTGGCTTCCAGATCCCTGACCACTACAGAGCATCCTGCCTTTGATGCTCCCTGACAGTCTACACCTCTTATCAAGAAAATAAGAGCATATATTTAGAGCACAGACATATTCATGAACTGACTTCTCAATGAAGAAAAACTATGAATGAATATTCATGTGTCAAAACTTTCTTGTATCTAGAGAAAAATGAAATGTTTTATTGGATAAATATAAAGCCACAAAGGCATTTTTAAGTCCAGTAACTTTTAGTCCTCAAAGACAGAATTCTGCCAAGTAATTCTTTGTTAAGGTCATCTAGCTGTAAAACTCTACATACTAAAGAATACACATAAGAATTTATTAGTGATTTATGTCATAACTAAGATAGGCACAAGTCTTTTTCCTGTAGTGAATGATTTCCAGTTTGGGAAGTACACATGTATTTGTTTCTGAGTTAAAATTAAGAGAAAGTAGTATGGACAGTGATTGTACACCTGTGTTAGGTTTGATTGCATTTTATGAATTTGTGGCAGCTAAGGAATTAAATATATGCTTTTTTCTTAGTCTTCCAACATATTCTTCTTTGTTTATTTAAACCCTGATCCTACAATCACTTATATGTGTGAGATTAACTTTTAGGAGCTGAATAAATCATCAGTTTCAGCAAGGACTTCTTCTTGGCTTTAAGTTTAAAATACCCATAAATACTGCAGGGTGGAAACCTTTCATAAGGTTCAGTGACTATCCTAAATTAGAATGCTATTTTAGAAGTCTATTTTCTGTGACATATGCATATAGCAGGAATAACATGGAATCAGAACAATAAATCACAGCTTAGCTCACAGTCACCAAAACTGATATTTTAGGAGTCTGTCCTGTTTAAGACAGAGTCCTCTGGGTCTGAACTACTTTTGTTTTTTCCAATTTGAGACAAGCATATCAACAGAACAAGACAGTATTTTAAAATAATTAACTACATGTAACAAATTTTGCCTTGAAGTTAGAGGAGAAATTCTCCTACATACTCTTCTCTTATGTAAAAATGAAAATGTATGTAAACAGAATATCAAGAAAATGCATTTGGTCTTATGTACTATATTGATCATGCTAGTCATATTAATATGACAGCTTTTACTTTCTGTCTTTAGACATTTTTCCACACTCAGAGTCGGTTTTGTTTTGTTTAGAGCAGTATTTCTTGAAATCAGAGACATAACTTTCTATACTGAGAGTTTAACTTGTGTGATAGTAGAAGGATAACAATTCAGGGGCAAATGTCATCCTAGTCACTGCAATAACAGATTTGTTTGTATTAATGTGGACATTAATACATTCTGCCTCTGTCCCAAACAGCTGAAGTTTGTGACTATAGTCACTGAGACAGGGTCTTCTTGAGACAGGTATGCAACAGCAGCAGAGGAGAATGGACCACAGAGTTTGTTGTCAGTATAACCTGTTTGACCACAGGCCCCTGAAAGGTCAGAGAACAAGAAAGCATTTTTAACTTCAAAAATCCTTCCTCTCCACCTTCCACCCTGCTAAAAGGGAGGACAAGAGCACTTTTTCAACATTTTTTCATGATCAGCAGGACCATGGGGAAAGATGAGAAGTTATAAGGTTGCAGTAACATATTCCTGTGTTCTGCTCCAAGTTTTGTGGGTTTTTTTTGCCCCCAAAAGCATTCTACAGAACTTCAAAACAAAATGAGAAAGAAAAGTGGAAATGGAGAGTGAAAGAGGGAAAGGGATACATAAGAACAGAGAAAGGGAAAGAAGAATGAGAAAAAGGAAGAGGGAAAAGATAAAAAGGAGAAAGAGGAGAAGGGAATATGAAAAGGGTACATTCTTTGACCTATCTTTAGGCAAATATGTGAATTGAAAAAGGGTCATTTGATTCCAAACAAATATTGAATTTAGTGTTACTGATGGTTGAATTAGTGTTAGCAGCCTATCAGCTCTCTGATTACTCTAACAAGCCTCAGAAACAGCAGGGGATTAAGACAGCCAAGCATAATCCAAGTAGTTTAGTATTAGCTATACTCACTCTCCTGGTCTTTAAATGCCCTTTTCTGAGATAATGGGCAAGTCACTGAGAACTGCATTCAGAAACTAATAAAGTATGTAAAGCCCAATTTTAAGTTGCCTATTCAAAAATCGCAGGAAAAAATTATTTACAAGGGCCCTCTAAGGGTCATCTAGTCCAATCTGCTGCTCCATACAGGGCTAACCTACCAACCACTTTGGCAATGGCATTATTCTAACAGATTTTCTTTCCTGGATTTCATTCTGCATTGTTTGTGTTGCACTGATCTACATTTAGAGATTTATCCATGAAGAAGGGAAAACACAGCAGAGATAAGTATTCAGACAGGAGAAAAACAACTTTTGCTCATATCAGATAAACATATCGCACAGAGATAGTTAATACTTCAAAATACTTCAATGTACTGTAATTACACACAGAACAGATGACATGACAAAGTATTCATGGAGATAGTCTAGCTTTCCCATAGCTGTCTTAGAGATTTGTACCAAATCACGTATTTACTATTGAAGTTTTGTTCTGCTGATTGTATAGGAGCTAAAGGAGACAATAACTTCTTTTGAGTACTCTTTATGGAAATTCTGCCATGTGTATGGAAACAATATGTCTTGAATGACACCTAGAACATGAGAATATGAGTAACTTCAGTATGCCATAGAGCTTGTAAACATGTATTCATTTAATGTTCATATTGCAAATACTCAAGGGTGTCTGCATTAACTCCTAGTTGGAGCAGCATTTGGATTTTCCCACTTTGTTTTTCCTTTTTTCTTCTTCTTTTTTTTAATATGAAAAACTTTGTGTTGAACAAGTCAAAGCTGGTGTGGGTAAAGCATTAACAGTTGCCACATTCTGTTCTATCTTTTGAAATTCTGTAAGAGAAATGTAAAAAAATGAGCTACAATACTTCAGGTCAACAGTGTTCCATTTATTTTTCCACTTTTTCCATCCTTTAAATGTTATGCATATTTACAGTTATAATGAACACTACCCCCACTCCCCAACTCTCATCATATCTCTGCACCAAAAAGTTGCCATGTGGTACTTATTTGTCAGATTTTTCTCTCATGGTAGATGGATGTTTCACTATAAAACAACAAAACCAAAAAGACCCCAATAAACAAAACAAACAAAGGCAAAAAATACACATAAATAATCAAGACCTTGATCATAAGGCCACCTTAGCAGTACTTTGAGTTCAGGCAAGTATTGTTTGTCAAAAACAAATGCAGTTATACACTAATATATCGTACTTTAAAGTAGTCTAATTAAAAACTTTAAACTCTTTCAGGTAAGTATTTTTACATTATGATAGGTTATTTTCATCAAGAGCCAGATTTTTTCAGCTGAGAAAACTTGCATATGTGATATACTTTCCTGTAACTGCATGTGAAAGAAACTAAAGACAGAAAATGAAAAAAAATGAAACCATGTCTGCTGAACCACATTCACAGCTAGCCTGAACGGGATGAAATGTTTGCTTGTTTTTTACAGTGAAAAGCAGGAAAGGGTTAGAGTCACAC
The DNA here is from genome assembly GCA_013396755.1 of Sclerurus mexicanus. Lineage (NCBI taxonomy): Eukaryota > Metazoa > Chordata > Aves > Passeriformes > Furnariidae > Sclerurus > Sclerurus mexicanus. Next base: position 331,358 of record VWZF01000449.1, on the reverse strand, counting down.
ACAGACACACCCACAAGCACTGCAAAGTGGCAGTACTACTGTGGAGCATTCATTATAGACGAGTGGTTCCTCCCACCGAGTCAAGAGATATGTTGGTTTGGCAAAGTGTTGAAACAGATGGAACTGGAACAGCTTTTGGAAAGACTAAGAAAAGCTAACACTTTGGCCCTCTGAGAATAAAAAAGCATCATATTCACAGAGTTATGCAGTATATTAAGTTAGTATGTAGTTAACCAACGTGGGATGACAGAAATAAAGATCCTTACTGTGGGGAGACACTGTTCCATCACACCCCACCCTGTGATCCAGCCAATGGATTGCAAGAAGGATTACTGAGCCTGATCAATGGATACTTTGATGTTATGAGTTCCAAATATGAGAGGATTCCTAGAAAAGCCTTAGATTTTGCATAATTTCCCCCTCAGTTTGCTTTCTAGACCACCATGTACACAATGATGCCTTACAGTTAAACAAGCTACCAGCACTTTTGTTTTGGTTGTCCACAACCCTTTGACACCTTCTAATGCAATACAATAGTACTGAGCCAGAACCTTTCTGTGGGACAGAAACAAACATAAGGACAAACAGCAGCTACTCTAAATTAATGTATTTTGAGAGATGTTGAACCTGCAGTGTATGCTTGTTAGCTGTTGGTTATCAAATTAAGACATTAAACATAAATATATACAGTATATACATATAATGGCACAGTGAGGGTGGAAATGGACTTGATGTATACTGTCATCTGGTTCACTGTCTTTGGTACCATAAAGGAAGAGAAAGTAATACATCTAGAAAAGCTACATAGTTCCTCTCCCACCCCAAACAGATCTGCTCTTTCTAGGAGCTCTTTTCCCAAGAGTACAGCTCATGGCTCAACAAGTTGCAAAACTCTTGCAGGGATCACTTTTAATTATGGGACTGGACTCTAGTTGAGACATTCAGGTAAGTTTGCTGAAAGGCAGTAATTCCTATTAAAATGCATTTTCAGTTTGGTTTGTTTAGCTTTGGTGAGATAGTTCTGGCTTCTTCAAGGCAATTTTATCAATGTTGATGTTAACAGGAGGCAGTGCTGAAAGTCTTGCACAAGACCACAAGTATCAGCTGTCTCTCCCTCACGCACTGAGCTGGTCATTCCATTGCAGATGGCTAAGAGATTCTCAGGCATGATTTTTCCCTTCACACATATGTGCTGACCACTCCTAATCACCTTGTTCTTACTAGAATGGCTACCACAGCTATGTGCTCCCACATCTCACATCGAAGTGAGCTGATCAGCCTGCAGATCCCCAGATCCTGCTCCTTGCCCTTCTTGATAATAGGAGTGACATTGGCTTCCCTCACATCATTAGGATCTTCTTCTAATCACCAGAATCTTCCAAAGTCAATTAAAAGTTTTGTCTCAATGACATCAACTAGTTTGACGAGTACTTGTGGATGTGTTCCATCAGGTCCTGTGGATATCTCCAACTGGTTTCAATGTTTGCTCACTCAGTCCTCCTCAAGGAAGGAGTATTCCTTGCTTCAGACTTCCCCAGTGGGCTCAGGGACTCAGTTTCCTGAAGGGAAATCTTACCAGTAAAAAGCAAGGCAAAGAAGGCACTGAGTACCTGGGCTGTTTCCATGCTCTCTAACCTTTTCTGATCTTATTACTGTACTTTCAGACAATATCTCTGTATTTTTGCCATGCCACCTGACCCTGTTTCCAACACTCACATGCTTCCTTTGACTGTTGGAGTTTACTCATATGAAATATCACCAGAGATGAATCAGAGCTTGGATGCTGCACTGGTTTATGTTCTGAAACTGTTTTGCAGTAAACCCCAATTACAGGCTATTCAGAATATCCATAGGAAACTTTGAAGCATGTCTTGGAGCACTGTTCTTTTCTCTCAAGAGTCATCAACTTACTCTTTAGCAGGCAGCACAAAATTAAAATTATTTCTGGGTGGGTTCTGTTCTCCTTAAGTTAGGTAATGTGTGTCACTTGTAAGAAGGGAAGTGAATATAAAATGCAATGAGTAATGACCAGGAACTATAATGCCCTCTTAGTTACTGACCAACAAAAAGGTACAGAGAAAGTCAAAAGCTATATTTAGCTTTCCAAAGAAGCAGAGCCAAACATCCTGACTACATATGGGACTCTGGTTTCACAGTTCAGAGAAAGATATGCCCCAAACAGGACTGGAAGTTAATCTACCTGAGCAGTTATAAGTTAGTATGGTAGGAACTGATCATCATCAGAAGGGGATTCAGTGGTAGCAGGGAAGGTAGACCCAGAGCTGTGAGACCCTGGAGGTTCCCAAGTACAGACTGAACTGGCTGAAATCCTTTATTGCTAATATTTTTTCTTCTGTACTGAAGATGAAGCAAAAGACAATGACTGATGATGCTGCTCAAATTAACATCTGATCACTGAATCACTATTACCAGATTCAGGCCTCTGTCCATTGAATGTTTGGAATAAAATATGATTGAGTACCTCCAGAAAACCCTGGTTCTTCTCAGAACCCTTCGCAAAAACTTGGTTCAGACCCTGGTTCGTCTTAGACTGAGATGTAAACCAGCCAAAATTCATATAAAATACTGCAGTTCTTTGGTAGGGCACATTCAGCTCTGTCAGTTGCACCTGTTATTTCACACTCTTTATACACAAATACGTTAAAATTGAAGTTTGCCTATTTTACTTGGTCTTTGGAAGAATTCTACTTGGTCTTTGGAAGAATTCTACTTGCACTCTTCTCTCTGTAACATCTGTGACTTTCTAGATTTGGAAACAGAAGCTACTAGAGATGGGAAGATTACATGAATAGAACTCATGACAGTCTAAATTGCTGGCTAATTTTGTTGGGTTTAAAACCTGCTGTAATTGTGTGGGTTGACCAAATGGGAAAAGATTGCTTGGGGACTTAAAAATAGTGATGATAAATAGACATCCTCTCTTAAATAGCTAACACTAATGACATCTGAAATACAGCAATCAGATTTCATTAAACTGTAAAATTCACTGTCTTTCTGTCCAAGGCACGCTGCATAAATTGGCAAAGCTACTGCATTAATTTGTTCAAATGTGAGATACCACTATGAGAAAAAAACAAACCAATGCACAGCTCACACAGCAAAGGACTCGCGGCCAAAGGGACAGGCAGTCTCTAAAACAAGTGTTTGATTTGGTGTTTAACATGTTAGATTAAGAAGAAAGTTTTCTGAAGCCCTTTGAATATCCCAAACATAAACAGAGCCATCAAATCTTTCTTTCTGCTGCTCATTTATTGAAATGGTCCTTCAAACACCATTTAGTGGCAATGTAAGCACAACTGAGATTTTGAGTTCTATGCAGATCACAGAAACAACTTCTTATTGCAGGCTGCCAGTGTGACCAGGATGCCTTCAGAGAGGAAATGAAGACAGTTATTATAACACTATATCCACTCCAGATGGTTTCCCCTTCAGAGGCCTCAGAAAAGGCTCAAAAGTGTCTTCTGTTTCCTGGTAGAGTAGCTTAGGAAACATGTAGTTTTTGTCCAAGAGAATTAACATGTAGAGGATGTTACATTTAAAATGAATCCATTTAGAAAAGTGGCAGAATGGAACAAATTTTCTAAATCAGGTTTGTTCTACTGGTGTTACCAATCTCTTCAGCTACTGAAAGAGATGACCCCAACTGAACCCAACTGATTTCCTATAGTAAATTACTATACTTTGCATGGAAAGGCCTTTTATCAACTATGAAACCAGGTTCATTAAAAACATACGCAACAGCTGCTAATAGCCTGAAGACGTTCCTGATAAATCACAGTGGCTCATTCAATTTAGGCTCAAGTGCAGTTTGATGATGTCCAAATGCTCAGTCTGGTACAAGAGGATATAGTTCCATCTAAGGTGTCTTTATGAAGTACTGTGCTTCATACGGACCAACATCACTGTAATTGTGTTCTCTCTTTGGGAAGAGTGAACGGAGGCATCCCTATCCCATGTGTGAATACACACATTTAACACTTAAAGCACATACAGTAATTATCTGGTGGAAACAAGATTTTAGATGTATATACATGTTTGTTTACACTCAGTATGTTGGTTCATTGTGAAGAAAAGTTCCAGCTAGCCGCCTTTATGAATCACACCAGCTGATCATCAGCCAATGAAAGTCAATAATTCAGTATTCCTCCATTAAACTCAGGAGGTCATGAGGGCAAAGTTTATGTCAACAGCCTAATGACAGCCTTTCTGTGTACAGAGAGCCAACGAAAGAAACAAATATTTACTTTATGTAAACTATTGCTAAGCGTGTTACTCAGGCCAAGAAAGCGCTGTTCAGCTTGGCTAATAATAAAACCCAGATGTCAACGAGAAATTTGTAAAGCTTCTTTCAAAGTTCATAAACATAATATAAGCTGCAGAACCACATACATTTAAACAATTTTTTTCCTATGTTTTCTTAAGTGCATGCACTGATTTGACTGCCAAGAACTGAAAAACACTGATAACTGCCTAGATAGCACAGAAGGATAAATGTGACTTCTGCAAGAGGCTAGAGCAAGTCATGGGGAGGAGTTTATCATTCAAGCTTCTTCAAGATTTTTGATTCAAGCTTCTTGAGATTTTCTAACTTGAGTTCTCTCTGCAGTCTGGGTGCCAGCATGTTCAGGACTGTGTTCTGAGCACCTTCTATTCACTAACTTGATTGTTGAAGATGTAAAACATGAAGAAAGAAGACAGGGTAATCAGTGTAATTCAAGATAATGAAAGGCCAAGTACATGCACCACAAGGCAGTACCAGATAGGGTAAGGCAGACTACACTTTCAGGAACAGAGAGATACATGCTTAACTGTCAATTGAACTAAAGGAAAAGGATGAAATAATTTATTAAGATATCAACATATCTATAATTCACCCACACGAACACAAGCAGAATAGGGTATTATATTTTCACCATTTTTGTGAAAACAGGACAAAAACTGCAAAAGCCCTCCATAGCTCAAATGAGACTGTATTTGGGTGAAGAGGAAGAAGGCATTTTACTCTTTACCTTTTTTTACATGTGCAAAGCCAGCTGCAGTGAAATGGACTAAAATCTTTCAACAGATACAGTAAAAAATTTAGAATTCTAACTCATGGAATCTGCTGAGATTTCACAACTCCTGCTCACTTTCACTCTAAAACAAGGTTGCAGCATTTCTTAAAAGTTTTGGTGAAATAATCACCAAATCCCATCAATTTGCAGACTGCGGAAATGAATTTTAAATTTCTGAATTAAATATTTCAAATTTTTAAACTTTTTTTACAATTTATAGTTCATTACTTTAAATATAAGGTTTTAAATGTTTTATTATCTATTCCATTCTACAACAAAAGCACTAGTCAGACATTCTATGACTTGGAAATGGAAGCAACCCTTCACTGAAACAAAAGGCCCAAGACTCCACAAGTTCAATAAAAAGTTAAATTAGAACTCAGAAATTCTCAAACAATTACAGACTGCCATCTGAATTTCCCACCACTCTTTTTTCCCCCCTCCTTCTCTGCAGGAAATATCCATAAGTGCACAGTTTCCTCAAGAAGAACAAGACTTGGTCAAAATAGGAAAGCAATTGAAATTTTCTAACTAATCTTTCTAATATCTCTCACAAAGACATGGCAGAGCTCAAGACCTCTGCTGAAGGCTTCTGTTTTAATCTGCACCCTCCACCCCACTCTGCATTCAGTGCTCCCCTGGGCGAAACAAGAAGATAAAGATGGTGAAGGCAAAGATGGCAAACTTTTCTCCTGTAAACTCGAAGGTTGCAGCTTTGTTTTCAGGTTTGCAAAAAATAAATTAATAAATTACCCCTTCCCCAGCCCTCAGTAAATAATTCAATCCCAGAGCAATTTCCTTGATATTATTTAACCAACTGAAGAACATCTCAAGGTATTTTTTATCTTTTGCATATAACCAGTACCATGGTACACCAGAAGGCACCTGCACTGTTCCTCCAAAACCACATTTACTCATTCACAGTTTCTCTTTCATTAAAAGGAATTTAGAGATATGAATCTGTGCTGTGGGTGGATGGAGCAGAGGTCAGGCTCAGAAAATCAGTGCAGCAGTGATCACTGGGCTGGAGAATCCTGGAAAGTAGTAATCTTAAAGGAGACAGTGACCAAAGGAGATAGTGGCAAAAGGACACTGAACAAAACACACATCCAGGTGCAAAAGGCCACAGGGTCCATTCATCATCCTGTGCCTCCAAACATTTTCACCTTTAATATGTTATTTGTTTCTCTGCACTCTATTGCTCAAAGGAACTGTGGGAAAGGAAAATGATGTTATTTCTGCAATAGTTACACTAACAGATTTGAAGTATGAAACTCTTTAGTAGTAACAGGGAGAATTTATATTAGTAATGTATTTGAAGCACCAGAAAGAAAGGAAGATTGTTCCTATCTCTAGCGCTCAATACCTGATTTCAGGAGATGAAACACTTAAACAAAGCATCAGGAAAATAATGTTTATAACGTAGTCTGATGATATGGAATAGAAAGCATGAGATCCCCATTATGTCAGGCACTTAAAGATCAGATGTAAAAAAAATTCAGTAAACATTTGGGAACAGGAGGTTTTGTATTAACAGGCAAATGAGTAGGGAATATTAGCCTAGGACAATCTTGAAAGAACGTATTCCCAGGGCAGTCTCCAAGTCTCCAGTGATCTAAGGAGACTTTTATAACTCCACTTTATCTTCATTCATGGTAAGGTTAGGAGTCCTTCTAGCAGCAATAAGATTCTGCACAGGAAGAAACCATCCAGAAAGAGTAGGGACTATCTTTCCTACTTCTGACTTCTGATCTGGCTTTCACAGAGTAGGATATTTAAAGAACCAAATCTTCAGGTAGGAGAAACAGGCATAGATCCACCATAAAAGTTGTGTGTCAAACAAATACTTGCAGTTTTTGTCACAGTACTTGTAGTTCCAATGAGCTTCTTCTTATTTAATTTTATGTGCCAAAATTTGGTTCTCTCCTGTCCAGATCTCTCTCATGGACTGTTATTCATCATCTCAAGAAAAACATTTTCACTTGTTGCAACAGATCTGCCTCAAATGGATATGCAATGTATTGTATTTCTGTCACTATTCAGATATATATTTCTTAATTCTAATAGCTGGTTCCAGTTTGTTTCCTTAATTAATTACCTGTAATACAGCATTACATATTTCTCATCTGCACTTAGACCATTTATTAGTGATAACTAATCTGTGCCTTTTTCTCTTACTGAAATAACTATCTGGAGCTTTGGCTTTTAGGTGCACTACCTATGGCAGTGTCAGTTCAAAAGGAAAAAAGCCAGTCTGGGTAACATTAAAGTCTTCATGAATGATAACTACTTCCCATCAATAATTTCTAATGCTTCTATCATATAGCAATATAGGGGTCAATTATATGACAAATTCCAACTATTTTTGTAAGATAATAAAAAAGCTTTTTGACATAAGTATATCAATTATATGACAAATTCCAAATATTTTTGTAAGATAATAAAAAAGCTTTTTAACATAAGTATCATTGCTCATAAAGGAAAAGTAATATATGAAACTTTTTCACTTTTCTTAAAATTACATGTAAACTTTTTAATCAGTGTTCTCTCTCACTAGTTAAATGTGAGGCTGTGTCTTCCAGAGATGCTGAGGAATTTGGCTCAGTTACAAGAACATAGGATCTGAAAGTACAACAAGACTTTTCCCTGAAAGTCCATAAAAACTCTGCTGATAAAATGAAACATTTAACTCAAGAGATTTGAAAATCACAATTTGTTCAGACATTTACAAGGAGAAATCTCTATGCACTGAAACAACCATCACCTCTATGTCTTGCACTCACACCATGCCTGACACATTCCTGAGATGTCCACATTGACACATACATCTATTCTAATTGTAAAAACATTCAGTGTTCTGAATTTCTTTGAAGTACTGTCAATTATTAAACTCAGAAGAAATATTTAAAGAGCAGGCATGATAGGCTGCCTCAGAGCTGAGGAACCAATGTATTTATTTCCCCTTATTCAAAATGAATGGGAATTTGAGCTCTTTATTCATAGCAGCTTTACTATAGGAAATGATGAACAGTACAAAGCAGAGACAATGAAGATCTGAAATGTACAGTCTCTTTCCATATTAGGAAAGCATATCATAAAATTCACACTTACTCAATTATAAACATGATTTGGAGAAGTCTTACCTTCTATGATCTGAGCTGCTGAACCAGCATGGATTGACAAGCCAAAGAGCAGTAGGAGCAAGTCCCAGGTCCACCAGGCATGCCTGGAGCAGGTGTGCCAAAAAAAAAAAAAAAAAGGCAGGTGGGGGAAGAATGAGTCCAAAGAGTGTAATACAGAAACACAAGGGGCAAAAAAGAAGAAGTAAAATTTAGAAGCAAGAGTTCTTACCATGAGAGCATTTTTTGAAAGTCAGTTGAAAGAACTGAAGTGAGGAAAAAGTTCAGTGCACATGAGTTTTATGCTTATGAAAATAAGAAGTTAATAAAAACTGGAGCCTGCTGTTTCTCCTCCAACGTTCAGACACAAGTGGAACAAAGGCAGCACTCAGGCTCTCTGTGTGACTCACTGCAAGTCACTGCTCCAGCTCTGAAATCTGACTCCGCGTAGACTTTCCTGTCAGACCACTGCCGAAAACTTCCTACTTTATTTATTGAGGGACACCCCTTACTGCTGTACACCATCCCAGTGCTGCTATTCTCCAGCCTGGTCTCTAACTACTGTGTACCCTGACAGACAGTAGCACAGCTCCTCCAGCTTCCCCCTCCGCCACCCCCGCCCAGTCATAACCTCCACTTACTTGTCCAATAAAACATGACCTCCAGCATCCTTCCATCCAGCATTACATAGCCAGTGATATAAATACTTCTATGGAATGGGACATTTCCCTGGCCATTTTAGCCAAACTTTATCAGAAGCAAGTTTTAAGACATGAGCAGGATGGAGCAGCCCCAACTAAATGACAATATACCTGGGAGCTGCACTGTCTTGGAGATTTTCTGTCATCTACAGAGACATTTCAAAGTATGTCCTTTTCTCTGACAAATTCTCTAAGTTTAATACTCATATTTATAAAGATTTACAACCTGCATGTGGTTTGAGTGTGTGTGTATCTCAGCAGCTATATGTGCCTGCTAGAGATCCTGTAGCTGAGCGTTTCTAATACTTTCCATTAAAAGTGTTATTTCACCCCTCCCTCCTACCTTTGTGAAAAGCATTTTGCCAAATGTAGTTCTTCAAAGCTGATTCTTGCTCAAAGACGAAATTCTGCAGGAATATGCTTGAGATTAATCAGACAGTTTTAAAGTCATGAGTTTTTTAACAAAGGCTACAATTGTCACTTTTTGTCTGGGACAGAAGGGAGCCTGGAAAGCATTGCGTGTGGAAAGAGACCAGTGGGCTCTTAGTAGATCTAGGCTGAAAGGTGCTGAAGATCACTTCAGGAGAGTCAAAACTAAAAATGGCTTTACCTAGGATGGGGAGCAGGAAACAGACAGGACTGTGAAGTTCTTTGCAGTAATGAAAGGAGAATCCCAATCAATAAACAGAATTAGGAAGAATTTAATTTTATGGTGAATAAAATCCTTGCGTTTGGGGGGTGTTGTTTAATTGGCCATTTTAGGGGAGGTTTGTGATTGGGGTTATTTGAGTGTGTTGAGTTTTTGCTGTTGTTGGGGATTTCTGATTGCTTGTTATATATTATTGAATTAGGAAATACAGAGGTTAGGGTTTAAAATCTAGAATCTTGATTCTGCCTCAGACTCTCCTTTTAGGTTAGAAACCACAACAGGTCAGCTCTCTCCAGGTATAATTTTAGCCAAGCCACAGACCCACCTTCTGCACAGTAAGGAAGAAAGAGATCAAACTATCTTTTAATCAAGTGTCTTATTATAGACACACACACTGTTTTATCTCCTTCAGAGGGCCAAGGACCTCCTTTTCTCAGTCCCACAGTTTTATATCAGGGCTGAAAAAAGTCCCAGCTCTCACCTTTTCTACTGGAGACTGTCATCTATTTCCTTTCTCTCTCCTTGAAATTTCTTTGTTGTTACCACCACCAGCTGCACTTCTTTCAAGAACAGTGTTTGTAACATTTGGGCAAATCATATGCAAAAAGCATTTAACTTATGCCTTTATCTCAGACACTAGATATATGTTATCATCGTAGAAAATACTGAGGTTTTAAACATTCATGGAAAATGTATTTACATTCAACTTGGCTCACTTTTCCATTTTTTTTCAGGTAATATTTAGCAATAGCCACCAAGAGACATTATTTATCCTGTCAAACTATTTTTTAACTCAGTTCCCTCCTTCAATAGGAAAGAAGGACCTTTCTATCTCTCTAGACACAAAATGTCAGAGGCTCACCTGCATAATGCCTCCTGCTGCAGAATAGTTTTTGTTCTGTATGTATAGCCAAAATATATGTCTCCTTTGGTGTCTTACAGTAGACTAACCTAATTAAAAGCCAAGTATATGACTCAGAGATTTATAAAATTTGTAATTATTAGATGGATTTTGCCTCTGGTTTTAGAAAACCCATAGAAAAACAAAAAGGAAGTAATGCCTCTCCTTCTCCCACAGGTGCTGTTCATCCAGATGATTTACATGAAATGCTGCTGAGAGTGCCTTTAGTCCTGCTTGACATTTTAACATGGATGTCTGGCCAATGCTCGATACTTTTAGTAGTGCTAGACAAAGCATGTTCTTGACCTCTGCAGTCTGTTAGTTTTGAATGGACAGCAGTAGAGGAATCTCTAAATACAAACAGTTTATTATCCCCACTCCTGTAAAGCATTGAGATTTCTTGAGTTTCTAGCATTCATTTGTAGTCCCAAGAATTACTGAATATTAACAGGCTCTCTGTATCTGCTGTATCTGTCTATCCATGTATATCTTGCTTCCCACAAGGGCGGTGACATCGGTGACATTTGTACACATCCAATAAATTTTAAGCTTGCTGTTTGTCTCTTCCTTTGCAAACACAGCAAGACTCCTTTGAATTATGACATATGTGCTTTCCTTCAGTACTGTGTCCAGCTGGAGTTTTCCTGCTAGTTAAAAATCTCCATTTTCCAGGCAGAAGTTTTGTTTACTTTCCCCAGTTCTGTCAACTGATTGCATTCCTTAAGACTTGTAATGGCAGGCCACAATTCTGCTGTTGCAGTCTTTATCCATTCACTGAGTTAGTCTGAGTGGCTGTTCTTATATTTCTGATCATTAGAGGTTTGTTTTTTTCCTGCTGCAACACAAGTTTATTAGTTGCACATTTCTATCCTCTATAATTCCTCATAGGAATATTCTTGTGTGACATTAGTGCTAGAGAAGCAGTCTGCATGAAGGCCTGAGCGAGTTAAGAACCACACTAGAAAAGAATAAAAGATTTCTCTTTTGCTTGTACCTCTCCTGAGCATGTACAAATATTTGGTACTCACAATATCCTCCGGCAAGGAAGTCCATTGCTCCGTTATACCTTTCATAAAGAAGTCTCTGCTACTTTGTTTTCAGCTTATATCCTGCTGATGTTCTTTCAAACCTGCAAGTTTTTGTACTCAATAGGGTTCACCTATTCAGTGTTCATTCTCCTTTCTTCATGCCCTTTGTGATTTCAGAAGCCTCTTTTATACCCTCTTTCCACTTGTCTTCTTTCAGTACTAAGTGTGAACTTACTTGGTAATTTCTTGTGCTGCAACTATTCCACACCTCCAAGATTTCCCAAGTGACATAGCAATGTTCTCTGTGTTTTTTCTGATGAGGAACACAAATTATATGTTTTCTTGACTGCAGCCAAGATGATATTTTCCTGGAACTTTTGTAAGCTCAATAATTTGCACCAGGAGGTAATTTCATGTGTAATTAGGATTTCTCCTCCCACTCTGAATGAATTTATAACAAATAGTAGAAATTAATTTAATCTACCATTTTATTCTCCAGTTATTCCCTCTTGGAAGATCCATTTGTACTTCTTTACAATCTGCACCATCATTACTAAAAAAACCCCTCACCAGCAAACCTCACTGCACAGCAGTCATGTTGCTGCTGGCCCTCTCTGAAGCCTACAAGAAAGATGGACAGAGACTACAAGGGCATGTAGTGACAGGACAAGGGGGGATGGCTTCAAACTGAAAGAGAATAGGTTTAGATCAGACATTAGAAAAAAATTATTTGCTGTGAGGGTGGTGAGGCACTGGAACAGGTTGCCCAGAGAAGCTGTGGATGCCCTATCCCTGGAAGTGTTCAGGGCCAGGTTGGATGAAGTTCTGAGCAACCTGGTCTAGGGAAAGCTGTCCCTGCCTATGGCAGGGGATTGGAACAAGATGAGCTTTAAGGTCTCTTCATGCCCAAACCATTGTATGATTCTATAACAAGGGAGGCAGTGCACTTGCTGTAGGATTACAGTGGTGACCAATCCCTGCTACAAGGGCTGTCTGTATATTCCTCTCATTTTTGCCCCTCTTTTAGTGAGCTGTTCACACGCAGACTCATTTCTTCTTTCTTGGCTTCCTGAAAAGGTACTGCCAATCATTCTGAGTACATCATTTAAGTCGTGGATTGCTGCAGGGTGTATCAGTTCTTCCAGAAACTCTGAATGACATTTTGGCTTTGAATATGACCAGCTGCTAAACAGCTAATTTCACAGCGGTTTGATAATATGCTCTCACGAGCTTAAGAAATGCTTCAATATCTGGTTTTCTGCATTTTTATTCTTTAAACAAAGCACTTTAGGGGAAAAAAAAATTCTATAAATGCACCTTTCAAGATATACTTGTGAAGGAATCAGAGTGTACATTTATGTACCTGAAGACAGGGGCTGTACTATATCTTACAGAAGGGTACAAATTAAGGTCACACAGCCAAATAATTTGGTCATTTTCTAGCTCTTTAGTACTTAATTCCAAGTAATTTCATCTTCTGCCTACTCTATCCCTACCTCACAGTATTATAAAAAGTACTGTGAAAAAATATTCAAACTTCCACAGAGCTGGTGCTGATTGGCAAAGAAGGCAAAGAGGGATCAGGGACCTGAAATTTGCAATGGAAACCCTAGAAAGAAAGGAATTTCCTCTCATTACTTACAAGGGGAGATGATTTTTAAAAGGGAAGAGACCAGGTCTGCCATGCACACAGATGGGTAAGATGGGGAGAATGGATGAATAATACAGAAAAAAAGTGCACAAAAAGAAGAATAAGACTGAGTAAAAATCCTGGGATAAGAAGTTGGGAAGAGGTTAGGACAAAGCTAAGACTGCTGGAAGCCAGTTAGGAAGCATAAAGAAAGGGAAATTTTGGTATGTTACCTGACACTAGGAGGAAAGTAAACAAGATTAAATGTTTAGACTTATACAAACTCTGACTCGGTCTTTCACCAGGCAGCATTACAAGATGAAAAACTCTGTGATACTTCTGTTGCAAGCAGGCATCCATGAAACGTACTAGAAAAGCATGATTTGTGTAATACTCTAATATTTCAAGTATGTTTTGAATAAGGATATTTCAGTACTTCTGATGGCACTTGTCTCAGTATGCCCCTATCAATTTTTGAGTTTGTGTTCTAAGATGCAAAGACATTAGAATTATTAACCAATTATTTTACAGGCTCAAAAAAAAAAAAAAATTGTTTCCAGAAATGGCTGATCTGTTTCTGGTGAAGTTTATGGTATTGGCATGAGACACAAAGTCAGTGTTCAGAAACTGTAAAGCAACTGAAATTATTCAATAAATCATGTGGGACAACTGTAAAACTATGCATAAGTAGATGTTCTGCTTGTAATTTAAACTCACTTGCATGACAACACTGATCCCATTGGTATATTAAATTAATTTATCATTAGCAGAAGGGTACATAGTTTTAAAGCATATTAAGAAAAAATTAGTCTTACCCATATTAAGTACATGCATTGCACTGAAAGGCTCTATTCAGACTAAATGTCACACATTCCTTTTACATGAATAAACCCAAAAAGAATTATATGCAGCACTTTCACTGTCGGTTTCCATGTTCAGCTGAGCTGAAAAAACATTTTTTCCTACATACACACACACAGAGACTATCCCAGGGCATAGAAAGTAAAAAACTTCACCAGAATCCTTCTCCTATTCTGTGCAAGCTTGCTTCACTCAAATACTTTCCTTGTAAAAATATTTATAGAGTTTGACCCAATGAGTGACCGTAGTGATTACTTTTTACACTGCCTTGAGATAAACTTGTAAAAAGCATGCTCTCACACTGGGACAAACCTCTTTTCCCACTGGTTTATATGAAATAGAGGTTTTCAGGAAAGTAAAATCCTACTTTTGAAGCCAACCACAAACCTTTAATCACCATTAGATTATTTTCACAAATTTTTGCTTTGCAAATCATCACAATCACATGGACAGGATAAGGGAAGAGCAATTGACATCATCTACCTGTACTTGTGCAGAGCATTTGACAATGTCCTGCACAACATCCTTGTCTCTAAACCAGAGAGCCATGGATTTGATGGATGGACCGCTCAGTGGATGAGGAATTGGCTGGATGGTCACGCTCTAAGTGTTGCAGTCAATGGCTTGATGCCTAAGTGGAGACCAGTGATGAGGGGCTTTTCTCCCTTGGTATTGGGACCAGCACTGTTTAACACCTTTGTCCGTGACATACACAGTGGGACTGAGGGCACCCTCAGCCACTTTGTGGTGTCATCAACACGCTGGAGGGAAGGGATGCCATCCAAAGGGACCTGGACAGGCTTGAGAGCTGGGCCTTTGTGAACCTCATGAAGTTTTACAAGGCCAAGTGCAAGGTCCTGCAACTTGGTTGGGCACAAACAGTCTAGGTGCGGAATGCACTGAAAGCAGCCCTGGAGAGAAGGAGTTGGGAGTTTTGATTGACAAGAAGCTCAACATGGTCCAACAGTGTGTGCTTGTAACCCAGAAAGCCAACCTTTTCCTGGGTTGTGGATGGGATGTGGACCTGTTGGAGCAAGTCCAGGGGAGGTCCACAGAGATGCTCTGAAGGCTGGAGCACCTCTCCTATGAAGACAGGATAGAGAGTTGGAGTTGTTCAGCCTGGAGAGAAGAAAGCTTTGGGGAGACCTTATAGCATTTTCTTGTACCTGAAGGGGGGCTACAAGAGAGCTGGAGAGGGATTTTTACAAGGGCATATAGTGACAGAACAATGGGGAATGGCTTCAGATTGAAAGAGGGTAGGGTTGGATTGGATATTAGGAAGAAGTCTGTTACTGTGAAGGTGGTGAGGCACTGGAACAGGTTGTCCAGGGAAGTTGTGGATGCCCCATTCCTGGAAGTGTTCAAGGTCAGGTTGGATTGGGCTTTGAGCAACTGAGGGGAAGGTGTCCCTCTCCATGGCAGGGGGGTTGTTGGACCTAGATGAAACTTGAGGTCTCTTCCAACACAAACCATCCCATGGTTCCATGACTGATAAGCCACCTTCATAGTTAAAAGGAGTACAAGTACTTTGCTTAGCTAAACATTAAAAATCTGGCCTTATTGAAAAAGGTTTTCAAATGCCTACAGTGTGATGATTTTTCCCAACATGCTTGCCCTAAATATACGTTTATAGCAAGACAATGATCAGGATGAGATATGGTATTTATACTATGTGCATGGTAGCAAAGAACACAGCAACATTTTTTTCCTAGATCTAGTTGCTACACACAGAATCTTGTTTATGGGCAAGATGACTGCACACCTTTTAAACTGCAATAAATAAACCCAAGAATTTTGGGACAAATGGGATTCAGCTCAATAAGCAGGGTAGATATCTTTGCCACCACATGGCTGATCTGGGAAGAAGGGATTCAAACTAGGAGTGACAATGGAGGGACAGAGTTACCAGCAATCTTGTGAGTGGGATGGATAGGGATGATAAGCAAAGGGCATGGGGTGATACGTCAGAAATTACACACAAATTCATCAAAACAATACTTAAATAGGGGCACCTACAGAATTTGCATACAACCAAGGCAACATCATTGGAAAAATCCAGGCCCTTGGGTTTCTCAGGATTCTAGTTAGGCTCCAAAGTACATGTACATAGCACAGGTAATAAACATGATGGTTTAGAGATATGTGTGCAGCTGCAGGGCTTGTAGTAATCTAGTTGTAGTCATGGAGACACTGTGGGATGGCCTACAGGCCATTCCTGTTGTCAGCAAGATGACTGAGGTGATCGTTCCCCTCTGCTCAGTTCTGGTGAGGTCACACATGGAGCACTGTGTCCAGTTCTAGGCTCCCCAGTACTAAAGTGATATGACCATAATGGAAAATGTCTTATGAAGACCCACAAAGATGATCAAGAGACTGGAGCATATCTCTTATGAGGAAAGGCTGAGAGAGCTGGGCCTGTTTAACCTGGGGAGAAGAACATTCAGAGGGGGAGTTTATCAATGTGTATGTGAATATCCGACGGGAGGGTACAAAGTAGAGGGAGCCAGGCTCTTTTCAGTGGTACCCAGTGACAAGACCAGAGGCAATGGGCACAAAATGAAACAGAGGAGGTTCCCCCTGAACATCAAGAAACTTTTGTGACATGATTAGGCACTGTCATAGGTCATTCAGGGAGGTTGCTGAGTATCCATCCTTGGAGAAATTCAGAAACTATCCAGACAGACATAATGCTGAGGAGCCTATTCCAGCCTCCTCCTGCATGAACAGCAGGGTTAGACCAGACCCCTTCCCAGATCCCTTCCCACCTCAGCCATCTGTGCCTCTGAGGTTGTTAATATAATGGAATCTTTAACAATCTAATTCAAGGATCACCATTAGTCTTCACCTAATTAATGCAGAAAAAGAATGAAAAATAAAGTAGCTAGAGTACTAATATACAGGAAAAGATGCAGTAATAGCAATACTACCATTAAAGTTTAACACACCCATAAATTTCTTAGCTTCTAACCCTTTTCTGATGTTATGCTCACCCTTCCAATCTTCCTCGGGGTCCTAGTCTTGGTGGTTTCACTCTGGTGTTGGCCATGGGGATGAGGTCTTACAGCAAGTTCTCAACCTCTGTTGTCCTTTACTGGAAGGGATACTATATTCAAGCTGATTGTTTGTTCTTCCTCTAACCTAATATATATTTGCTTTGAATTTAGGACATTAAAAAAATTCTAAACAAAATCTAGGACATAAAAGATTAAAATAAAATATTAAGTGTGACTAAGATATAAATTAAATCTAAGGTGTGTTCAGGCAAGAAAAAAAATCACATATTAAGATGAAATGTCCAAATAATAGTTGTCAGAACAGAAGTTCCTGATCTCATGAAGTTTAACAGGTGCAGTTCTCACCAGCTGTCAGTGGAAAAAAGTCAGTCAAGGCCACAGTATACGATGACCTCAATACAATGGCTACATTTGCTGGCAGGATGACCTATTCATGTTTGTGTGTAGCAAATATATTTCTGATGAACACCAAACTTCATTTCCAAAGTGACAAGGCTCTGTGTTACAGGAAGGCAGCTTTATTTGCCAACCCACAACAGCAGTGGCACAAAGACCTTTGAAAGATATTTCTCTTCCCTCTTCAAATATCCTTTATCCAATAGCTCAGCTGCTATTATATTGCTAAGAGAAAATTAAGGTATCCCACTATCTTAAAAATAGAAGAAATTTGTAATCATTAGGAGACCTAATTATAGTCAAAAGAAGAAAAAAGCCCAAAGTATTTTCAAATAATCTTTAAAACATTCTGTTGGCAAATGATTAAAAAAAAATAAAATTAAGAAGTCCATACCATCCATTTTTAAGATCGAAGGTACACTAAAAAATAAAAATTTTCAAAGCAAAAATGACTTAAATAAAAATGCCAATTTTTATGTCTTAAGTTTCACTTTTCAGTTTACAGAATAGAATTTTTTTCTTCAAGAATAATTTTCTATGAGATATTCCCCTGGTCAGGGAACTTTAAGGACAGTATATGTCCACTCTAGTGTGGCATCAGATTTTGGCAGACAAATGCATTCTTTGCTCTTATCCAAGTATGTCCATTTCTACTTCATCTGTGTATTTTTGGAAAACACTTTCCAAATGGCAGACTATTTTCATGCAATGTTGTGAACTGTTCTCAAAATACAGTAAATTATGCCTTCCATATTGCCTATCCTCCATTAATAAATGTGATTTTTCTTCTTCTGATGACTTTCTGGTTGAGACCTCTGGAAAGCTTGTTCAGGAGAAGGCAGCAGAGGTTAAAGCTGAAACCTGCTCACAGGTAGTGAGACTTCTAATTAAAGGAACAGGGGAAAGAAAAGCTGGCATTTAAGAACCACAAAAAGGAAACACACAATGCCAGCAGGACAGAAAGTGTGTTTATGCTGAGTGTGACTGTTACAGGATAGCTACCACCCACAGTCCTGAGACAGAAATAAACACATTACCCATGTGCTTGACTCTTTTACCAGAATTGAAAATAGAGTTGGTTATAGATCTTAAAAATATGATGTGGGCAAAATAAGCTTTGAGCAACAACATGATTCACATGTTGTAAGTCTGACTTCTTTTTTCATTGTTTTTATTTTAGGAAGAGGTGTTTGGCACACAAACACACCCAATAATGCTTTACCCAAAACTACTCAAAAGGAAAAAGAGACTTTCTTCCATGACCTAGACAAACACATGACTTCTGGCACAGCAGCAAGGATTATTCAACACTGCTACAAGAATTCACAGAGATAAAGACAAGGCTTATAACTAGAGGTAGTTCTTATTAAACAACTATCAGCAATGCACTGATAACCACAGAATTGGGAAGGGCAGCAGGAAGAGACCAGGAAGTAGAGAAGTCTGGCTATATCCATGTGCAGTACTTCATATAATGGTGTGTTCATCACTCCTAAAGGTCTTTGTCGAAACAAACTGCAAGCTGTCACCACCAACGTTAAAATTAAAAGGTTGTCTTCACCTAATACCTCTTGAAACAATTGTAGATAGAAAAGAAGGCAATACCAGTGACCAAAATAGTTCTGTGCTTTGGCCAGGTAAATCATGTAGTCCCTAATATATGTTTGGATAAATAAGAGTGCATCTTCAGAGAGATGCAGAGTATATTTTCTGATTTCCTGTGATTTGCATCATATATCCTCTAACTGAACAACTCACATCCTGCAGATGCTGCTTCTCAGCGCAAATCTCTCTGCTCTGCTCTGCTGCAGCAGCTACTTTGAGCAATACTGGTACACTGGTGGTCCCATCCACATTCAGAACAGATACAAAGTTCAGTCCTGCTGCCTTCTTACCTGCAGGGGCACTAGCCTAGTGGGAGGTGGGGGAAAATCTCATTCCCACACAAGGCACGAGAACAATTACGGGGTTAGGAGTTTCTATCTTTAACAGCTCTACTCTCTTCATTTTTGTTGGCACTAGCCAAGAGTGTCTAAATTGTTTTGCTTGTCCATCAAGACTCCCACTACCTGTCATTGCTGTGGTTGTTGTTAGCAAATAAGCTTAAGGGTTCTTTCTCTTTTTATTCCTTTTGCTGCTGAAGTGCAATGAGCGTCACTTTGTTCATGTGTTAAAAACAAAAAACTGTAAAAGCTTTGTTTACATTTTGATGGTAAAAATGCTTTCTGCCAGATGCATTGTTTCCTAAAAAAATAAACTCTAAAAAATTACTTAGAAATAGTAAATTAATTAATGCTATGTCAATATTTTCCATATGGTTTTTTGGGTCTATTTATTCTGGCCTTTATCTACAAAATACTTTATCATTATTTTCTTCTTGCTTAATACACAAATTAGGAAGTCCTAACTCACTCACCATCTGTTTTATCCCTACCAGACATACAGTCTTGTAATACCTGAACACTAATTACGTGAACACTGACTCTATTCTGAACACCTGGTCACCACATTTCATTGCTTCAGAAACCAGCTGAATAGTGAAGAATATACTAATCTCCTGCAGTCTTGAGTTTCACTCCCCTTGCCCACTCCATCACTCACCTGATTATATTTTTCTTCCAGCTCCAAGTGCCTACCTCTCTCTCTGTGTTCTCAT
This sequence comes from Sclerurus mexicanus, assembly GCA_013396755.1. Taxonomy (NCBI): domain Eukaryota; kingdom Metazoa; phylum Chordata; class Aves; order Passeriformes; family Furnariidae; genus Sclerurus; species Sclerurus mexicanus. The sequence goes on along the minus strand of VWZF01000449.1, from coordinate 311,328 downwards.
AAGGTGTAAAGCCAGTTTCTATCCCATTTTATTCATTTCAACCATTTTTTATCAGACATTGTTGAATTATTTTAAGCTTTCCATGTAACAGAACCTAAGGAGAACAACCTGGGTAGGAAAATTGTAGCAGCTAATCAAACAAAGCTGAGCAAATCTAAATTACTTTAGGGCATGAGCCAACACTGTGAACACTGAATGCTTCAACAGGCATTTCTCCTCAGCATATGCACAGCACATCCCTCAAGTCTTCTAGAAATCTAGGCAACTCTCAAATGAAAAAAATTCCGTCGTCATTCCCTTTCAGTGTTTTCTTTTTATCAGTTTTAAATTAACATGCTTCAAGTTTCCACTTGTGTTTACGTGATAGGACTAAACTTACAGAATTGAAACAAGCCTAAGATACAGAATTCCACCTGCTAATGAGTGCTCTCTGTGATACTGTGAGACTGATACCTGCTACTGTGGTATAAATTGGCTGCTAATACACTGACAGTGTCCGTCACTCCTCAAGACACCAAAGGATAAGCCAATGTTTTCATATTGTTGCCTAGCCAAGCCAGCTGACAACACCTCTGTTTTTACCATCCTTGAAGGGTATGTATAGACCTACTTGAGTTTCAGGGTTTTCTTCCAACTGCCTTGCTCAGTTGGAGCAGCCACAAACCATTGATCTTCTGCAATGACTATATAAAAGCATCTTCTTTGATGTAGTGGTTACACAAAAACACCAACAAAAGAAAAGGAAAAACCTCCAGACTGTATGCTTTGCAAAGAGGAAGTCAAATAAGGAAAAATGTATTTTTGCACGTTACTTTTACATCAGTCAGGATAATGCATGAATCATTGCACTGTGCAGCAGTAGAGAGAGAAGTATTTCTCTTACAATACTGAAGGTAATCTCAACCCTTTTAAAAATTAAACAGCAGTTTAAAGTGATATATGTAACAATCAATTGAACAAAACTAGTGGGATGTCTTTTTTTTTTTAAAAAAAAAAAAAAAAGATAAATTTCTGAATGTTAGTTGTGAGAGAAACAAGGAGAAGCAGCTCTTAGATTTTGGATTTTCCAAAAATGAAGCATGGTAGTTATTTGAAGTTCTGCCTCTTGGATGAGAACAAACAAGACAAACAACAAAAACCAGATGACATACTTAACTATCACATTTGCTAACTAGGGCAACAAAATGCTAGTTTTTCCAGACTTACATTCTTCTCTGCCCTACATGTCCAGCTTCTGCATTTTCTTGAGTACTGCCCAAAAAATGGAGCAGTATTATCAACCAGTTACACCTGCAGTGGCAATGACAGCAATGTGGGAAATGCCCAGAGTAGAAGTGAGAACTCACAAGAGTAGTTAAGGGTTTACTTTGAGGCAATTTCAATAGCTGGTAATACATCAGTAAAGAAAAAAATCTTGGTTGGATTTTTGGCACACAGGTGAACTTGCAAAAAGCAGGAAAAAGCCACACTTTTAATTTAAAACTGAGTGCATTTAATAAGGTGTGACCAATATGCAATTATAGAGAATCTATGCAGGTTTATGCAGTCCTTCCAGAGATCAAGGTTATATGCTGATTGCAGAACTTTTGCTCTGTTTCTGAGGAATTTTCTCTTTTTTTTCTGTTGAAGTGCTACAAATAGCAGGAGAGATGGCACTGAATAAGCCAGTTCCTGGCTAGACAGCAGCTGCAGCAGAGTACAGGGATTGTTTCAAGCAAAGTTTGTGTTTACAGAGGTGACTTGTCAAAAAACACTTGAGGTGTTGCATTGTCTTGTTGCTGTTACTAGCCCTGATGTTAGCATATATAAAAAAGTGATTTTACAAGAACTTGCTTGCACTAATAAAGAAACTGGTGTTTCCTTGGCTCCAAGAAAATGTAAACAAAGGCGAAATGGAAAAAACAAGTAAGATTAACAGAAGGTTCTTTTAGCACAGACTCATTTAACTTTCCTGAAGCATTATAATCCAGTGCAGATGTTCATTTGCCTCATTCTTGGCAGCTGTGTTAGATGAACTTCCTCTCCTCAGTAACATTTTCTCAGGGATTTATTGTCCCTTTGTTAGTCTGCCCTTAAATTGCTCGTTCCTTTCATGTGACAGTGAAAGCATGAAATGGTGAGAAATCAAGCTAAATACATGAAAGAACTACCAGACAATAGTGTCACAATATAAAAGTAAATGCAATATTTAGGTGATTAAACTACAAACAGTGATCTTTGCTTTTGTCTTATCATTTTGATAGTGGTAATTAGTCTTATTTATTAAGTTGAACCAAACCAAATAATTATATAAGAAAATAAAAGAGATGGAGTGGTAGTGATAAACCTATTGACATGGGCAAGGTTTACATCTAATAACATATATAAATGTGCTTTATCAGATTTTTTTTTAAATAATCTAAAGCATTAAGTTCTCAGATAAATGGTTTTTACTCATGTGAATATGTCTAAACAAAGAGGGATGATGAGGGTCTACTCACCTCTAAATTTGCTGCATGACATTAAAGCCTGGCCTATTGCTAAGAAGCAGCTTCTTGTAATATGAATACAGAGAAGAAGGCAGCAGTGCCATGTTCTTCGGCGTTGAAGTTGTTGTTTTAATTAAAAACCTTCCCTTTGCTTTGATGCGAAAACGTAGCAGGCTGTCAAGACTTGATTGAACCAGTAGGCATTAATTGCTCTTAGCAGCCTCATCAGGGACCTTCACTCTCACTGAGCCAGGAACTCTATCAAAGATCAGGCCAGGGGTTTCAGCCTCTGGGGTATATTACAAGTACAACTATCTGTGCTCCTATCTCTGCTACCACCTCCTGGACGTGCTTTGGACCTATGTTGCAGTTACCTTGTCTCCTGGAGGGACTCAGGACCTGCACTGAAGCCTTCCCTGCAGCCCTGCCTCTGTTGGTTTGATTAGACTCCCTCAATGGCCCTGGATCTGAGTGATTGCTTTGCCTTGGCTGCAGCTGCCAACAGACCTTGTTACTGGCACCTTGCTTTGCTTGTCCAGCTTCGGTGCTGTGGGACAGTGCCCTGGTCTCTACCTGAGCTGCCTTCATTCTCAGCTCCTGGCTCCCCTTCCCTTACAGAGCAGTGCTCTGTGCTCTGTGGCACAGACCCCCAAAAGCCTGTGCTATTCTAGCACAATTCTATTTGCATTAGTGCTTGCTGAAAATGTGTCAAAGCATTCAAAAAAATGCATATGTTAGGATATTTTAGGAAAATGTCTATTTTGCTGAAATTCTTTCAGAGAAAAACACAGTTAGGAATCGTTAGATCTTCATACTCCAAAAATAGTTTAATCAAGATTTGATTTTAGGAAACTCTCAAAGGAAAAACATTTTACATTAAGCAATCTTTATCATACCATTTTTTCTTGAAAATACTAACTTGAGTCCTGAGGGCTAGAATCCTATCTCTTCCCTTAAAATTACTGAAAAAAAATTTACCTCACAGTGTGACTATTCTCGGGGTTTAATACAATGAATATTTGTCAGGGGTTGCCAAAACCAGTAGGCTGAAAGGGGTGAGGCTGCAGAAGAGCCTTTTCCTCAGGTCCTGTCTTTAGTGGGGCTAAGCATGGCCAGACAGACAGCAAACACAGTGCTCACAAACACAGAGAGCACCATCCTGTTTCTTCCCATGACTGATGAGGATGGAAGCCCATCCTGTCAAGCAGCCTGTCGAGCTGCTGTTCCATTGATCCTCTGGTCTTTCAGTTGTCTCTCACACAGGGACACAATAGCATAAGCAGTTCTCTCTGACAGCTGGTCCAGTCCTCTGGCCCTGCCAACAACCCACCCCCAGCCCCTTTGGCCTCTCCAGTAACTGGTCTGAACTCACTCCAGTAGCCAACTCACATACCCTCTGGTCTCTCAAGTATCCACCCCAGACTTAATGGAGCTCAGTCCAGTTCCTATCATTTAAACCTCCATACACACACATCCACACAGACCAGAGAACCCCTTTATGCAGCAAATGGTCAGAAAATGTGTTTAGTTAGTAGACACCACTGACTTCCACTGACCAGGAGAAAGGCATGGCCAGAAAAACAGACTGACCAGATGTCTATTTACGTATGACCAGTCCCTTTTTTCCCCCTTATCTGTGTATTTTCCCATGATTGTTCCAAACTGCTGTGATTGCCCTATCTATCTCTACCTTCAGTTCTTCCCCTAATCAATCCCAAGATGCTTCTTCCCAGCATCCCATAGTGAGCCCCACATGGCTGTAGGCAGCGACCTTCTCTCTAGACCTTGCAGTCAGCTCAAAGCTCATTTCGTAAGGAATGGTTGACAGAAGAGATTAGAAATGGCCAGCCTTTCCTACCAGCATCTCTAGACTACAGCAAGCATCCTCAAGAATTGCTCCTAGTTCCCTGAAGATCCCAAATATTCCCACAAGATCATCCACATGTCCACGCAGAGTGAGAAAACAGCTTCACAGATTATCACATCTGTTACCTCCCTCTGTTTTTTGCACTCCTGTAGGTCTGATTCTTCTGTCTGCTCACTGAAACTTCACTGATTTTCCTTGACTTCATTAAAATTCCTATCTAGCACATCTGCATAAAGCAGCAAAACAGAAGGGGCAGAAAAACACTTTGAAGGCAGAGTATGTAAGAGCAGTGCCTTTGGAGCAGGAGTCAAAGGCTGGAAGTGTGAGATCAAGGTTGTTGGTGCATGGCATTCCGTGGTTGTGCTAGAAATACAGCTTCCTTTGTAGACCACGTCTGCTCCAGGGTTCTTGTAGCCGACACATAGTTTGAATGGAGCACAAGCAGGGCCTGCATTCACTCAAATGAAAATATTTGAAAAGTGTGGTTGTGGTTGTCTGAGTTGCAAGTTCATTACACTGTTGAATACAAACCAGACTTAAACAGGTTTAGCAGTGCCTACATAATGATGTTTAGTATTTTAGTAAAAATTATTTTAACAAACATCTTGTATGGAACTAACGTGAGTGTTTATCTAGAGTAAGACTTGTTTATCATTCCAATATTTATAAGTTCCTACATTCTTTGGCCCTGAACACTAACAGGACCTCCTGAGGGGGATGTATGGTGCTCTCCACAATATAGAAATTACTGTCAATACTTACTTTCCTTTTGCTTTTGCTTCTGCAGTTAAGAAGAATCCTGATTTCTAAACAATTCCTTCATGTTACAGAACTAGAAACTCATTCCTTTAGGTGAAATTTTAGATCTTTAAAATTTACCATTTCTGAACTGAAAAGCAAAAGGTGACACAAAAACGTAGAAAATCTGCTTTAACCGAAATCCCATGGCACATTCCAAACACTGAACCTTCAAACAAATTAGTCACTTTAATCATAACATAGAAAATGTACCACTGATTAATTGTTGGAATAAAAATCTATATTCATTCTTACTTGGGGGATTTCCAGATAATAAATCTGCAACTTTTTTCTTTTTACACACTTGTATCTGATGCTTAAACTATCAACCACAGTAAGAGAACTCTCCAGTTTGATTTTCTGTCAGTGGAAGAGTATTCCCCAAAATACATTTGCAATATAGGAAAAGGGTACTAAGGCTATTGCTGACCCTCATCAGTGAGGGTTACAGGCAGCTCTAGTGACTTCTATCCCATGCACAGGGTGGCTCTGGGAGAGAGTCTGGCTCCTGTGCCCCCTCACGTTTTTTATCTGCTAAACCCTAATAGCACACAGACATGTATAAAATATCTGGTTCACCTCTCAGAAGTAGGTGTTCAGAATCCTGGGAAACTTCTAGTTTCATTAAAATAAGAGGGGAAGCTGAATTAATTTTACAAAACTCTCTTCTAAATAAATTCTGTGCTGGCAGAGGAATCGCTTGCAGGGGATTCACGTACTTTCCACTGAATAGAAAATGACTGTCCTTTTAGTACACTTTTTATTTTTGATTAAGGAAAATAATAGGAAAAATATTCATAGAGTTTAATGAGCAGACATCCTGTAAGCAAGGTCAGTATCTTGGGAAAAAACAAGCCAGTGCACTGTCTCTGCCTACTACCCCCCAAAATTTCCTGTCCACTACCACCATATACACTTGCAACCGTGCTGAGATTTAGGAACAGGGATTGTTCTGCACCAGCAGGAAAACTGTTCCAACAAAAAAGGTGCAGTTTCCCAAAGACTTAAGCAAGTGAAGACTCACAGCAAGATCAGACTCAGGTAAAATGTAAGGACAGGAATTCACAGCCGGGGGCAGCAGATAGTCAAAACCATGACAGCACTGTTTGGTTTCAATTGCTGTGAAGACAAAGCCTAGAAATTAAGTCTTCCATCAAACAGAAATCTGTTCTTGGTCTTTCATCAGTTCTCACACACACCACCCTTCTGTGAGCTCACTTAAACTGGCGAAGGGCTATTTTGTCCATTTCTGCTGCGCAAGCAAGAACATTTGGCTTACAGCATGAGAATTGAGAGCCAGGGGCAGGAATAGGAATTTGCATGGATGTACAGCCAGGAGCAGCAAGAGAAGGAGGGAAAGACCATTTGCTTTCTTTATTTTGATCAGTTTTGAACACCACAAGAAGGTCACATGCCACAAAATTCTTCCCCAACGTGAGACAAAATGAAGAAAACAACACAAAATGTGTTCAAATTTAAGCAGAAACCTCCCAGATCGTACTTCACCTTGCACTGATATTTACAAATTGGATAAGTACAGTAAAATGAGTAAAGAACTGACAACCATTTCTTCACGTCCGGTAAATATGTAAATCTAAAAAAACCCCACAGTATTTTAAAAGATTTGACTGCTTCCACCTTCCCAGGTCTCCGTCACAGTGTGTAGTTTATGACAGAAAAGGGAAAGATCTTCGAGAAATCAAACAGATTACAGCAGATAGATGCACTCCTGTAAAGAGCTGTTCTCCCAAAGCTTGCTCTGAGACACAGAAGAAAAACAGTGCATGAGAGTTGCTTGCCTGCAGATAAACAGAAGGTTTCTTTCACTGCAGCTAATGCCTCACATTTTCTTGATATGAATATTAAGAGTATAGGAATTTACTGGCTCCTTTGAATAAACACCACATGTGCAGCTGTAGCAAGTATGTCACAAAGTAGAACACTAAATGTGCACAAAGTAGAGCAGTTTTATTTCCTTTCCCAGTGCAGTGTGGTAGCCACCTATAAATTACATGCAGTCACTACACCTATGTATAACATAATAAAAATCTATCACAATAATAATATATTCTATTATGTAATTAAGATGGGCTGATCATATTAAAAAATTATACATGTGCATTCATACCTGTATATACGGCACATTAATTAAATATTTGTTCTTGCAGGTGTTTGTAACCAGAAAAAAACAGGTCTGTGACTCAGTGCTTCAGTTAATAAAATCACAGGGGCTTGGGTTAAAACAAAGTGTTTCTTACAGATTAGCTCTTCTTCAGTTGTAGTTATGATAGAACATCCAGTTATTCTGTCACTTCTCGGTGGCTTGATATATTTTTAGGATCTGAATTTTCTGAATTTCTAGGACAAACCTCAACAGGAAGAAAAAAATTGTTTCTTAAGTCATGAGCAGTCTTCATATTCTAAAAGAATATGAACACAAATCTACCTGTAATTTTTTGCAAGAAGTGAAAAAATCACTTCCAGACAGGTTGATACTGCTGAATATACTCATTATTATCAATAAATACATAAAGTAGACTGATAACAATATGCTTGTACCTCACTGCTGTCATACTAAAATCAGACAAAAATTTAATATAATAAAAAAAAAATAGCTAAATGTTAGAGTCAGATTTCATCTTGAAATAAATACTAGTCAACTATGGATTTTCTTCGCACAAAGACAGGCAAGGCATTTTAAAGAGAATTTGAAGATGTTATATCTTTCTCCTTTCTCTGTCTAGGCTTACCCTGGAGAAAGACTGTACTCTTTGCCTGACAGCAGAAAAGAAGTTCCATAAAAGCACAAAATCAAAATATATATGATTTCTTTGACACAAGAACTTTTCATTAAGAAATGCAGTCAGAAAAGAACAGAGTAGTCAGTCTGCCTAGCAGTCTGCAGCTCAGATAGTACAGAGACAACATGGTAAGAAAGAAGTCTTTTATCCATGCAGGTTCTATAGAAGAGTGAAATAAAGCTCCCTGTTTTTCCTTCAGGAAGGATCTCTGATTCCACAGGGTCTTTTGGAGGGGAGGAGGACTGTAAGAGCCCATTCACACTGCCAACATGCAGTCCTGAGCCATGAGCAGAGAGAACCTCTCAGCAGGAGACCAATACCAAGTCTGCCTTTTACATGTCCTTCAAAAGATGCCATTTGGGTCAAGAAACTGTCCTTGTAAATCCCATCCCACAACTATAGTGAGACTGATCTTTTCTAGGAAGTATACTTTGCATATTTGGGATGAGATAAACACAGTAACCAGACTGGGATTATGATAGGCTGGACTGTGAAGGATGGACAGATGGCAAAAGAAGCTGGGTGGATGGCATGTGGTGCGCGGTCAGGAGGGATTGTCATGGCCAACCAGTCACATGCCTGTGAAGCCCATGTGTGGTCCTGACATCACCATATAGACCAGGCTTGATAATGTAGAGCTCAGGGATGAGACAGGTCTCCGTGGCTTTTATCAGACTTTTCCGCTTTGCAAAGTGTTGATCTAGCAAAGAGTGTGGAAGTACTGTCTCAAAAGGCTGTGGTTATGTGTAAAGGCAACTCAACCTAAACACAATGTTTGTGGATTTTTTTAAACTTTTGTGCACATGCATTCAAAACTCAGGTACATGTGCTGAAAGACCTTAAGTAGTGGGGGCTATCTTCTGCTGGTTGGCATGAGAGAGGGTAGTAGGGGCACATCCAAACAGGCTTCTCCTGTGTGCATGAATAAAAACCCCCAATGAACGCAATACCATTGGCAGGTGTGTGAATAGAACACTGCCCAGAAAATGGTGCTATGATTAATTAGTGTCATCCTGACCCTGATCTCACTGGTTGTTGGGTAGTTTGAGTCTTCTGACAAGCCTAATATAGGTACTGTAGTAGCCAGGACAAGATTTCTTCTCCACTGTTGCAACCCTGTCCCCCAGAGCTGTTTTCATGACACCCCATATGTGTTTGAGAGCACTGGGCATTACAGAAATATGAAGGTTGGTCTCAAGGGCACTCAGATGAATGCTGCCTCAATACACTTTAGACAAAGCTTAAATAAGTTGTTCAAAGCTATTTAAGAGTCAATAACAAGGCCAGGCAGAGATTATTATAAAACTAGGAATGATCTGGCTCAAGCATATCAGTCACATTTTCTGATTTTCTTTTTATGAAAATACTTAGTATTATGTCGAACAAAGCCGGAAAAACAATAATGTAGTGAATCCTGTGCAGATATCCACAGTAAACATACAGTTTTAGTTCAGTAACTCAAAAAAAAATTCAAATATTGTAAAATGCAACTTAGTTATTCAGCTCAGTAAATGCTTACTGAGCTCTCCAACTTCCCAGTTAACAGATGTGGATGATTAAAAAGCGGAACTGTAACAGAGCAACTATACACACTACATATTATGCTGTTGCAAGTACCGAATGCAAACTAAAGAAAAATGACTGAAATTGCAGAAGAACAAAGCTAACAGAGAGAGAAAAAATAAAGTATTTCTTTGACAAAGTGAATCCCACAGGCACCTTCAGAGAAGTGAAACCTGGATCACTTCCCATTTATGAATCTGACTTGCCTTCAGAAGGTTCCAAATCCAGTCAAGGATATGAAGATTTTACATTAGACAAGAGTCCAAGTATTAAAACTATTGCAACAGCTGCAAAGCAGGTTTGCAGGCAATCTTATGCTCATCAGAACTCTATTTTTTTTGTTTCAAAATGCAGACACAAGGAAGACCATCTGAAGTGGAATTACCCCATTTAGTTGTAAGGGGCAGATGCCACCAGGCAGGAGCTGGGGCTCTGAGTGCACCAGGGCCACCTTAATGGCACAGAGTCACCACACACATAGGACCTGCATGCACAGCCCAGGATGTGGGCTCAGTCCAGCTACTGGATGGACTTGGGGACATGGCGCTGCAAGAGGTTTGCATCTCATAGGCTGGGACAGCAGGCACTTCCCCCAAAAGTTGGCTACCCTCTAGCATACTCTCCAGAAAAAGAAAGAAAAATTGATGTCTCTGTGTGTTTTTTTGTTTGATTTTTTAATTTGTTTTGTTTTCTGTGTTTTGGGTTTTATTTGTCCAAGTCAAATATTCTTGCTCTTGTCTTCTCATGAGGATGCTCTGATGCTCTGATCAAAGCATTAGCCAAAAGTCAGTGCTTCTAGGACAAGTGTACCAATTCTACTTCTGACTACTCAGTTGTGTGTGTGTGTGTGTGTGTGTGTGGTGTGTTGTTTTTTTGTTGTTTTTTTTTTTTTTTT